>CM019074.1:6403537-6416037 GCA_009667805.1 Leptobrachium leishanense | reverse complement strand
CTAAAGATAGATAGATAATGCATAGAGATAAAGATCGATAAATATAGAGATACATTCAGCAATAGACAGGCAGACAGATAAATAGATACATGTAGAGATAGTTAACAAGGTATAGAGTTCAGTTTATGTTACTGTTAGTGGATAATCCATCTCAGCCAATACACGATTTTGTGATCACTTGATACACTGACATGTCACGGGTAATAAGCAGCTTTGTGTTACATTGTTATAATAACATTCTAATATTAATAGACAAAGCCTGACTTGCTGGCAGAGTCTCCAAACCTTCTTACATGAAGTCATCTGAAGCAGCAGAGTTGCATGGAGAGGCCTCAGCCTGTGCTTCATTTCGGCAAGTAAGGAGTTAACAGAGGAGCGAAGTGAGATAATAGTTTTAACATTTCTGTGACCTGCTCTTTTTACACTTTCCAGTCATCAGGATAATTGTCCTGGCACTGGGAGTGACATCTATGAAAACTTATGTAACATCATTACTTAATGGAGCAGAAATTCTGGAGGAATGTTCCACCTATTCAGGGGATGCATTTGGTGGATATGGAAATTATATTTTATTTAAGTAAATGTTTCTCTTGTTATATAGAGATCAGACATTCAATCATATCTGTCTGACTTGAAGTAAGACATGGATCATTTTATCCTGCCAGATATTTTCAGAAAAGGGGGGCTTTTCACTGACAGGGTGACATGCAACATGTATGTAATGAAATCCTTATTTTAAACCTATTATAGCCAAATAAAACTCCAATCCCCAGTGAATGCATTTTATGTTTATGAAGGAAAACAAAATGTGACAAAAGTAAATAAGTCACAATATTAGCACTGGCTGCATATTGTGACATATTCCCTAAACCAGCAAAATGTGTGAGCAGCAACATGACTACACTATCTGTTAGAATTATATGCAACATACGGGGATTATGATATGATAAAAGTGGGGTTAATCTACCAGTGCCGAGTGTGGAATGTGACACCTAAAACCTGTTTCTGCCAGGATTAAGCAAATCCCTTAATATTTTCAGATATCAACAGTATTTATTTCAGTAACCCATAAACTCAGGCTCACTGCCTATAGAAAACAGAAATATTTTGGTTTTTTTGTGAAATATAAATTACCTTCTCTATATAATAAAGGTTTAATATATTTATTGTAGCACATTTATTATTTGTTTTTTAATATGGTTTTCATTGTTAGAAAATATGTGAAACGTGATATAAAGTGTGAGCTCACTTGCTACAGAGATTAATGGATATAGAGTGATCAATATTAGGTACAGATAGATAAAGAAATAGGAAGAAAAAAATGAGACAGATATATATATATATATATATATTATATAGAAAGGAGGCAATGAGATACAGATAGAGAGATAGAAAGAAATGAGACAGAAATAGATATATAAATAGATAGAGATAGATATATAAATAGATAGAGATGGATATATAAATAGATAGAGATAGATATATAAATAGATAGAGATAGATATATAAATAGAAAGAAGGCAATGAGATACAGATAGGTAGATAAATAGCCATTTCTGTAATACATGCACACATGTGTGTTCAAAACTTTTAAAGTTTAAACCCAATACTTCCTACAGTTTCAGTTAGTTATCCAAGATATATATATATAATTTTATTTTTATTTTTAGGGGGGTCCTGTTAGACATGAAAATATAGATTTCGGCTTAATAATGTTATGGTGCAAGTTGTGTGTGCACATAATGATCAGAGCTAATGGGTTACATGAGGATAATCAGTGGACCACATGTTCTGTGCAATATTTGGGATAAATCTAATTACAGAGATTTTTACATGTTAGATATTTTTGCAGGGATGAGAGTGAGCATTCAGGTTACATTCCAGTGAAGCAGAATCAATGGAATGGAATTTATCTGAAATTCACAGTACAGGAGAGGATACAAGATATTCCACTTTACAGATGCACTCTATGGGATTAGGGGAATGAGTTACCATTTATATATAAAAGGTGATCATCCTATTAATGCTGCACTTTCCATCTATGTGTTATATATTATATCTGCCAAGCACTATCTAATAATGGAGATCATTCTCAAAGTTAGACATGGAATTAAGTGTGTGGATTAATTATTGTGAAAATAAATTATATCAAAATAATTATTTTAAGAAGACTATTTGCCACATGATGGAATGTTTTATGGATATATAGTCTATATAATATAGCAAATAAAGTACTGAAAGAATAATAAATTAGTAATTTATATATTTAACATGAAATAGATGCTGTTATGGTGGATATAAAAATCCAAGTAGTTTACACAGAGTCTGTTAAATTGCAGGGCAGAGCATGTCTTTATTCCCCTTATATATTATTATATTTGATAGTATTACCTAATATGTTGAATCTTAGCTTCAGTGCTTGATGCACATATATCACACATGGCCCATGTTCTTCATGGAGCAAAGCAGGTCTGTGCAATATATCCTATAACTATGTTGAATCTATTTTGTGGTACCCTGAAATGGGAATGTCCTATAAAGTGAGATTTGCAATTGGCTATATATCATTTTATAGGACTTTTCTTGTGACTCTTACAGGTTTTAAAAGTTTCAGTCAGTATCAAGTAAATATAGCAGATTTTTTTATTTCCAATAATTCCAGAAATGTGAACTGCATTGTGTAAAAATAGTGATTTCAAGTTAATCCTGAGAAGTATGTTAAAAGTTACCTGTAACTTGTGGAAATGCTGGAGAGGTCGCAAGAAGTGTGTGTGAAGTGTGTGTGTGTGTGAAGTGTGTGTGTGTGTGTGTGTGTGTGTGTGTGTGTGTGTAATGTATGTCAAGTTTTGTGTTTGGGGGGAAAACAAAGAAGGATGTTTATATACATACAGTAGTATAACTAGATAGATAATAAATATAAATAGAAAGAGAGCTGGACAGATGTTTGTGTATATATGATAGATAATAAATAAACCTGTATAGATGAATATGTGTGTGTGTGTGTGTGTGTGTGTGTGTTATACGGTAAAACAACTAGAGAGATAGATGATAGGTAATAAAAAGAGATATAGAGAGAAAGTTGGCTATAAATATATATATACACAACTATATAGATAATAGATAATAAATAGATAGAAAGATGTATGTGTACACATAGATGGTTAATATATATGTATTATAATACTGTGATATATAAACTAGATAGATAATAAATAAACTTTTATATATAGATATATAGCTAAATAAATTATATATATATATATATACATAATGTATATATACACACATTGTATTTTACATGACTGTGCCTTCAGGCACCACTTTCTATGTATGTAATAAAGTAGTTTAATTGAATCAGTGTATACAGTGTGTGTTGTTTTATGGATGCTTATGTGTCATGAAGTGTTTATTTATTAGGACACATGGGCTTCAATATATGGATTATATATTATTAATATAATTCATACTGTGGACCTTGAGCAAAACAACAGCAGATGAAAAGAAGTCACATCTGAAGTTATACCAGACACACATTGAAGCAGCCTGGGTGCAGAGTAGCATGTTGTATTCTGCAGGAAAGCTCTGTATTTGCCTGATTTGCCATTAATTAAAGGTTTCATGTCAGGCTCCTCTTGCTGCAGAGCTTCTTTCATCTGTTCCTACTTCACACAGAGATTCTGGGATTTTTATATTAGGTGTCTGTGTGTGCATTTCTAGCAGTCATTAAATCTTTCATATCTGCTTATGTTTTGGGATTTTGTGAGTCGCTGGGTGGTTGTTTTTTTTTTTTTTGTTTTTTTTAGCCTTTTCTCACTCCACCCCCTTAAGGACACGATAAGAGAAGTTTATTTAGAGGAGGGGGGGGGCTAGGAGTATGATTATAACAATATTATATGAATCCCTGCAGCCTCCCATGTGATGCCTGTGAAATCTCTCTCTCTTGCACATAAAGTGCACTCCATTAACTGCTGGATATATGATCCCATAAAGAGTGAGCTGTGATCAGGAGCAGGAGAGGGTTCTGCGGGGTCACTAGAAGGCATCACTACCTGCAGCCAGCCAGAGCCCCCCCAGTGCCCAAGCATTGGCTGGGAAGTGTTGCTGCTCGGATCTCAGGCGTGTTCAGCCTCATCCCCATAAAACAATGGCTCCTTGATATGAATGCTGACAGCTGTGTGCGCCCCCCGATTGATGAATGTCCCTCTGACGCTTTATCAAGCTCACGGATAAAGTTTGACCAATCATTCGCCAGGAGCTCGCACGGCAGCAGCCCAAGTGCACTTTGTTGGCTGAGAAGTTGGGCTGGATTGAGCTCTGCATCTGCCCCTCCATGCCCTCTTCCCTTCAATGAACCTGCTGTGTGTATGATGTCCAAGAATGTCCATTTCTGGAACTCTCAGTAACTATTTTGTGGAATCAATAATAAGCCCTGAGAGCGAGGAGCCTGCAGCCCCCAAATTCTCCGGACAGTACCCCAGCCCCAGGTCTGCGGGACCCTCAGAGAGCCTGGACTTCCCCTCCTGCAGCTTCCAGCCCAAACCTGTGTTCAGCGCCTCCTGGACCCCCCTGAGCCCCCACAGCACTGCCCCTCTGCCCTCAGTCTACCACCCCTACATCCAGCCGGGAGCCCCCACCTCTGAGAGCAGGTACCTGCGGGGCTGGCTGGAACCGGTGCCCAGAGCTGAGGCTGGAGCAGCACAGGGAGCTGTCAAAGCCGAACCGTTGCTGGGGCCCCCCGGGGACCTGCAGAAACTAGGAGCCCAGGAGTTCACTTTGGAATCGCCTGCAGTACGAGAGGAACCCAATGAGAGGCCCAATTACCAGGACAGCAAAGTGTGTGGAGGAAGCGAGGACAAAGACAGGACACATCAAAGTAAGTTCTAAAAGGAGGAAGTGAAAGAGCCATAAAATGACATAAAGTGAAGCAGGGTGCAGGATACAGGGGGATCTGCTCAGCTTCTGCTACAGGGTGGGGGAGATGCCTTCAGGCTCAGACTTTCCTGAGAACTTCCCAACCACACGCAGCACCTTCACATACATAGCAACATTAAAACCTGAAATGTATCCATCCCACACCCTATAAAGTGTACATTAAAATCCAAACAGTGACTCATCCTCACCATGTATTTATACATCAGAGAGCAGCAAACCTGGGGAGGAAGAACATCCACCGCACCATGACTGATTTCTAAACATAAATCACAATAGAAACATAAAACATTACATATATAATGAGCAGCACGTTTTCATATGACTGACAGTGAATAATTAAAAAGATGTACATAAAACTAATAGTACATTGTTACATGACTAATAAACTGTATATATACAAACATTCTACACACAGATCTCTGCATACACACGTGTGTGTGTGTGTATATATATAATACAATTATTTTATGTATACACATATATAATTAGCAATATATTGTCATATGACTGACTTACTAATAATATGTATATAAAACTAGTAGTGCATGGTTCTATGACTAATAAACTAATGTGTGTGTGTATATACAAACACACACATTCTACACATACACCTCTCTATATACACACATATATATATGTATATATATACTAAAATACAATTATTTGATGTACACACACATAATTATCAATACATTGTCATGTGACTGACTTATCGAGAATATGCATCTAAAACTAAAAGTACATGTTCTATCACATATATACATATATATATATACTCATAAAAATCCTATGCATACGTATGTACATACTCATATATAAATGTATATATACTAAAACTATTTTATGTAGACATATATATAATTAGCAGTACATTGTCACATCACTAATAAACTAATATATACATACACGCACACAATCTATACATACATCTCTATATACATATATCTCTATATACATATATATGCGTAAATACTCAAATACAATTCTTTAATGTACGCACATATATAATAAGCAATACATTGTCACGTGACTGATTTACAATGTGCATATATATAATTAATAGCACACTGTTTGAGGCTGGATCTCCCCAATCTTTCATCACTGAGGACTATTCAGGCTCATTTATCTGATTTCTACAGGTAAAACAACTAATAAACATGAAATGATGGCGTCTTCTAAGTCTCTTCTCTTTATAAGGAGCACTTTATGTATAGCATATTGTGTAGGATTTTTTTTATTATTATTCAATGCCAGATATCGAGTCATTTTCGGCTGTAATGTTCAGTAAAGCACTTTAGGATGATAAATGTGGTTGTTATGCATTTAACTTAAACTGCACACTTATAAAAGATGATATTCCTCTAAACTGGGCAGGGATCCAGGAGAAACCGTGTGTGAGACATGCAACCTGCACAACTAACAACAATATGCAAAGCAGAAACACAAAACAACACAAGAACACAGTGATTCATATCAAAATTGCATTCATTTTTTCAGGATATTTATTTAAGTCCTCCATGACATTTTTTTTTGCCTTAAGTAATGATCCTACAGATATAGGATACACACACACACACATATATATATATATATCTCTTAATAAATATTTTAGTTCTAGTACACCTTTGTGTATATATATATATAGATTTAAAATATTAAAATTAAACGATTTTACTATATATATATATATATATATATATTATAATATTTTTCTGATCTGAAAAATAATTTCAGAGGATTTATGGAGCCTGTTTCCTAATTTTACATTAAATTTACTCAATCTCAATGTTGTCATAGAGGTCTGTTGAAATAAATGACCATTAAAAACTGGGATTGGGAAGAAACTAAGCAAAACCCCTCTTCTTTTTATCCTGCTGATATAGACAGAGCCACTGGACACAGCTCAATAAAAGGAATTTTAATCTGGTAGGGAAAATATTTGGAGAAAAAAAAAATCCCCTCCCTGGCAATCTCGATAAGCAGGCGTATTAAGTGTATTAATTATTCACCGGTTTATTTCCCTTTAATATTTAATTTCTCAGCGAATGATGTTTAGTCTGGAGGAAAAAAAGAGAAAGAGAGAGAGAGAGGGTCTAAAGGCACAAACTTACACACACAGGGGGAAGGCAGAACAGCAATCACATATTAACATGTATTTTTTATTAGCTCAATGCACACTGTCTGGGACTTTAATCACAAAGACAAAGAATCAGCTCCCTGCTTCATGCTTTGTCTTCCAAAATATATATGTGTCAGGATTTAAATGTACAAATTGTACAGACCAAATCCCTCCTGGTCCTCTCCTGTCCTCCACCTGCAACTGGGGCTGGGGTGCATTTTTAAAGATGCATTTTACTGCAAATCTAAACCTTCCAGAACCATTCTTATCTCTGTGTAACAATTAAGCAAGTGTCCTTCAATGGAACAAACACAGCAAAGTGTATCACATCAGCTCAATAGAAACAACATGAAGAGTAGTATGGAAATAATAACTATCATGAGCAATCAGTGCATTTGTAAGAGAAAATATTAATGTATCCAGTCACAGAAACACTTACTGAATGGGGGAGAGTTATTTTTTAATAATTTGATATTTTTGTGTGCATGTTGTATAAACAAACGGAATTTGTGTAATGTATTTGTATCTTATAACTTTATATACACACACACTCATTCCATGTGTAAATACAGGCAAGACTAAGTGAAACATAGACATGTTATGAAAGGTAGAAAGATAGAATTAAATGAAAAGAGAGCTGGATAGACAGAAAGATAGATACATGGGTAGATCGATAGATATAAATAACACGCAAATATATACAGAGAGATACATAAACTCATACATACATACATACATAGACATGTTGACCCTGTGTTTGTTTATTTACTAGATTTGTATACACTCCTTTCATACACATGGTATCATTGAGTGTCCCTCTCGGGCAGCCCTTTTCCTGCCATGGAATACTGGTCATTCATTGTGTGTCCATGCTGTGTTTTTCAGCCAATCCTTCTGCAAACTGGCTGCACGCGCGCTCCTCCAGGAAGAAGAGATGTCCATACACCAAGTACCAGACCCTGGAGCTGGAGAAGGAGTTCCTCTTCAACATGTACCTGACCAGGGACAGGAGGCACGAGGTGGCCAGGCTGCTCAACCTGAGCGAGAGACAGGTCAAAATCTGGTTCCAGAACCGCAGGATGAAGATGAAGAAACTGAACAAGGAACAGGGCAAGGACTGAGACCCCCTCCTCACCCTCACTGCACCCACCGTTTACCTGGGGCACCGGACCAGGACAGGTCTCAACAGGACTTCCCAAGGACTGACCCACACATCTTGCATGGCATATCACGTCCATTCCCATAACCAAACTGTGGTGGGGTGCAGTGGGGGATCCTGTGTGCCCATCTGTAAGATGTCCTGTGCTTTCCTACACCATTCTTACCATGTTTTCCTCTGTTTATGTGCCAGCTTTGGACAGTGAATGTGTGACCTGTTGAAAAGTGGGTGACACTTACTGGGTGCTACAAAGTTTCGCCATAGAATTGGGAGCTTTATCCATTGGGTTCGATGAGGTGGGGGGGGGGTGCAGCCCCTCTGGAGTCCTGCAAGTTAATAAACGTTACCCACTTTATCAATAATGAGTTAAAATAAATCTTTTGTGCCGGGTATTGGAAGCACAATAAATCAGCAATGCCAAGGATACGCACATACACGTGGGTGATGTATATACTAATATATATATATATACACTATATATATATTAGTATTACCTGCATCTACGTTAAAGAAATCGTCTCTAAAACCAGCAAATCCACTTTTTAACAAAAAACAAAAAGCCTACTAAGCCCACATATTTTAAATAAAAAAAGAAAAGAAAAGCACACTGGGTGTTCTCACTTTGCTAAAATTAGTTTTTTAGAAAATCAAAACGAATAAAAAAAAACATTTTTTTTTCTAGCTGAATAAACTAGAGAATGTGAATGTACTGCTAGAAGTAGCTATTTATAATTTATTGTGAAATGGAGTTTTTACAAGCTGTAGATTTCTGTTCTTGTGCCAGGTGTTATGTTGATGATCCCCTCAGTCCGTGTGGGGGTTTTATACTTGACATGTGAGTGTGATATTGTAGATATTCGGCGATGTTTTGTTTTGAAACTGTTTACAGTCGGGGGGGGAGGGGGAGAATTTGTATTTCGTGATGTTGTGTTTATTAATATTTTCCAAAAAGTGTTATTAAATGAGTGACATTGATCACCGATTCACAATCCTCTGTCATGTCATGTGTTTTCAATCTTGTTCGATTATAAGTGCGAAATAATTTATTATTTTTATATTACTAGTCAAATTTGCAAATTTCTCGGTGTCGAAATCTCGATACATAGAATTTAAACAGGCATTAACATTTACTGTAAGAAAAATAAAACTATAAACATATACACATATGTATTAGATACATGGATATATAATGCTAGATAGATAGATACATGGATATATAATGCTAGATAGATAGATACATGGATATATAATGCTAGATAGAATCTTAGAGCTATAGATAATGATATATAGTTAAATAGATAAAAAGGCAGATAAATAAACAGATAATGATAGCTATAGACAGAAAGATTGATAGATAAAATTATAGCTAGAGAGATAATGATATAGATAGGTGATAGATATATAGATTATAGTTAGAGATAGATAGAATTATGGAGATATAGATAATGATGATAGATTGATAAACAGATGGAATGCTAGATAGAAAAACAGATAGACATAGTGCTAGAAAGATTGAAAGAGAATTATAGCGAGACAAACAGATAGACAGATAGTTAGATAGACAGACAGATAGACAGACAGACAGACAGATAAAGTGCAGTGGATTTCCAAATGTCTGCAAACAAATAGAATGAAGAATTAACGTTTCAGTTTCTTACATAAACCTAACTTTGTGTTTTCTGAGTCCTTTTAAATGCATTTTTTTTCTATTTCCTCTCTGTGACCTGCTGTTGAAGTTGAAGAAAGGGGAGAATTTTTTCCATTTCTCCGTCTCTGCGATTCCCAAACACCAAAAACTAACAACAGACAATGGTTTAAGTGAAAATATGCAAATATTTCTCCAGTCTGCAGAACACTCAGGCAGCAGATTTACTCTTCCCTTTCTTATTCCCATCTATTGTTTATTTTATAACCATTTGTATTGATGAATTGTAAAGTATGAGGATTTATAGCAACTTGCCTGATGTGTCCATATATCTCAGCTGTCAGGAAAAGCCACCAGCCACATCAGGAGTTTTAATATTTTATTTTCAAATTAGAAATAAGAGGATCTTTATCAGAAAGGTTAAAGCAGGCTGATACAAATCTGGCCCCCAAAAACATCTTCTTTAAGTTCACAGGGGGAACAGCTTTGTTTATTTCTTTTTCTCTCGATTATTTGCATAATTCTTTGGTAAAACAAAGAGAGATGATGAGTTTAAAAACCCAAGGAAATGGTCATAAAAGGAGAATTTGGTTTAGTGCTCTCCCATAAAACAATACAGCCGTTGTAAAACTTTATGGCAACCGTGGAAGAAGAGCTGGGAGGAAGTTTTTTGTGACTGTGGAGGTTTGGGGTTTGAACACACCATGTAAATACCTTTCAACAGTTCACACAAAATATACGATTAGACAGGAGGTAGCTGGGAATTTCTCAGAGTTTCTTTTTTTTTTCTCTCCCCCCTTTCAGAAGCCTTAGAAACTCCTCACTGGGAATAAACTCCTTTGTTCTTTTTTTTTTTTAAAAGAAAAAAAAGCAATTCCAGGCTACAAGTATCCAAGTCATAAACCTGGAAAGAGATCTCTGGCGAGACGTCTGGAAATGAGTTTTCTTTATCAGTATCCAGCCAAAAAAGAAAAAAAAACATTCTCACCCCCCCCCCCAAACCAGCCTATGCTGCATTCACGCAGCACACTTATTTTTTTCCTTTAAAAAAAAAATATATATATATATTTAAATTTACAGCTACCCGGTGTATTGTGTATATTTCCAGAGGATGTGATACTAACGCTCTGGTTTGGTTTTACTGTTATTTACATTATGATCCCCTTTCTGCATGCATGAGTTAAGTTAAAGAACCACAGCATTGCTCATTTCCTTTGATCTCAATAATAAAGGCTATTCCAAAGGTAGCCGCTAGGTGCCGCTGTTGTTTCATTTTTCCAAACCGGATCAGCATAAATGAGCATAAAAAACCTACAGAGCATCCACAAAAACACTCACTTATACATGGTTTGGGTTCATTTTCTTTTTCTTTAATCGCTTGCCCTACAAAGAAGTGAAAGACGAAAAGAAAGTAAGCTTTAAATGTGAGTTCAGACAATGACTCAACTTTATTATTCAATAAAATAGTTTAACAATCAGCAATACATTGTTGATTAAATTGTGATTACAAACACCGGTGTAGAGTTTATTTTAGATAGTCTATCTTCCAGCCAAATTATGAGTAAAAAACGTATGTATTGCATGTAATAGCGCTCTGGAAGCCCAAAAACTAGAAGTAATCATGTACTTCAGCATCATTTGCCAGCTTTCCTGGTTCTAAGTAGTGTAACAAGATAGCTAAACATTTCAGAACATCCACTAAGTAATAAAGGTTAATCAACCTGGTGATAATCCCCTTCTTTTAAGATATATTTTAAAAAATAAAGAAAGAAAAAGTTACCAACGCAAAGCATTTCACTTTATGAGTTTATTAATTTCTCTTAGTTTTAGTATTTATTTGTTTTATTCATGTGGAGTCTCTTATGTATTTATTTGTTTTATTCATGTGGAGTCACTTATGTATTTATTTGTTTTATTCATGTGGAGTCACTTATGTATTTATTTGTTTTATTCATGTGGAGTCACTTACCTGCTCGCTTTACCTCTCTGCTTAGTGAAAGGAGGATCAGGGGGATCCTGCAGCACAATCAGGTGGAATCCCTTCAGAATCTTGAGCTGTCTGTGAGATGTTTAGTTGGTGTTACATGGATAACACTTTAATGACTTGATTTGCCCAGTGTTAGGACACTCAGGAGATTCCCTGCCCTGGCGGCCTGAGCACAGGGACAGCTTTAAAAAAGGCAAAGTCATTCTTAGAGAAGAAACAAAACAATAGAAAATAAAAGCCGAATAAATTCTAATTATTGATACTATTATTTATAGCCGCTTTACAAGGTAGAATCGGGAATTAGACTAAAAACAAACTTTAAACACAGAAACGAAAGTTGCTCAGGCGACATTATAATTTAGAGGTGGTATAATATACTTAAACAATAAAAAAAATAATAAACGTGTCTGTCCTGCAGAAATAAACTCTCTATCAGTATATGTATGTGTCTGTGTGTGTTTGTGTGTGTGTGTGTGTGTTTGTGTGTGTGTGTGTTTGTGTGTGTGTGTGTTTGTGTGTGTGTGTTTGTGTGTGTTTGTGTGTGTGTGTTTGTGTGTGTGTGTTGTGTGTGTGTGTGTTTGTGTGTGTGTGTGTTTGTGTGTGTGTGTGTGTGTGTGTGTGTTTGTGTGTGTGTGTGTTTGTGTGTGTGTGTAGATAC
>CM019074.1:6358537-6398537 GCA_009667805.1 Leptobrachium leishanense | reverse complement strand
CGGTACCAGACCCTGGAGCTGGAGAAGGAGTTCCTCTTCAACCCCTACCTGACCCGCAAGAGGCGCATCGAGGTGTCACACGCCCTGGGACTCACTGAGAGACAAGTCAAAATCTGGTTCCAGAACAGGAGGATGAAATGGAAAAAAGAGAATAACAAGGACAAGTTTCCCAGCAGCAAATGCGAGCAGGAGGAACTGGAGAAACAGAAAATGGAGAGGGCGCAGGACACGGAGGAAGGGTTAGAGGGACAAAAGGCAGAGAAGAACTGATCCATCTGGACCAAAGGAGTCACCACCGAGGCTCCTGCGCTGCTCTCCTGCCTCCCATGAAATATTCAAGGAGAGAGACACAGTGTTGCTGCTCGCAATCTGGTTGTAACCCTTCTCTGTAACCCATCTTATTTGATACATAAATTACCAGTGTGCCCCCCACCGCCTCCCCCATAAGACAAGAAGGAGAAAAAAAAAAGCTGGCGTCTTCCTCTTTGATTTGGGGTGGACCAGGGTGGAAAAAAAAGAGACTTTCTAGTGTTTTGTGTATATTGCAATAGCTTTTTTTGTGGAATCATAGGGGGGGGGGTGATATTGTTTGGTCGGGGTAACGTTTGCTATAGAAGTTTTGTTTGTGTGCACTATTATTATTATTATGTTTGTGGTATATACTGTATTTCTTTATATAAGAAAAAAAAAAGAAAACAAAAAATAAGAATGGAAGGAAAAAAAAAAAAGAAGCCAACAACATGAAACTGCCTAATCGAGATGTAGTACCCCCCCTTCTAACACGTTGCTAGATGCCCCCCTTTGTTTTGTCTCAGACCCCCCTCCCCCCCATTAGCATGCACCTAATGTGATATTAGGGTTTTACTGTGAACAGACTGTATACTGTATACGTGAAATACTTTTCTTTTTTTTTAAGTGGGGATAAGGAGGGGTTAATTCTTCTCTTTTATTGTTCTGCACACTATGTTCTATTGTCTAAACATGGAAGCAGCGGAGGACGAGTTACAATAAAGTTTACAAGAGGGAGTTCGTGACATCATTAGTATATTTGGCTTCCTCTGGGGTGGACATGGGTAGAAGAAAAAAAAAAAAAAAAGAGGATTATTTGTGTGAGTTTCCAGGCTTTTTCTGCTGAAAAGAGGCTCAGAGAGAGACAGAGGAGGGCTGTGTTTTGGTGGTGGTGGTGGAGGAGGGGGTGGCAGAGCTGTTGGCAGAAGCAAATGAAGGCATTAAAAACAAGAAAAGAAAGCAAGAAAATGAAAAAAGGAGGAGGAGGGAAAGGGGGGTCTTCTCCCAGAACCACCTGGGACCCCTCTGTGCTGTGGACTCTGTGCAAAGCAGCCAGGTACAAAAATCTGCTATTTTTTGTGTGTGATGAATGCAAAGTTTCTGTTTCCTTCCTTGTGGTTTCTGTATCTTTTTGTGGAGATGATGCAGCCGATTTGTTGGGTTTTCTAAGTTTTTTTCTGCTCTGTTTTGGGGCAGCTTTGCTCCGGCAGTGAGAGAGTTAAAGTGCTGTATAGTGAGAAGAGGTCTGTGGCCCCTCTGAGGGAGATGGAGGAGGAGGGGGGTAAGATTTAGGGTTTAATTGTGTGTGCTGTGTTGTTTCTAGAGGCAGCACAGTGTATGGAGACTGTGGCCAGGTTTTGCAGGTTTAGGGAGGACATGAGTCTCCATCCTCTGCTGGTGCATTGATACACAGGGAGCTGTCACAATGTTACTGCAAATAGATACACAAATGAAAAGCTTTGGCTTTATGTGTGCTGTCTAAGAGGTGCGCAGCAGCTGGGTGGGTTACTGTATCTGCAAAGCTTTTGTCTGCCCTGAAAGATGATTAAAGCTTCACTTATCGACTCCATTGTACTTTCACCTTAAAACAATAGATCTTGGAAGGTTTAGATCCCATCAAATATTTATCATATTTTATAAATCCAGCAGCAAGTGGAGTTTTTTTTCCACATTACAGGAGCTGTGGGAAGCATGCCTTGGATTGGGTGGAGGAAGAAATCACATGCTGCAGAGTCACGTGGTCAGGGAGGAAAAAGGGGGTCCTTTTTGGTGTAAATCTGGACTCTTAATTCTGTAATATATCACGGTACCTCGTAAAACCGACACTAAAACGTCCCGGCCCACAAATCATCCGGCCGAATTATGAGTTCATTGTATTATGCCAATGCTTTATTTTCCAAATATCCAAGTGCAAGTTCTGTTTTCCCATCCGGGGTTTTCCCCGAGCAAACTTCGTGCGCCTTCGCCTCCGGCTCCCAACGTCCGAGCTTCGGCTCCGGCTCTTCCTTCCCGAGCTCCCTGTACGGCAATGGGAGCAGCCTGCACCCCCAGAGCCCGGCCATGTACCCCCCGAGCTACGGGCTGGACCCGGCCTCCTTCAACCTGCACTGCTCCCCCTATGAGCAGAACCTGCCCCTGATCTGCTCCGGGGACAAGCAGAGCTGCACCAAGGGCGAGCAGAGGGACCCGGAGCTGCAGCCGGAGGGCAACTTCCGAATCTACCCCTGGATGAGGAGCACAGGTAAGACACTCTACCCCATTCTGCCCCGAGTCACAGGGAGGGCATACGGGCGTATGACGGACCCACTCTACCCCATTCTGCCCCGAGTCACAGGGAGGGCATACGGGCGTATGACGGACCCACTCTACCCCATTCTGCCCCGAGTCACAGGGAGGGGGGGGCTCTTTAATAGCAATGCCTATAGGGTGGGGATGGTTTGGTGCCTGAACTTCAGCACAACCCGAGTTACACGACATGAGTTACTTAGGTATGAGGAGAGACTTTCAGCACATTTCTACACGGCTATCTCCATGGGATATAACTAATGGTTGTCTGTGGCTCCATGGGACAATGAGTGGTGTACATGGCTACTTCCATTACATATTTCCTGCTGTACATGGATATCTCAATGGGTGCTGCTTGGTGTACATGGCTATCTCCATTACTTATTGCTTGGGGTATATCCATTTGGGTGCTACTTTGTATATATATGGCTATCTCCATTACTTATTGCTTGGGGTATATGGGTATCTCCATTGTGTGCTGCTTTGTATATACATGGCTATCTCCATTTGGGTGCTGCTTGTTATATACATGGCTATCTTCATGCTACTTCCTATGTATGTCTATCTCCCATACTTTCTGATTGGTTTGCATGGCTATCTCCATCACTACTTGATGTATATGGCTATCTCTATTGCATACTGTTTGGTGCATGGGGCTATGTCGATATTGTGCTGCTTGGTGTACTTGACAATATCCATTAGGCAATGCTTGCTATACATATACATAGCTATCTCCATTACTTACTGCTCGATATACATGGCTATCTCCATTAGGTGATAATTGATGTAAATGGCTATCTCCAATGGGTGTTTTGTTGGTGTACATGGTGTACCGCTTGATATACATGGCTATTTCCAATGGGTGATGATTGGTGTACATGGCTATCTCCAATGGGTGCTCTATTGGTGTACATGGCTATCTCCATTATTTACCGCTTGATATACATGGCTATTTCCAATGGGTGATAATTGGTGTACATGGCTATCTCCATTACTACTTAAAGTACATGGCTATCACCATTGGGTGTTTCTCGGTGTACACGGTTATCTCCACTGGATGCTGCTTGGTGTACACGGCTATCTGCATGGACTGAGGCGCACATTGAGGCTCATAAAGCTATTTCTAAAGAGCTGTGTGTAAATATATGATGTGTGAATGTAAATATCAGAGATGGAGGATGAGCAGCCCTGTGAGATGGGGGGCTATATTTACAAGATGTCACCTCGGTAAATGTGCAATAAGCCCCTGACAAGGAGAATTACTCCAATGTAATCCCCTGCCCATATATTACAGACTGAGGGGGTCCCTGGCTCGCAGGAATCTCATCGATATATCGCGAACAAACCAATGCAATCATTTCCTGCCTCTCAGTATCCCCGGTGTGAAAGCCCTGTCCCCATCTCGGGGTTCATTCCCTTTATTTATGGGGGGCTTTATTCACTTTATCCATATCCAGGCTTTATTCGGGGTTTCTTTATCTCTCTATGGGGGGGGAGTTTATCTCTCCTCCTGGGGCTTAGATGTTTATTCGTTTTTTTTATTTATCTCCCTCCATGTCTCTCTATATACTCTGAACTATAGATACTTCATTCATATTTCGCTTTTTGTTTACCTTTATAAGTTATTTCACGTTGCTATTAAATATATATGTATGTATGTGTGTTTGTGATTTATGTATGTGTATTTGTGATTTATGTATGTATGTATGTGTGTTTGGATATATATATGTATGTATGTGTGTTTGGATATATATGTATGTATGTGTGTTTGGATATATATATATGTATATGTATGTATGTGTGTTTGGATATATATGTATGTATGTGTGTTTGGATATATATGTATATGTATGTATGTGTGCTTAGTTATATATGTATGTGTGTTTGGATATATATGTATATGTATGTATGTGTGCTTAGTTATATATGTATGTGTGTTTGGATATATATATGTATGTATGTGTGTTTGGATATATATATGTATGTATGTGTGTTTGGATATATATATGTATGTATGTGTGTTTGGATATATATGTATGTATGTGTGTTTGGATATATGTATATGTATGTATGTGTGTTTGGATATATATGTATGTATGTGTGTTTGGATATATATGTATATGTATGTATGTGTGCTTAGTTATATATGTATGTGTGCTTGGATATATATATATGTATATGTATGTATGTGTGCTTAGTTATATATGTATGTGTGTTTATATATATTCTCCCACTAATTGAGCTGCAAACTGATTTTTTTTTACTTTTTTTTAATATTTTTATAAAATAAGCCACATAAGTGAACTCGGTGATGTTACAAATATTTAACTTTGCGTCACTGCTGGCAGCATTTGTCTTCCATGACGTAATGAAATCCACGTCACTCGGGCTGGAACTCGGGCGGAAAGCGGTTTAATAGTGTCCAGAAAGCTGAAATCGGTTGAGGCTGTGGTGATGGTGGTGGTGTCTTTCTTTTTTTAGTTTATTGTTATCGCCTCTTCAGATTTTTCTTTCCCCTCATGCTTTCAGCCATGAAATACATTTTTTCGCTGCTAAATTTAGAGGCTTAATGGCCTGGATGAAAGTCTGCAAATAGAGCCAACCTGTAATGTGCTCCTCTAAAAGCTCCAGAGTGATCAGGGAGAGCAAGGACTGGTATCAACTTCTAATTCTTCATATGGAGAAGCAATCAGCATTAAGAAAACACAAGGGTGACTCTATATATATATATATCACCACAGTAGAGCAGTATGTAGCGATACCTTTTTATTATAAGTATGCATATATATATATATATATATATAGGATGCAGTTCGTTGACTAGCTGTGATCTGCAAATGGCTTCTGCAATAATAAGCATATATATATATATATATATACAGATATATATAAACACATAATGCTTCAACACTATCTTATAAGTATATTTACTAAAAGAAATATATACATATGTAAACTAGTTCTCTCTATATATATTATGTATCCAATTTTATAAACTCAGAGTCAATGTTGATATATAATGTATTAGTATAAATTAGTATTATATATGTATTTATGCATTGTATAAATATTAGTAGTAGTATTAAATACTAATATTAATACTACTATTATCAACAGCGCTGCTGAATATGCTGGCGCTTTATAAAGAATAATAATATTAATAATACTACATTTTATAACTTATTTGAGATATATTAAAATATTTATCATATATAAAATCCATCAATATAATACATTTATTAAAACGTATTATTAATATATTAATAATAATGAATATATTATAATATTATATTTATATATAATATTATTTATAATCTATAAATGTTCCATCATTATTAGTTAATACTGAATAATAATATTAGTTATTTAATAGTTCTTGTCCGGAGGGGTTTTTTCATACATCCCATCCTCCCCATCATTATTTAACATGCAAGCTTGTATCTTCACACTGCAAGGAGAGGGCAATTCATATTTCTATCAGGGCTGGAGAGTAAAATAATCATTTATATGGCTTTTCATGTGGTCCAGGAGCTTTCCGCAAACATCCATGAAATAAACTCGTTGCACTCAGGGGATAATGCATTTTACACACAGATTAGGGTTGTGGTTTCCTTCTGACCAGCAGACATCACTAGGACAAGGTTCCTGGTAATTTCTTGTCACATTGGGGAGCCCTAATAATAACTATATTATTGTTACCAGATACTAAAGCGCTTTATGTCTGTAAATGTATGTTTCAGGGAGAAACTTGATAAATACACAGTTACTTTCTGATCTCCTGGGAATGTACTTTCTGTCTGGATATGCATAATTTAGGCCCAAAGAGTAGGATTTACAATACCATCAATTCATTTGTAGAATTTCCTCTAAGGCTCTGTATTTTGTCTTGATTTTAGCAGATATCAGGGGACCTTGATGTAAATTTGCTGTTCACACCCATAATAAAGCTAAACATGACACATTCCTATATATTCACATAAAGAACATAATATTGTGATACAGTAAAATGTAAAGTAACTTGTTTCCCCAGAAATACATATTCTCAGCCTCAGGTCTTCCCACAATTACCACAACTGTAACACTTCAATGTTCTTGAACCCAGGACATACTTGAAAACGAGAGAAATCTCAATGTATCTTCCTGGTAAAATACTTTATAAATAAATAAATAAATAAATCCTCCTAAAACTATTTTATTAATTTAGAAAAGCATTTTATTTTTAAATTATAACAATTTCTTAGAATAACTTCGAATGTTTATCCAAAAATAGACTATAATAAGGACTAGATTTCTTATTTGACGTTTTCTACCTGATTGTGATCGTTTATAAATGTTTGGGATTTAATCGAGGCCTAAAGGTGGTAAAATACTGACCGAAAGATAATACCCATCGGTGCGATCAGCCGGTGTTACCTACAAATAACTATACATAAACACACAGAGACACACGAGACGCACATAAACACACAGAGACACACATAAACACACAGAGACACACATAGACACACAGAGACACACATAGACACACAGCGACACACATAAACACACACAGAGACACACATAAACACACAGAGACACACATAAAAACAGAGAGAGACACATGAACACACAGAGACACACATAAACACACAGAGACACACATAAACACACAGAGCCGCACATAAATACACAGAGACACAAATAAACACACAGAGACACAAATAAACACACAGAGACACACGAAAACACACATAAACACACAGAGACACACAGAGCCGCATATAAACACACAAAGACACACAAAAACACACAGAGCACATAAACACACAGAGACACACATAAACACACAGAGACACACGTAACAAACAAAACCACAAGTAAACACAGAAACACACACACAGCCGCACATAACAAAGAGCTGCATATATCCACACAAAAACACACAGAGTCGCACATAAACAAACATAAACACAGGCAGACACACGTAAAGACACATAAACACTAGCCTTATATAACCACAAACAAAACACAGACACATATATAACCACATATAAGTACAGAAAGACACACATAAACAAACAAACACATAACAAACAGCTGCATATAATCACACACAAAACATACAGAGACGCACATAACCACACACAAACATACCAAAACACAGAACCACACATAAATACAAAGGGCCGCACATAAGCACAAATAAACACACTGAGCCACACATAAACACAAGGAAATATACACAACCACGCAAACACAAAGAGCGACTCAAAACCACACAAAACACACGTTTAGCCACACATAAACAGAAAGAGTGACACATAACCACACAAAACACACATTGAGCCACACATAAACACAAAGAGTGACACATAACCACACAAAACACACATTGAGCCACACATAAACACAAAGAGGGACACATAACCACACAAAACACACGTTTAGCCACACATAAACAGAAAGAGTGACACATAACCACACAAAACACACATTTAGCCGCACATAAACAGAAAGAGGGACACATAACCACACAAAACACACATTGAGCCACACATAAACACAAAGAGTGACACATAACCACACAAAACACACATTGAGCCACACATAAACACAAAGAGGGACACATAACCACACACAAACATGCATAACCACACACAAAACACACGTTTAGCCACACATAAACACAAAGAGGGACACATAACCACACAAAACACACGTTTAGCCACACATAAACACAAAGAGGACACATAACCACACAAAACACACATTGAGCCACACATAAACACAAAGAGGGACACATAACCACACAAAACACACGTTTAGTCACACATAATCCCATTGATGCACACAGTGCCTCACACAACCACACACAAACATGCATAACCACACACAAACACACAGAGCCTCACATAAATACATAGGGCCGAACATAACCAGAAGACAACACACATAAACACTTGACCACATATAAACAAACACCAGAGCCGCACATAACCCCACAAATAACAGCAAATAAATCCACATAAAAGTGGTGCTTACCCGGAGAAAACTGACCCCCAACACCCCTGAGATCCGACGCTACCCGGGATATAAGGCCCTTATAGCAGGAAATGTCCCCAAACAGCCCCGAATTCTGTGTCCAAACCCCAACGTTCCACATAGAATGCTGCGAGTTACCTTGAGAATGCAGAGGATCCTCCAGGAGAACTGAGAGCCCGAGGATACTTTGATCAGTCCCAGCAAAGATGTCCAGTACAGTGAGTTGCCCCCATGTCCCAAACTGGAATAAGATACCTGAGCACCACTCCCACCCCCATCCCAAAAACACATCTGGAGGAGGGTGGCGGGGATACTTCATGGATGGACACCCCATGCAGAGAGGGTGACTGGGGACATGAGGATGGCTGCTTATTCGATCCTCCATAACACATTATTCAGCTTTATTGTATTTTTTTGTGCACAGGGACCGACAGGAAGAGGGGCCGGCAGACGTACACCCGGTATCAGACCCTGGAGCTGGAGAAGGAGTTCCACTATAACCGATATCTGACCCGCAGGAGGAGAATCGAGATCGCCCACGCTCTGTGTCTGACCGAGAGACAGATCAAAATCTGGTTCCAGAACAGAAGGATGAAATGGAAAAAGGAAAATAAGAGCTCCAGCCCTTCTTCAAACAGCCAGGAAAAGCCCGAGACCGAGGAGGAAGAGGAGGAATGAAACGCACAGCCCCCCTAAAGACTGACTGAACCCCAAGATCCACTAGCTCTCCGGGATCCTGCCATAATACTACCTACATCCCTTTTGTACTATAGGGTTAGCTACCTGTCCCACTTGGTGATCCAATAGGACCATTTATATGTGACCTTTCATTTAGCCGGACCTTTATGGACTCCACTGTCGTGAGAGATCGTGATATAATACAATGTCGTGACTGTGTTTCTTTGCCTAGTTCGTGCGATGTCAATGTGATGGGGGATGCCAGGTGTCCCTGTAGGATCGTGCTGTTCATTTCGTTGTGTCGTGAGGTTTCTATGCCTGTCGTGACAATGTGAAAAAAAAACACGAATAAAAATAAAACATGTAAAATAATGAAAAAAAAATCTTAGATCCTATACATTCCCCCTCCCAGGGATAATGGTGTAATATTAATGTGCGAAGAAAGCTGTGGTGTAAAATTAATTTTAATATATTATTTTATTCTTAGTTTTGTATTTCCATTGAGTGAAAGTGCTTCTTGTATAAATATCCTGCAAAATAAAAGCAGCTATTAATAGAAAAAAAGTTTTTCATTCTTTGCATTTCGTAAAGTCCCAAGAAACGATAATTAATGAAACCTGTTGCTGTTACACAAACCCCCACAGTTCATTGTATGTGAATAAATATAAAAACACATATATACAAAATAATGGACACGTGAAGATCGAGATTTTATTTATCTGCAAACATAAAAAAGGATGTGTACAGGGACAGATTATACGTACACACACACATATATATATATTACACATACAGAGTATACGTGGCTATAGTTAAATAATATTTTACAGTTATATATATATTTATATTACATATTATATGACAGGTACGTATGTTTTATATTACAGTATATTTTTATTACATATTACTTATTATATTGCAAATATATATATATAACATACTATACTAGAGATGCATATCATACAGAATTTTACCTTATATAAGACGGAACAAATGTGATAAAAATATTACATTTTTCATCTATATGTTGAAATAAATATATGGGAGTATAGATATGTACATGTGTGTACAAATGAATGAACGTACATTTTTAAGCTACACACACAGATATATATATATAAATTTGATAGGCCGTGTTAGTCCAGGTGAGAAAATCACGAGTATAGCAGTACATATATAAAACACAATATTCCTCTAGCTATGGGAAACGTATGTGTACACATAAACCAAACTGGAAATTAATAACACACATATATATATACATATATATATATTTCTGAACTTCTATATATGAATATATATGCAAGTTCATGAAATGTATAACTATTTACATATATACTTATTTTCAAGAAAAATATTCACAAAATAATTCTGATATATACGTGTTCGTTTTAAATGTATGTTTAAACGTTTGTATGTAAACACACATATATGCTCACAGACTCTCACACACACACATATATATATTACAATCATTACAAATCTATAGATACACATACATATTACAAACAGGCACACACACACAACACTTTTATGTATAAATATGTTTGTATATAAATATACTGTATATATATTATGTACACATACATATGTGTACAGAGACACGCACACATCTATCTATCTTTCTATCTATCTCTCTCTCTATAAATATATATAAATATACACACCCGCCATATATCTTTATATTTATATATATATATATATATATATATATAATAAACATAACTAATTATAGTGTGGAGGTTTTTTATCTCACTTTTTGTCCTCCACCACAACCCTTATAAGTATATATATATACACAGCATAATAACAAGAAGTGGTCCGCAATACCAAACGTATCTCTCAATGTAACAAATGTAACAAATGTAATTGAAATCCGACGCTTCCGTTCATGAGGAACTTTTACCTCTTAAGGATGATCCTTGATAAAAGTTCTTCCTGATCCGAAACGTTGGATTTGAATAAACCCATTTGATGCAATAAGAGATTTGTTTGGTTTTGCAGACCACATGGTGTCATAGTATCCAGGCCTTGATCCAGCACCTAATCTTAAACTTTCATACTATTTCCTAGTGTTGGAGTACAGGGCTCTTGCTGTATATATATGTATAGCATAGTGTAGTGAGATGATGTCAGTAATCTCTTTTTGTGATGTTCATTGATCTCTTCCATCATTATCTGACAGAAAGGGGGGATAAAAACACAAATGTTAAAAAATAGCTATATGTAAGAATCTCTTCCCACAGAATCTTCCTCACACTCACTTAATCACATATACCCAACCCACATTCTGCCCTTACATATACCGACACATATATGACATGTCTGTTAATTTGCAATGAAATGTGTCATTTCCCTTTCAGACACAAAGACACCAGCATTCAGAGCATGTATCAGCAACCACAGCATGTATCAGCCTCAGCAACATATATCAGGCACATGTATCAACACACAGCAACATGCAGATGCTCCCATGGACATGTATCAACACACAGCAACATGCAGCTGCTCCCAGGACATGTATCAACACACAGCAACATGCAGCTGCTCCCAGGACATGTTTCAACACCCAGAAATATGAATCAGGACCTAAAACATGTATCAGCCCCCAGCAACAAGTATCAGTATTCAGGCACATGAATTAATACTCAGTAACAAGTATCAACCCCCGGGTACAACTGTATAAACACCCAGGAACATGTATCAACACCCATGGACATGTATCAGTACACAGGAACATACAATATATGAATACCCCAGCAACATGAATCATGACCCAGCAACATGTATCAGGAACATGTAGACTAGCGACACCCTGCTAATATGTATCAATGCTCAATCATAAGTATCAATATTCAGTAACAAGTATTAACCCCAGACACATCTGTATCAACACCCAGCAACATGTATCAGCACTCTGGAACATGTATAAACACCCAGCAACATGTATCAGCACTCAGGAACATGTATCAACACCCAGCAACATGTATCAGCACTCAGGAACATGTATCAGCATGCAGGAACATACAATATATGAGCACCCTATCAACATGAATCATGATTCAGCAACATGTATCAGGAAACAGCCAGGAACATGTAACAACACCCAGCTAATATGTATCAATGTTCAGCTAATATGTATCAATATTCAGTAACATGTTTCAACACCCAGACACATCTGTATCAATACCCAGAAACATGTATCAGCACCCAGGCATGTATCAACAGTCTGAAATTGTATCAACACCCAGAAACATGTATCAGCACCCAGGCATGTATCAACAGTCTGACATTGTATCAGCACCCAGATCTATTTATCAATATTCCGACACATGTATCAGAGTTCGTGCACATGCATGTGATTTCCAGTGTTTCTTGTGCCTGTGTCAGACAGACAGACAGACAGACAGCGACACATGCAGAATTCCGCAATGAGCACGTGTGTCACAGACATGTTCCTTTTATATTCCTTTACACACACATATATATATATATTTCAGATACAGGGAGATCCTCTGATATTTTTATTATTATTATTATGAAGCTCTCAGACCCCTCCCTGTGTGTAAAGACACATAAAGAGGGTTAAAACACGCCTGCTTTGTGTCTGGGCGTCTGTCATTTCATTTTTTTGGGGGGGGGGGTGCAGATCACACATTGGGGCGCCTTGGTTCCCCTCCCCCATTGCTGGGGTGGTGTGCTCTCCCATGGCCACACCGGATAGTACCTGCCAATGATTTCTTAACACACACAGATATGGGGAGAAAACGTGCAAAATGCGGATTTCTGAGAGTTTCACCTCATTCCCTGAAAGCCCAGGAGCCGCAACATTCTCCTTTTCCCCAGAAAAAAAGATGGCGGCGGAGAAAAGGGCTGCTCTTAAAGCAGTCATGAAGAAATGCAATAAATTCCTTGTTGTTTTATGAAAATTTACAACTTTGTGCTAGAAGTTTATGAGTGGCTGGGTCCTGGGATTGGCCAGGGCCGGTCATGTGGACTTGTAGCCGTGAACATGAACTTTTATCATTTCCCATGTGGGTACATTGCAGCAGTCTCTCGGCCACCGCACCTTGGGTAGGATCAGCATCTCCTCCAGGGCTCCTTGTCTGTGTCCTGGATGTGGGAGAAGGAGCTGCAGCAGAAAAGTCTTGCATGGAGGAGATGTGCGGGGGGATGGAGGAGAGCAGTGATGGAGACCAGGGGCTGCAGGCAGAGGACAGCATTGCTCACACTGGGAACTTGCTCCATTTTGCAGACAAATGGCAGAAATCTAAAAGCAATCACAAGACAAGGAGGAAAGGCAGGAATCTGAGACTGGGACCATCTGTCACCTGAAAAGTGCCCTGCAAAGGTAAAGGACCCCTACCTGCTGCCCTATTCTTAATGCAATACACACATACCTGCTATGTGTGCCTGTTAATACACAATACACAGATACCTGATATTTCTGTGTGTTTATACACAATATGCAGATACCTGATGTCTGTGTGTTTATACACAATATGCAGATACCTGATGTCTGTGTGTTTATACACAATATGCAGATACCTTATGTGTGTGTATGACTTTTCATGCACAAAGCACAGATTCGTGATGTTTGTGTGTTAATACACAATGTTTAGATACCTAATGCCTTTGTATGTCTGTTAATACACAATACACAGATAATTAGTGTCTGTGTGTATCTGTTAATACATGATACGTGATGCCTGAGTGTGTTAATACACACATACCCGCTATGTGTGTGTGTGCTATTACACAATACCTTGTCTATGTATGTCTGATAAAACACAATACACAGATACCTGTGTGTTTATTAATACACAGATACATTGTCTATGTTTCTCTGTTAATTCACAGATATCTTGTCTTTTAATGTTTGTTAATGCACAGATACCTGATGACTGTAGATATACCTGATGTCTATGTATGTGCAGCTTTGTCATAGACTCATAGGACCTTTAATGGTCGTAGACTGAGAGGACCGTATACAGAGAGATGCTGTGTATATGGAGCATGCGACATTTCGATTTGACTGTACATGGCATGTTTCATACATAGATGCGATTTCCATATAATTTGTGCTCACAGGCACTCAAGGTGTGTATTAATTATATATAATATATAATGCAATATACTATAAAAATCTATATACACCTATGTGACTATATGGTTAAACATAGAAATCAGAATGATGTTAGAAATGTGTTAAAATAGATACATATATATAAATAATATACAAAAAGATGCATACATATAATAGATAGATAATAGATACATTATAACTAGATAATAAAAATATTGTTAGCTAATTAAAAGATGGATGAATAGATGAATAGATACATACAAATATACTATAGATAGATACAGATAGATAGATATAATAAATAGATAGATAGAGATAATATATAGATAGATAGATAGATACAGATAATAGATAGATAGATAGATAGATAGATAGATAGATAGATAGATAGATAGATAGATACAGATAATATACAGACACATACAGATAATAGATAGACATGATAAGTAGATAATACAAATATTGGTAGATAATAAATAGATGGATATATAAATAAATAGATTCAGATAATAAATATTTCTTTTAGTTCAATAAACGCAAATCCTGCAGAGAAATACACTTATTTCAGGGCTCTACCTTTCTTTTTCAGGTGAATCTATTTTCGTTTTAGTAAATGAGTGTTCATACATTGGGCGAGATGTCAGGCGTGACATGAATACAGATTAGTAAAGAATTGCGCATTTTAAAGCGCAGGATCCCAAAATTATATCCCTGAGCTTCCAAAACTATATCTTAGAACTTCTTTCACCAGAAACACTACAAAACAGAGCAGGTTTTACAAAAAACACATTTTATACACATATATGTGTTGCTATAAGATAGATAGATAGATAGATAGATAGATAGATAGAGATAGATACAGATAGATAGATAGATAGATATATACAGATAGATAGATAGATAGATAGATAGATAGAGATAGATAGATAGATAGATAGATAGATAGATACAGATAGATAGATATATACAGATAGATAGATAGATAGATAGATAGATAGATAGATAGATAGATAGATACAGATAGATAGATAGATAGATAGATAGATACAGATAGATAGATAGATAGAGATAGATAGATACAGATAGATAGATAGATAGATAGATACAGATAAATAGATAGAGATAGATAGATACAGATAGATAGATAGATAGATAGATAGATAGATAGATAGATACAGATAGATAGATACAGATAGATAGATAGATAGATAGATAGATACAGATTGAGGGATAGAAAGATAGATAGCTACAGATAGATAGATAGATAGATAGATAGATAGATAGACATGATAAGCAGAAAATAAAAATATTTATAGCTAGATAATAAGTATAGGTATAGCTAGAGATAAATAGGTACATATATACATAGATAGAAAAATAAATGGATAAACAGATAAATAGATAAAAATATGGACATGCTTTATAGCTAAAATAAATAGATAGAAATAGATAAAAAAAATAGGCAGATAAAAATAAATAGATAGATAGATAAAAAAACTAGGCAGATAAAAATATATAGATAAATAGATAGATAAAAAAACTAGGCAGATAAAAATAAATAAATAAATAGATAAAAAAACTAGGCAGATAAAAATAAATAAATAGATAAAAAAACTAGGCAGATAAAAATAAATAGATAAATAGATAGATAAAAAAACTAGGCAGATAAAAATAAATAGATAGATAAATAGATAGATAGATAAAAAAAACTAGGCAGATAAAAATAGATACATAGATAGATAGATAGATAGGATGCTGTTATACCTTGAACCCACACGTAAGTAAGCAATTAGAATATATATGCATATGGACATTTATTTTCATATGTGTGTGTGTATGTATATTATGCACAGAGTGATAAAGCTAGAACACATATATTGGAATAGAAACGTATGTAAGTAAAAGCACACATAGACATATTTAAAATGTGTGCTTGTGTGATGATATTGAGAAAGTGTAATTGGAGAAACAACTATATAAAGTGGATATACACACACAGATATTTAAAATGTGTGATGATATGCATTATGTATAACTGGAAAAACACACAGTGTATACACACACATATTTATATATAGTGTGTGTATATAAATAGTGTAGATTGTAAATATATACACACAAATATTTAAAATGTGTGATGATATGCATTATGCATAACTGGAAAAACACAAACACACATATATATAGTGTATACACACACATATATATAGTGTGTATATAAATAGTATAGATTGTAAATATATATACACACATATTTAAAATGTGTTTAATATACAGCATCTATAATTGAAAAATAATATATATATAGATTAGCTAGGCCGTTGTGTATATATACACACACAAACTTATATACAAATATATATACTGCATATTTGCACATACACACACATATATATAGTTACATATAATCACGAGTATAGCAGTACGTAGTGATACCTTTTTTATTGGACTAACATTACATTCATAAAACAAGCTTTTGAGAGTATAACCTCTCTTCCTCAGGTCTGGAAGCTTAACTGATCAGTTCCTAGAATTGAACATTAAGGCATAAAGGGTCACATGGGTGGGGGGGTTAGATGTCGTAAAAAGTGAGAGTCAAATGGTATGTTCAATGTTTTAGTTACATTTAGATACACTCACAGATATAATAAAAAGGTAAAGAAAATATATGTCTTGGCTGAGTGTTGCACATCGGGTATATAGAAATAGGTTTGTTTGTTTTTTTACCAGGAAGGATACATTGAGATTTCTCTCGTTTTCAAGTATGTCCTGGGTAATGTAAATAAGTAGCTATTTTACATATATTGTGTAGTGACGGTTTTAAAGCTCACTTCTTTCCTCCCCTTATTTTATGAAAGTTAATCACATCCAGAAACTCTCTTTTTTATCTTAGGAAACTATCTGCATGTGATTATAAATGTGAATTGTGTTACTTGCTACTTATTTCCACAAAGTAAAACACTGTAATTGATGCTAAACCCTAGAGTATTGCAATATTTCGTACTGTTTGGTATTTCTTACTTTTCTTACTGTCTGCACATAGCACAGAGAGCTGAGATATCCTGGAGAACCAAGGTTTTATTCCAATTCAGGAAAAAAAAAGTATTGTGATGGTGATTGTTCCTTGTACTCGGTGGGTTTTTTCCTGCTATATTTTGGGAGTTGGTTCGGAAGTCAGCCAAAGTCTCTATTTAGTGAACACACTCGATTTGTTAAATTAAAAGCCAATGAATACATGTAAGGAGCACAATAATATTTATCTATGCAATATGAATATCACTGATTAAGCCACTTGTATATTGCTCCCTGTAATGATTTTCTGGTTTAAAGCACCGTGTGCAGTGTCTGCGTTGTTTACTGGGGACAAAAAAAGAGGGTGCATTATATTTCCAGCTGGCCAGTCTTGGAAACTATTTAGTAGACATTTTTTATCTCGTGGTAAAACCTTTTAGATGTTCCAGCTGATCAAAATACGTCTTTTGCTGCCATCTACTGGCGGTCAGCTGCAATTACACGCAACGTGCTGCACTACTGCAGGTAGTTACTGCCAAGTTTCAGACAAACAAATGAGGCACAAAATAACACTTATTCACTAAATACAGGAAAGTCATTATCACTTTCTCAATAAAGGGATTTTACTGTTAGTCAGAGAAGGTACATACATACATACATATAAAAGTCACAGTATATGTACAGGTCAAGATGTAATTAGATTATAGTGTAAATATATAAAATTATAAATAAATGTGAGGATAATGGGTTGCTTATATAGTATTTAAAGCTAAAATCTGATGGGTGTGATAGATATATACTCATATTTTTTTGTAAAATGTTAACATACGTGCTTGCCTTCTTAATTTGTATTTTTAACATTTAATCACTGACCCGGATGGAGAAAATGTTAAATAATATATATATATTTATAAAATCACGAGATTTTGGCATCTGGACTAACACGGCCTATCTAATCTATATATTTCTGTATATAATTGCTGTGATGTGTAAATGGCCTCTGCAATAATAAACTTTATATTATATATATATATATATATATATATATATAAAGTTTATTATTGCAGAAGTCATTTAAACATGACTTCTGCAATAATAAACTTATTCTTTGCTGTGGGAGGCTTTTAACCTAATTTTTGCCCTCCAACTTCACCACTTAAATGAGTATATACAGTTTAAGGCAGAGGGTAAATAGTGAGATTAAAAACCTTCATACCCAAATTATTAGAAAAATTATATATATACACAAAATTGTATATATATATATTTATTTATTTATAAAGGATTTTACCAGGAAGGATACATTGAGATTTCTCTCGTTTTCATGTATGTCCTGGGTATATACATTACATGTTATATTTGTGTGTCTGTGGACAATTATATAGATATAGATATGTAGTTACACTCATTTATGCTGAGATATCTCTACATATATGTGCATGTATAAATATAGACAAACTGTCATATATAGAGAGTATGTAGTATATATATATATTAAATGAAAAATATGTTTAATTAAACTTTGCGCAGAGTAAATTATATGTAATTCATATTATTGATTTAGTACTTGATATATGAAGTTATTAAGTAAACAATAAAATGTAATTGTGGCCCTCAAGTACAAAAATAGTGTTAGAATCCAATTATATGGGATTTTAACAGCAAGGAGAGTGTGTTTTTTCTGAGCTCCTTGGAGGTCTGCTAAAGAAATAATTCCAGGCAGACACACGTGGGTCTCAGGCCTGTTTCTGCTGTAAAATTCCAGAGCCCTGAGATGTGGGTTTTATGGCAGCAATAAGTTCCTAAAGTGAGAAGGCCTGCTGGGTGCTCCCTTCATTTGCTTCTAAAGATTACAACAGAGACCTGGAAAATGTGCAATCTGTGCCTGAGCTCACTGTTTGTTTGCTTCTATCAGGGAAAACTATCAGGAAATGCTTTTATTTCCCTTCACTGAAGCACAAAAAAATGCTTTGATAACCCCAAAACAAACGGAATCTGATTGTTTTTACAGAGATGGAAAACTTTCCCGTTTGGAAATAAAATTCCAAGGTTTTATTGACCCATTATTAAAATCTTTAAGGTGGAGAATTGCAGAATACAATATATACGTGTGTGTGTGTGTGTGTGTGTGTGTGTGTGTGTGTGTGTGTGTGTGTGTGAGAGAGAGAGAAGAAGAGGTATTACTATATAATAGGTATAAAGAATATATATTTTACACACGCAGAAATATACATATATATAGCTATATATATGAGAGATATGTATACATATGTACGATATATTTTATATATATATATATAGTTAAGGATATATAGATATAGCTATAATAGATAAAACACATATATAAGCAAAAGTGGGCATCATTAGATAATGTATATAAAATGCAGGTAGGTGAATTTTCTTCTTATAGTAATAAAATGCATAGCAATATAAGTCGAATATATAGGTATTTTTAATTTATTTATCTTTATGTATGTAGGTATCAATATGTATGTATCTATATATAGGATGTATGTATTTATGCTTGCTATATACATATTTAGCAAGATATATATATAGAGATATGTATACATATATACGCTATTTTTTTATATATAGAAAGATGATAGATATGATATATAATATATATATAAATAGAGAGAGAGATTTAGATAAAACACATGTATAAGCAAAAGTACGCATACATTAGATACTGTATATAAAATGCAGGTAGGTTCATTTTCTTATAGTAATAATATGCATAGCAATATATGTCTAATATATAGGTATTTATTTATCTTTATGTATGTATCTATACATAGGGTGTATGTAATTAAATATATATATATATATTTATATATAAATAATATTTGTTAGCCACATGACATACAGGTATATATATATTAATAATAATTATAGTATTAGTAATTAGGTGTGTGTTGCTCACACATACTGTACACCCGTTGCCACAGTTACAGATCCCTTACCTTTTAAATGAGACTATATTTAAGATTGTTCACTAAACAGAAAATGCCCCCCATATGTTATTAAATGGTCAGCTCGGGGATTAATTCATTAATTAATAAAATGCGTCACATGTATCATTTAAACATTCCTCCAGTGCAATGTGTGACTTTCTCTGTCCTGGTCCAGGAGATATTTTGGGGAGGGTTCGCTCTGTCTGGACACTTTGTCGTTCGGTTGGGGAAGCAATTCCAAAAAAATCAGCGAGAGGGGATTTACCGGATCGTGCTGTATTTCTGGCATCGGTTAACGTTCCGAATCGGCAGTTCCGGGCCGGGGGGGGGGGGTCCGCAGGTTTCATCCAGAAAATATAAATTCCCTCCAAATCTTCTTTATTAATAAAAAGGCAGATTCATGTCCCCCTCGCCAAAAACAGAGGACCCCTAAAAACGACAAAAAGCATGGGTTGTATCGGTACCTATATATCGGTTTAAATAGACAAGATTATATATATATCGGTTTAAATAGACAAGATTATATATATCGGTTTAAATAGCACAGGTTATATAGGAAGCTATATATCGGTTTAAATAGCCTGGAATAAATCGGTATGGATAAAACAGATTGTATAGGCATTTTTTCGGTATAAATAGGTGTAATAAGGGTAGTTGTCTTTATGGGAATCACTTTGGGGTAATATTGCCATTTCACAATAAATCGGCCGAATAATTCCATACAGTAACACAAAGTCACTGAGAAAAAAACAGGTATATCTGTCTCTTACATAAATAAACGTTACATTATTTTGTTATGTTAATAATGCACATTATAATATTCATATTAGAATTAAAGACACCTATTCTGACTCTAAACCAGCCCCCGCACACCCCCAAATCCTCCCCAGCCCTGCATAATTCATGAAGCAGATTATTGAAATACACCACGTGTATTTTGTCTCAATTTTGGGGAAGATAAAGGGTATTTTCCAGGATAAAACGAGGAGGGCGATCATGTTTAAAAAATATAAAATAAGTAAAATAATAATAAATGCAAGATAAATAATAACCCAGATAAATAAAGCGATAAATACAGCTGACATTCCATTGTATGAGCGCTGGGCTGTGGTGAAGTCGGGGGGGCATCAGTCAGTAGCAGCTTATACCTTGTTTAAAAGACCCCAAGATTCAGCTCTGTAAAAGTGGAGCCTTTTGTATTATTAAAGTGTCAAATGTGGATTATAAAGTATAAAAACAACCTAAAATGCACTTGTGTGGGAGAATAAAAGGGGAGAGCAGGGGGATAAGGTGACATATTCCTCTGGACCAGAACCAGCTCTGTTCAAAGCACTTTATGGTGCACTGTGGAGAGGGAAGGGTTACACAAAAGCATCCTGTTTTGAGATATTTAGTCCAGGGTGAACAAAACCTTACAGAAAAACAAGAATTTCTCCTAGTATTTCATCCACAGATCCATGGACAGACTGTTACAAATGTAGCCACAGCATTCTACCCCCTCCCTCCCAGGCTTCAGCATGGAATTCTGAGACATGTTTATTCTTCTCGTGTTTATGTTTGTTCCTTGTTATTTACTGTTATTTGTTTGTTGGTCGTTTTGTTAAGGATTGTGAGGATTTTAAAACTTTTTTTCTATTTTTTTTTTTGGGGGGGTAGGCTTTGTGCTGTGGATCCTGAGGATGGATCCCCCTCCCCTGCACTGTGGTGCCTTGTAGATCGCAGAGTGTTGTGTTGTTATCTGCTTTGTTTATTCCATTTATTTCTATATTTTGCTGTTGTTTCTTTGGAGAGGCTGGTGGTTTGCTCGCAGGGTCTCTGGTGAAATGGAAGCCCCTCTGGGGTGCTATTTCGCAATCTCAGGCTCTCGCTATTGGTCAGTATGTGATCATATGCTGCAATTTCTTTCTGTCCCTCACTGGCACCCGGCCATCCCCCTTCAGCTAAAACCCAATCTCCGATAAACTACTAATAGCTAAACCACTTGGACTATAAAACACAACAAATCATAAAGCCAGGAAGCTCTGCTGCCTCCTCCCAATGAGTTCCTATTTTGTCAACTCCACTTTCCCGGTAACTCTGCCTGGTGGGCAGGAGCCCTTCCTGGGTCAGATCCCCCTCTACACCTCAGGCTATGCGGACCCTTTAAGACACTATTCTGCAGGTTATGGGGCCACAGGGGCCCAGGAGAAAGGCTTTGCCTCCTCCACCTATTACCAGCCAGCAACTGGAGCATACAGCCGGACAGCAGCCTGTGAGTTTGGGGGGCCCGGCTACTACAGGGACAAGGAGCCCGGCTGTGCCCCCCTGGATGAGCAGCCGCACTATGGGCCGGAGCAGCGCAAACCGGACTGTGCGCACAGCAAGGCGCTGTTTGACGAGCAGGACGACGCAAAGTGCTCCACGACGGTCTATCCCTGGATGCAGAGGATGAACTCGTGTAACAGTAAGTTCTCTTCCTGTTTTTTTTAACTTTAAAGCTTCCACCCCTGTCTGCTGCAAAGTACAGCCCGGGCGTCATAAATCACCCGGCTCCGGCCAAAAGGACATTTCTGCATGAGAGCAGCCATGGAAAAACTTTGCAAGACTCTCTCTCTCTCTCTCTATCTCTCTATCTCTTGTTCTCTCTCATTCTCCCTCTCTGTCTGTCTCTCTCTCTCTCTCTCTCTCTCTCTCTCTCTCTCTTTCTCCTTCTCTCTCTCTCTCTCTCTATCTCTTGTTCTCCCTCTCTCTCATTCTCCCTCTCTCTCATTCTCCCTCTCTCTCATTCTCCCTCTCTCTCATTCTCCCTCTCTTTCTCTCTCTCTCTCTCTCTCTTCTCTCTCTCTCTCTTGTTCTCCCTCTCTATCTTTGTCTCTCTCGTTCTCCCTATCTGTCTCCCTCTCTCTCTGTCTCTCTCCCTCTGTCTATATCTCTATTTCTCCCTCTGTCTTTCTCCCTCTCTTTCTCTCTCTGTCTCTCTCTTTCTCCCTCTCTGTCTCTCTCTTTCTCCCTCTCTGTCTCTCTTTCTTTCTCCCTCTCTCTCTGTCTCTCTCTTTCTCCCTCTCTGTCTGTCTGTCTGTTTCTTCCTCTCTAACTGTCTGTTTCCTCTCTCTCTATTTCTCCTTTTCTCTCTCACTCTTTCTTTCCCTCCCTCTCTATTTACTATTTTTCTCTCACCCTTTAAGTCTCTCTTTCTTTCCCTCTCTCCCTCTCTATCTCTGTTTCCCTCTCTAACGCTCTCTTTCTATGGGTTTATCTCCCTCCCTCTATAACTGTCTCTATCACTGCCCCAATTTTCTATGTTCTCTCTTTATCTCACTCTCTAATACTCTCTTTTTCTCTGTTTTTCTCTCTCCAACTCTTTTCTCTCTCTGTCTCTTCTCACTATTGTCTCTCTGTGCTTCTCTCTCTCTCTATCTCTCTCTTTCTTTCTCTTTATGTCCTTCTTTCTTTCTTTCTTTCTTTCTTTCTTTCTTTCTTTCTTTCTTGTCTCACATACGTCCCCCTCACTCTTGATCCAACACTTACCAACTAATTCATTTAATGAGAGTTTTCCAGCATTTCCCTATGCTCTCTCCTCTCCCCCTCTCTCTCTTCACTCATTCCTCTCTCTCTTCACTCATTCCTCTATATCTCTCTCTCTTCATCCCTCCCTTTTATCCAATTTATTTATAACACTTATTATTGTCATTTTTTTCATTTATCAAACATCTTCGTTTGGTTTCCTTCTGTTCTCCCCACCCCTTTTCAAGCTCATATGTTTGTTATTGCTGGTGCAGCGCCAACATATGTCGTAGCGCGGTACACTAACCTAAGGAACATGCAAAATGCAATGCACAAAGATTTATAGAGCTTTACACTTACTTTCGAATGATTTATTTTTCTTTATTTCTTTGTTTATGTTTCCATTAACAGTTGTTCTCTCAGAATCCCCCTCTATCCTCCTCTTTTCTCCTTCCCTCTATCCTTCCTCCTTTCCTCTGACTCCTTCCCTTTCTTCTTCCCCCTCTCTTTCCTTCTTTCTCCCACTCTGCCTGTCTCTCGCTTCCCCCTCTCCTATACCCTGATTTTCCCTCTTTCCCTCCCTTTCTCTCTCCATTTTTATCCCCCATCCCCTTCCTCCTCTGACTTTCACTTTTTATTATTCATGCTCTCTCACCCTTTTTTCTCTCTTGCTCCATTTTCCCCTCATTCTCTCTCTTTCCCCATTTCTCTTTCCCTCCATCTCTCTTCCTCCTCTCTACCATCCTCTGGCTTTCACGTTTTTATTATTCATTTTCTCTGCTCTTTATTATGTAACTACCAGTAACTGCACTTGATGTTCACATTAAGAAGGTTTGAGTAGCCTTTGTATTGCAGGTTTACTGTAATGAAACAGTCCCAGAAGATAACTTATCCCAGTGACTTATTGCCAGTTTAAGAGCAATATTCCCAGGCTCCCACACTCAGGGTCCCCACATTTACACGGATCTGTTTGTTTTTTGCTATGCTTGGACCTGGGTCTATTAGTCAGGATCTAAAGTGCTGAATCCATTACAGTCCAGGACTCCAAGCGATCAATACATTTCATTAGGTTTTAAATGCTGGAACTTATTGTAATAACGGGGGGGGGAACACCATGAATGTGGAGAGAACCCCCCTCCCCCTATAATCTAACCCTCTATAAGGCATAGGGTAAACTCAAAATGTATGTCTTATCCCCCTTTTTATACTATGTAGTCTATATACATAATACAAAAAACACTATATTTGTATATATATATGTCTCTATGATTTATAAAATATTTAAATATATAAAATATATTTTTATATATTAATATGTATTATACATTAAATTATATACGTAATAATATTGTTGATAATAATTATTATTATTGATATTATTAGTTGTAGTATTTAGATATGGATAGATACACAGATAGATACATCTATAGATACAGAGAAAATGGACAGTATGACAGGCAATTACACTAAACAAAGCCAGTGTAGGCTAACAAGTAGGAATACAAATAGTTAACCAACATATAAATAAGACAATCTCATAATCCTACATATACTGATATATTATTTGGAAACAGCTAAAACAATCATGTAAATAGCATTAATTCACACACATCTCTCACAGCAGCTTATAAGCACATGAATGTGTTCCTTTACACTGCTCTATTCATCACAGCTCAAACGTATTTTTGTGTTTGTATGTTTCTTAGATCTGTTTCTTTGTGTTTTCTATTTTATAAATACATGTAGCTGCAAATAAAATATTCTGTCCAAAGCAATCTATACCCTTTCACCTACAGACCAGGGGAGGTTCCTCCCTCTATTACACAGTACTAGTTTGAACAAATAGATTGATGGACTCTGGAGGCTTATATATATATATGTATGTGTGTGTATGTATATATTTTTCTGCATTTGTGAGAGTGTGTATATATATGTACGTGTGTATATATATATATATGTGTGTGTCTCTTTATATATAGATTTGTGTGTGTTTATATATATGTGTGTCTGTGTATATGCGTTTCTCCTTATATATTTGTGTATATGTATATATAGGTGTGTGTATGCATATGTTTGTTTCTATATATTTGTATATATGGATATATACGTGTGTGCATATGTTGTCCCTGTATATATTGTGTGTATATATAGGTGTGTGCATGTTTGCCTGTATATATGTATATATTGGATTGTGTATGTATGAATGTGTGCATATGTTTATCTGTGTATATTTGTGTATATATTGGTTTATTATATGTGTGAATGTGTATATATAGGTGGGTGGGTGCATATAAGTGTTTATATATATGAGTTGTTCCTATACCTGTGTGTATCCCTTTGTATATATGTGTGTGTACACCTGTGTTTATATGTGTGTTTGTGTTTGTCTCTGTGACTGTATCGTGTCATTGACCCCTGTCTCTTTTCACAGGTTCAGTGTTCGGGCCCAGTGGGAGGAGAGGTCGGCAGACTTACACCAGGTACCAGACCCTGGAGCTAGAGAAGGAGTTTCATTTTAACCGATATCTGACCCGAAGGCGCCGGATCGAGATCGCGCATTCCTTGTGCCTGACCGAGCGTCAAATCAAGATCTGGTTCCAGAACCGCAGGATGAAATGGAAAAAGGAGAGTAAACTGCTGAACTCGTCAGTGCCGAGTGCAGGGGAGGACGAGAAAGCTGCCGAGTGACACAGTGACTCTCCCGACCCCCCCCCACTATCCTTCTACCTTGAATAAATTATTGTTGCACACAGGACAAGGGAAAAAAAACTAGTGACAAGGACTTTATCTGGAATCCAATCATTCTACTACCTACTGTCTGACCATGAATGGTCCAGCAGCATCACTGAGAGACTATGTTTATCTGTGACTGAATGTGTGTATGTATGAAACAATGTATGTATGTGTGTGTCAGGCTGTATGTATATATATTTGTGTGTGTATCTGTTGTAGATATATGTGTATATATGTGTGCCTGCTTATATATAAATAGGTGTGTATGTAGATATATATCTGTGTTGTGTATGTGTGTTTATGTATATATATAGTGTGTATGTATGTGTGTCTGCACATATGTATGTGTGTGTATGTCTATGTAGATATGAGTGTGTATGTATATATATATATATATATATATATATACATTTGGCTGTATGCATATTTGTGATCTGTGTATATATGTGTGCCTGTATATATATATATGTTAGTGTGTGCGTGTGTTCTGTATGTGTGTATATGTGGTATGTGCATATATATATATGTGTGTGTGTGTGTGTGCCCCTGTATGTATATATGTGTGTCAGTATGTAGATATGAGTGTGTATATAGATATACATAAAAATGTCTGTATTTATATTTGTGGTGTGTTTGTATATAGATATAGGCACTCGGATTCATGCACGACTGGCATTGATGTTTTTTTTTATCTTTGTTTCTTTTCCACGTCTACTGAAAAGTACTTCTATATATATATAATACCTAGGATCAAATCGTGAAATGCTATATTTTGTTATCGTTTGGGTATTTTTATTTGTAATGTTGTCCTTTGTGATTTATATTTGTAGTTTGTATGAGCAGAGAGAATATATATATATATATACAAGACTATCTAATGTCCATTGTTATTAGTTAATAATACTGAGTGGGACCGAACAACATGCACAGATCTCAACCTCCTCATGATACTGTTACTCATGTACTGTATGTGTATGTGATACTGGAAGCACAAAGATTTAGGTTTGTGTATTATTTTGTAGCAGCAAAGCCCTGGGGAGCCCAGACTGACCGACATCCGTCCTCATTAGATATATATACATAGATATATAAAGGAATACAATGTATCTTGCCGGGCTTCTGCACTTTCCCCGCGTTAAACCGAGAAGCCATCACAAATAGCGAAATGACACATTACTGTTATTTTTGCCAGCACAGCGTCTGCCCATCTAATCCAATTCTCTGCTGTTCTGGGGATACAGACTGTCTGGGATATTTCATTACGTGTTGTTGGAAATTAAACTTGTGACTTATTTTCTCTGTATATTGGGGACTGAGATTTGCTTTTATCTGCTGTATAATAAAATACTTGCATTTTCTCCGAGTAAAAAAAAAAAGAGCAATTTATTCGCTATTGCTTGGGACTTATTACCCATTAGCAGAACCAGATTCCCTTGTTTTTATCTCTTTGTGATAAAAAGTGCCATTTAATTAGAAGGGGAAAAAAAGCTTTGAACAATCCACCACACAATGTGTAAAACACACATTGCTATATAAAGCTTAAAAATATATAATAAAAATAGATAATAAACAAGCACTGGTTTTTGGAAGGGGCATTCGTTGAGGAAAATCTGGGTTAATCAAGTTTAAAAATTCAGCAATATATACTGTATTTATAATTATTCACATTACAAAAACAGAATGTGATGTTTAATATGATACACAACGTGATGTTTATATGCTGTAAGATACATTTTAGTTTTAAGGTAGGCGAGGTATTTACAGCTTCTTTTAAAATAAACCATGATTTAAAAGCCCCCTCTTCCCATTACTATAGTATATGTGCTTCTTCTTTATTGTGTTTCTTTTTACATCTTTTTTATTTGTATCCCATGAATAAGAATGCTCCAAGCTACCCCTTAAATACAGATATATTTGCTGATATTAAATAATATCATAACACAGGGACCAGCACATTGATTTTTGAGGAATCTGGTCACTTTACAAAAAAAGGCAAGACAATCTATGACCTTTTCCCAGATCCCATCGCACCCATTGGAGTTTTCCTGCTCATTTTCTCCTTTTCCTGTTGGGTTCCTGTATTTTTATGGGATAGTTTTATACAATTCGTTACAATTATAGGGTTTATTTGCAGAAACTTGCTGTTTGCAGCCGGCTGGGAGCTCAGTGAGCCCTGAATCTTTTTTTGGGTGTGTACCCTGCTGCAGTTCCCCGTGTCGCCAGTAGGTGGCGCGCCCGGCACACACGCAGATGGCTGCTTCACTAGGATTTTTTTTTTTTTTTTTTTGGAAGCCGTACATTGACTCGGGCCTAACGATTCTCAGATCGTCATTATTTGTAACCATAGAGCATGAATTACCTCTTGAGGTCATCAGTGAGAATTTACGACTGGTCAACAAAAGCACGTGATTTCCAAACGCACCCACCACCAACCCCCCCTCCCCTTACCCCCCATATTTGGCCGCATACATAGCAAAACGAAGTACAGTGCATTGCTATAATTCATTAATACATCATAAATCGTCAGGCACGGGGTGATCCACAAATCAAGCCTCCAAAATCACCCAAATGAGTTCCTACTTTGTGAACTCGTTCTCAGGGCGCTATTCTAATGGCCCCGACTACCATGTGTTAAATTATGGCACTGGCAGCAGCAATGTGAACGGATCTTACAGGGAGCCAGACAGCATGCATCCCACCTCCTATGCCTACAACTACAATGGCATGGACCTCAGCCGGGGAGCAGCTTCCAGCAGCCACTATGAGGAGAGCTCTGGGGGCTTCCCTGACCAGGAGAGAAGGTTCAGAGCAGCCTCCAGCTGCCCCCTCTCCTCCCCAGAGCCCCAGAGCCACAGGGGGAAGAGTGAGCCCACTCCCCCAGACCCTGCCAGCTCCAGCACCCACTTCCCGACAGAGCTAGAGGAGACCAGTGCTTCCTCAGACACAGAGGAGCCCACCCCGAGGAGCAGCAGCAGCAGCAGCACATCCCGGGCACAGGCAGAGAGCAGCCCCCCAGGAGGAGCCAGTGCAGAGGGACAGACCCCGCAGATATTCCCCTGGATGAGGAAGCTGCACATCAGTCACGGTACGGCTGCTTTTTGTTCCCCTATTTTGCAGGATAAAAGGCGAGAAAGCACTTTTGTTTGGGGGGGAAATGGGGGTGTGGGGGTGTTATTCCTTTTCTTTTATTATTGTGGTTTTCTTGGAAGCCTGTGCAGAATGTGGGGGTCTCAGGCAAGGTGAGAGGGGAGAGACTGATACACAACATTCTACACTGAGTGACGTAAAATACAATAGAACACTGAGGCTTTGATACCCTGAGATGAGGGACAGGGGGGGATTATACTGTGAGGGGCAGAATGTCAACACCACCCTGAAATCAGAGCTATATAACTGCTAAACACTTAGATATAACTGTAATAAAGGCTTATAAAGTGTATAAAACACATAGTTACTATATAGAGTGACAGTTATTGATATACTCGGGTCTGCGGGGAAGAAACGTGAATAAAAGACTAAACATAAAACATACAAATCATACCGTGCACTGTGATTATTATTATTATTATCATCTCAAATAAGAAAATATTATATGTTACATTCACCATAAATTAAATAAAGATACATTAAGTCCAGGAAATGAAAAGAAACAGATAAAAGACATAGAACATGTAACTCCACGGCCGACAGATTTAGTAAACACAGCAGAAAACACAGATTTTGTTATTTCTAAGGGGAAAGTGACATATTTAGCAGTGGAATCGTTTTAATATCAGGTAAAGCAGTCCCTGGAAGGGAAAAGGGGGGATTCGGGGCACAATAGCAGGGTGTTAGATTTTCTCTATTTTTTTAATAATCTGTGTATTTTTGGAGGGTTCTATTATTTTTTTATTTATACATTGGTGTTTTTTTTTAAAAAAAAAATCAGTTTTTTATAATCTATACAGAGGGGATTTTCATGGTCTTTTATTTCTATTTTTGTTTAATCTATACAGGTGTGGGGGGGGATGGGACTGACAGGTTTACTGGAAAATAATTGGTGAAATGTTCATTTTATAACCCGAAACGTTGTCGCCTCCCTCCACTCCCCTCATCCCCACAGACATGACAGGTCCAGATGGGAAACGGGCCAGGACCGCTTACACCCGGTACCAGACCCTGGAGCTGGAGAAGGAGTTCCACTTCAATAGGTACCTGACCAGGAGAAGGAGGATCGAGATCGCCCATACCTTGTGCCTGTCTGAGAGGCAGATCAAGATCTGGTTTCAGAACAGGAGGATGAAGTGGAAAAAAGATAATAAGTTAAAGAGCATGAGTTTGTCCACAGCAGGCAGTGCCTTCCAGCCCTAAGGGACAGGGGAGCCCTCAGTGGACTTCACCCAGGGCTCCTCCAGGGGCCACCAGCCTGGCCACCTCTTGGCATGTCGGTATTAAGGACATAATGAGGTGGGCTTGCTTTGTTTATTAGAATTATTATGATTTTTCCCCCTTTTTTTCTCATTTCTAGTTGCATCCAATGCTCTCAGTTCCTGTGTTGTCCTAAATGTTTGTGACCGTGACATGATGCTGCTTCTTGGGGAACATCGCATGTTTATTAAAGCTCTTCTGATACTATAACTTATTTATTATAACTGATAATAAAGCAGAAACGTGGGCGTTTAATTCTGTTTACAGGTTGTTTTTTGTTTTTTTGGAGGGTGGGGGGATTCCTGTATCAGGCCAGGTAAGCTGTCAATGCACTATGGAAGGATCCTGAGCTGTGTGATATCAATGTGAAGTCTCTGTGCTGTCACTCATCATTGTTGCTTATTTTGTACATGTACATAAATATATATATATTTTTTTTCTATCATTATTTGAATCGATGTTTTTAGACGTTAAGGCGGAATATTTTCGGCCTGATTGTGTTTACTATCTTTCTGTAAGGTTCGCCTACTTGCTGGTGTGATAAATGTATGGGATGTGAGGGTTTTAGGTGGGTGGGGGGAGTGAATGACATGTTAAATAAAGGTACCTGTCATGTTCGACTGCCTGAAGATATGACATTTTTTTGTAATTGTTTGTAGAAATAATAAAACATCTCTCCTGAAACATCCAGCCTGGTCTCCTTTCTCTGTACATGATGTATATATATATTTTTTTATTTATGTATATCGTTTATATATTTTTTTATTTAATCGTACACAGAAACATGTCAGTTTATGTGTCCTGTGAGTGTATCTGTATTTGAGTGTGTATCTACTTATGCACATGTTGGTTTTATCAAACTTTTGTTAATTTTGGTAACTCGTAAAACATAAAAAAACAATACAAAATCATGTCTAAAATTTAATTACATCTTGTCTAATCCGATACATTTAACAGAATAATTGCAAGCCTGATGAATTAAGGAAAGACTGTGGATAAATCACTGGGCAGAAGCCTTTGCATAGCTTTTTGTGGCTCAGTTTGAGCAAGAATGCCCTGAAACCTGCCCCATTATCCCTGCCCCATAGCCTGGTCACTACAGTGGACACAGAGACACTCAGATCTGTTAAAAATAGAGAAAATAATCCGTGTTTGTAAAGAAAGAAACAAGTTTGCAGAACTTACCCTGGTGCTCAGAGTTTGGGCCCTCCTTGCAGACTTTAAACCAGGCTGATCACACTTCTCTATCTGCAAAATATATATATTTTTTCCAGCAAAGCAAAGTAAACCCCAAGAAGGTATGACATTTACATGTCAAATGGGTTCGTTTTTATCTAGAAGTTAGATCGTAAAAATCGCCCAGACCTCAGACAGATACCCCCTCACTGGCTCTCAAAAGTCACGTGAGGTCCATAAAGTTAGGTTTATGGTTTTAGGGAGTTGACATTGTACAATATATTTCACATTCTCTGGAATGTTAAGTGACAGTTTTACTGGCTTGCTAGGGACGCTGTGAGTGAGTATTTTAGCAGATGAGCTGGTGGAGGCACCATCAGACTGTGCAGGTTTTCTACCTACTGCAGAGGAGCCCAGAATCTGCAAAAAGTAAGTCCTTTGTCTTTACCTTTCCATGTACTGTCCTGCTCTAGGATCTGCTCGGCTAAGAGGGGGCTCCCTGTACCTACAGCCACAAGTCAGTCCAATGTCTCTCTCTGGATGTTACAGCACCTAACTGTGGGGGTATAAAATAGATCATGCAGTGCATGGGGGGCACAAATGGGGCAATAAGGGGGGTTCAGATAATGTAGACAGGTGTCTCAATTCCCTGGGGATTCTATGACCTTTTCAACCTGACTGTGTGAGTGTGTTTCAGTGTCGATCCAGAACAATGCATTGTTTCCAATAATGTGATGTGTTCTAACATCGATACATTGGTGCACTTACCCACTGCTGGGACATTTCCACATGACAGAATATGTAATTTTATTTGAGGATTTAAGGGGTCCAATGCCAAGTCCTTGCTACAGATAAACTCAAGGTATCATATAGGTGATATGTTGGTGACAGAGAGATAGATATATATACTTATACAGATAGATATGGACAGATAGATAGAGATAATGATAGATAGATAGATAGATATAATGTGTAAATAGATACAGTATATAAATATAGATAGATAGTTATAAATATATGGTAATTTATTGATATATGATAGTTATAGTTAGATACAGAGAAAAAGGTATGCAGAGAGAGATAGATAGATAGATAGATAGATAGATAGATAGATAGATAGATAGATAGATAGATAGATAAATAGATATGGATATAATAATAATAATAATAATTTATTTATTTATTTGCAAAGGATTTTACCAGGAAGGATACATTGAGATTTCTCTCGTTTTCAAGTATGTCCTGGGTTCGAGAACATTGAGTGGTTACAGTTAATAATAATAAGAGTATAGATATGAATAGGCAGATGTATATTTCTGCCCAGAAGGACTTTAAATATTCAACCCCAGCTTAGCTAGATTGATATAGATATGAATACAGATTGGTTTGAATGGACATGTAGATAAATAGACATATAAATATAGAGATAGATAGATAGATAGATAGATAGATAGATAGATAGATAGATAGATAGATAGATAGATATAAACATGGGTACAGATAGATATGAATACCCCTTAATGTTCAATTCTATGATTCTGCTCATTATAGCTCCAGAGAAGAAGAGAGGAATACTATCCAAAGCTTGTCTTTTAAATGTAATGTTAGTCCAGCAATAAAGGTATCACTACCACTGCTATAATCTGCTGATAAATATATATAATTCTGCCCAGAAGGACTTTAAATATTCAGCCCCAGCTTCCCCGCACACCAACAAACTGGAAATGTATGTATATATAAGGCCCTCTTAATGCCTATTTGCATCTTTCAGACATAACATCTGGTCTTGGCACCGAATCCTGTTTCATAATTTGAGTTTTTGCTGTCACGAGGAATAGATTTTGTAGAGAATTACACAAGACAAATCACCATAAAGGTCATTTAACGAGTCATATTACAATGGGCTTTACAGGGAAATGTGGGAACTGGAGTGCAAAAAAATAAATAATTCCATAAACAAATATATACTAATATAATATGTCTATATACACAAACTCCTGCGCTAGAAATGGCAAGTCACTTCAGTCACAAATATCACTAATTTTACATTATGATTATTATATTTATTTTGACATCTATATTGCATTTTTATAAAAATTCTTTACAATGTATTATTATTATTGTTGTTGTTACTGTCCATTGACGCTGTTATTATTGTCCTAGACATAAAATCTTGGCAGCAGTCTCAGATGCCAGATCTCCCACAGATAAAAGTTTGAAAGGGGCTACAGTGTGGGATGAGTTTCAGGACTTGCAGGGGGAGTCCAGGCTGGGCCCCCCTTTCCCTTGCAGCAGGGAGTTGGGAGGGTGGTTTTTTTTGCCTTTGCAGGCGGATGAAGTGTTACAGAGTAAACAGGAAAGCTGGTTGGGCTATGTCTGTGCAGACAGAACATTCTCACCGAGATTTAAAACCTGTTTCCTCTTTCTTGTATGACCTAAACAATAAAAAAGGTGCAACAATTTTCATTTTGCAGTTAAAATAGCATAAATTTCAATCTCAAGGCCATCCTTTAGCACAATGCCTTAGCTATGTGAGTGTGAGCTGCACATGCATGGATTGTATGTCTGGCTAATGGTTCCCTTAATATGATGACATATAATTAATATAAATTACATGTCTCCATACTGAAATGTCTGTGTGTTTATCTGACGACATGTAACGATGATTACACTGTATGTGTTTACATTCTGTTATTTCATTAGCTTTTACTTCAGTGTTTTAAACAGCAGCATACATACATATTTTTATATATATATGAAACAAACATATATATTTATATATATATATCCATATGTGTGATGTGTGATATATATATATATATCTGTTTCAAATACAACTGGAAAAAAACTGAGTATGGCTATATTTATCTTTGAATAACTCTAAAGACCATAATAATTATGCATTTTCTTTTGAAATGCATTTTTATTGATATAAATAATATGTTACACAGAGAGACAGAACGAGCAGGATTTCGTTTATCTACTTGATAAAAGCTACGTTTGGATTCCTTTGTCAATGTGACACAAATAATCTATTATTTACATGTGTGATTCGACACATATTCTTCATTTTAATAGTTTATAGGTTGATCAGTGGAGGACATAAAATGTAATATTTATTTTTACATGGAATTATGCATTTGATCATAAAAGTGTGTGCTTCATATACACCTTTTTGGTGTCGTTTATTGGTGCACTCAAATATAGCAAAGGTGCACACAGAGTCTATCCCGAAAGGATTAAATATTCTTATTTATAGCATAGTATAGTATACACGTTTCAGTCCTCACAGTTACTTTTCTCTAGACTCTATATTTGGTATATATATATATATACACATACTTATACATACATATGTATATAAATACACATATATGTATATATGTGTGTGTGTGTTTGTGTGTATATATATATATATATAGTGTGTCCTGAAAAAAATGTCCTCTGTGGGACTGAAACGTCGATATTTGTACTACCTCACCTACTGTGTAACCCCTCTCCTCTTAGATTGTGAGCTCTCGAGCAGGGTCCTTCCCTCCTACTGTTCGGTGTGTGTGTAACGTGTATGTATGTATATTCGTTTTTCTGTCTCTCCCATTGTACAGCGCTAAGGAATCTGTTGGCGCTTTATAAATGCTTGTAACTGTACTACCACAGCAACAAATACATACATAGTTAAATGACTTCACGATGAGTTATATTAGTGTGTTTATGGATATATGTGTGTATATTACTATTATGTTAATGGGTATATATACATTTATATACTTGTGTGTCTCTATATTTATTTATTTATGTATTATTTATTTATAAAGGATTTTACCAGGAAGGATACATTGAGATTTCTCTCGTTTTCAAGTATGTCTATATGTATTTACTTATAAATATTTATATATATATATATATATAGTACTGTTTTATGGATATATCTGTGTGTATATATCCATCTTTATGGATATACTATATATATATATGTGTGTGAGTGTGTACACACACTGGCTATATATGTATAGGATATATATATATATATAGACATAAAATCAGGAATGATCTGCATCAGAATTGGTAACAATGTAATAATCTGCTAACGTTCTATGTTGCTGGAAAGGGGACAGATCCCTGCTTAGCACTGCGTCAAACCCTCCTGCTTGAAAAATTCGCAGTGCGTCACTCTGTGACACCGCAGCGCTGCTCCTGCACTTTTACCCTCATCTCAGCTCATTAATATTCCTGAACCCTGGTTCACCTTTTGCTACAAATGTTGCTGGAATTAACATTTTCAATAATTACCAATCAGAGTGTTTCCCCCCTCCCCCCCCCAACCCTTTTAACGCCAGAAAACTTTGTGAAACCAAATGTGTGGGATGTTTTATTTGGTTGTAAGAGAAGTGATTGAGATCTGCTGAACGATTTAATTAGGGATATCAAATGAAAAGCAAAAGGGGCTCGGATGGTTTGCAAAAAAAAAAAAGGCCAGCTATTCTAAACGATTAAATCGCCATTTTCGCAGGATAATGGGGTTTGTATGCTGAATGGGAGAAGCAGTGCACAGAAGCTATTAATTATTCATGGAGAAGGATCACTGCGAGGTCAGCAGACTAGAGCAGCACTGAGCACCAACCATGGGCTGTGCCTCCTCTGCCGGGCACCTCACCCCACCAGGGTCAGCCTGCAATCAGGTTCATTGCTGTCTCCACACAGATCACCCTGTAAGACAGTGACACATGTATCACCTTATGCACAAACAGAATGCTTATTTGTTTATTATTATTTTTTTACATTTTTTGGGTGAAACTCCTAATAAAAAATTATAATAGATCCACTGGCTATAGAGGAAAATTGTAGATGTTATCCCATGAGCAGAATCAAAAGTGTGATGGGGGCACAGAGTGACGGTGAGAGACACATTTTAATGTCAGCTCACAGGTAATAAGCCTGCAGAAAAGGGTGAGCATGCAGTACCCCTGATTGACCAGCAGAGCCCGCTTTAGACCAGGCTCGTGGCTCTGTCTTTACCTTTTTATTCTATATCCTTCCAAATAACATAGCCTTTATCTACAGGTAAAATAACCCCCCCCCCACATCACCATCTACTCCATCAGCCATTGCTTTTAAATACCTCCAAACCACATCACTACAGAATTATACACTATGTTTTATAGCAGTATCTGTGCCTGCTGCTAGTATAAAATATACATTTATTTAATAATAGCATTTGCTGGGGTGCTAACCATGGCAGCCTTGCCTCAAAGGCATGCAATCGATATCCTTATGACCTAAGTGTCTATGGAATGGTAGTCCCTCTCCTTGACCCTACTTGTTCTTCTGTTTTGTGGATAAATTCTTTCATACCTCCATACCCAGCCCACGATAACATGTGAAAAATTCAGATTTTTTTTTATGTGAAATCACCTGATATAACAATAAAAACATTTTATGAATTTGTAACATACCAGATCTGTACAAAATTCCCCAACAGCAAGGCGGGGGGAGGGGGACAATAAGTACAGGCTTTCTGCTGTAACCAAAGAGAAGGCTGCCAGAGGCTGCATTGCACCTTATTATAGTTCATGGGGTCAAAAAGTGGAAGGTCAAAAGTTTAGGCTGTGCCTGACTCGTCACCATTACAGAGCTGCACATCCATGAGGAGGAGGAAAGAAGGGGGGGCTGAGTGTAAGTGTCAGGGGGGGGAGAGCACTCACTTGGCTAGGATTACTCAAGTGGGGGTGAAGAGGACACCTCTTATTATTGTCATAATACCTGAGCCAATGTTTTCACCTAAACCTTGTGTAAAAAATATAAAATAATTCTGAAATCTAAACTGCAGTTTATTGCCCTAAAAATAGAGAAATATCCTGTGCAACAAGGTTTAGTGACAAACCTAGATTTGTTATGTGTTGCAAAATATATATATATATCTTTATTTCTGTAAATATTCCAGTTTATTTTTTAATCTCCAGGTAGTGGGATATTATTCGCTTCAGCATATGTTTTATTATGTTTACGAAACATTTTGCTTTTATATCCAAACCAGGACATACTTGAAAACAAGAGAAATCTCAATGTAGCCTTCCTGCTAAAATATGTTCCAACTAAATAAATATTGGAAATTGATGTAAATGTATCTATGCCTTTACTGATACACGCAATTGATCTGTATCTATCTATCTATCTATCTATCTATCTATCTATCTATCTATTTATCTATCTATCTCTCTATCTACATATATACCAGTATGTATGTCAGAATATATATGTTTGATGCTTGAGGTGGGGCAAAAGGTGCTTATGCTGTATATATATATATATATATATATGTATATACATACAGTATGTTAGTACATATGAATAAATAAGTATATATCAGTATGTATCAATATATGAGTATATATATATATAAAGTATGTTAGTACATATAAATAAATACGTATATATCAGTATGTATCAACATATGAGTATATATATATACAGTATAAATAAGTATATATCAGTATGTATAAATATATAATTATAAATCAATGTGCATATATATATATATGTATGAGTACATGAATATCAGAATATGTACATATATATATTTATATAAATCAGTATATATAAGTATGTATAGATCAGTATATATCTTTACTCAAGTATTGATATATATATAATAAAAAACAGCAAAAGGTTGGTATCTATCTATAGATATCAATCAGTATCTATATATATCAGTATTTGTTACATTTTATTCCTGTAAAACCTAAAGGAAATTAGATCTGCTCCATTTCAATACTGTAAACCTAGATGTGCATTGATATCTCTCAGGGGAAGTGATTAGTATCGATAAATATTGGATTTTTTTTACTCAAAGAACAACTACTGTAATCAACTGGGGGCAATATTTTTCCAGTCTCCCCCTAACTGGACTTTTCTAGTAAATTACTTATAATTTTAGGTGCCAACACACCTCTGGTTATTAAATCGACCTCAGGTTTCAATAAAATATAAACAAAAAAGGTGCGTGTGGCATTTTAGTGAATTCTATTTTGCAGCTTTTTTAATAAATCGCGGATTTAATAATTTATGAAGAAGAATTTAACACTTTTGACGACAGTGTCATATTCAGAAAATACTTAGTAATTTTTGTGCATGACTAATTTAATCTTACATCTTCGACTCACTTTTATTCATACAATTCCCTTTTATAGTGATTGACAAACACATATATTATCTGAAACCCTCCTGTTTCTGCCATCTGCTCAGCCCAGAAACACACTGTAAAATATGTAGCAGGTCACACACAGTCCTGTCACTGAATATCCAGTTCCATTGCTTCCACATTGATTTCTCAGGCTCTGATCCATTGACTACACATAGAATTGTGTTACTGAGTTGGTACATTGTATCTACCTTATAGTTGTTAAAGTATCCTCAGCTTTGTCAGACGTAACTTTTTCCAAATCTCCTACGTTTTCTCACACCTGAAATGTCAGTTTCACAAGTCAGCAGTGCACCATGTGTCCAGTGAACTGGCAGGAATAAATGCCCACTGGTGTCACTGGGAGGGACTGGCATGCTGAAAACTGGCACCTAGAAGTGCTAGAATCTGACAGATATCTGAGCCAGGGCTATTGCAGTAACTTGGAGAACATACCAACACATCTAAAGCACATCCAGACAATTATGTAAAAATGAGAGAAGTGGAAAAATATCTTAAACCCTAATTATAAGGAGAGATAAGGGGGAGAATAGTAAAATGTATATTCATTGCATTTATTTTATGAAAGACAAGAAACGTTGCAACTAAATATAAAGACAAATGCTGCATTTTATATATTTACTCCATACATCAGTTTTTACTATACGAGATCACTGGAGCCCCGATACAGCAGGA
>CM019074.1:6331037-6353537 GCA_009667805.1 Leptobrachium leishanense | reverse complement strand
AAATACCTGCAAGTGCACAATGACACACTAACGTATATGTACTTGTGTGCTTGCACATCTAGACCCACTTAAAGCACATTTCTCACATACACACCTACATGCTGATACTTACAAATAATATACAATACTGTATATTGATTCATATAACTTAGGTACAAAGAGATGAGTTTTATGCGACTAACATCAAAACTCACCAAACACGCTTTCATATATATCACACATGCACACATCCCACACCTATATATCACACATGCACACATCCCACACCTATATATCACACATGCACACATCCCACACCTATATATCACACATGCACACATCCCACACCTATGTATCACACATGCATTGCACACATCCCACACATATATATATCATGGATGCATATATCACACCTAACTACACAGATTATGTATGACACACACACAAACACACACACACACATATCTTAAACACACAAATACTCATATAATATATATGGCACACACATCTATACAAACATATATGTATCACTCGCAAATGCACAGAAACACACACAGATAGACAGATGCTCTATGAAACACACACATGCATATATCACACACAAATACACATGACATATATATATAATATATATGTGTGTGTGTTTCATAGAGCATATGTGTATTTGCGTGTGATATATATAAAACTGTTTTAACAGGTGTTTTTTCACAGAAAATGATGGAAGAAGGTGGTCATTAATATGGAGTGAACTTTCTTGGTGTTTTGTATTATATATATATATATATATATTATAATAATCACACGCAAATATATATATATATAATCAGGTTGATGATAGTAAGCTCCAAGTGGAATATTTTGAATTCATTTGAAATTCACATGGATTGTACTGGAATTGCTTTTGCATTTGGTTTGATGGGGTGTATTGAGAATTATTGCGTTTATAGAATAATCACAGGGTTCTGATGAAAACCAGAAGTAGTTAAATGTCTGCATTGTGTGAAATGTCTGAATTTTCTGCCGTAAATATTTGTAAAAATTAAAAAGTCACAGCCCTTTCTACGTTTTATCAAAATGAAAGTTTTGTAAAATCATGCATTTATCAAGACCATAAGGATGATTAAAAGACAGCACGTTATTTACATGGATAACATGTGAATATACTGTATATACTTCATAGAGTTTTTACATCCAATCTACACTACTATATAATATATATATATATTCGTTTGTAATGCAATCTATAGTTTTAAAACTCTTGTTTGCAGAATATAAAGTTATGTTTCTACTTGTCTTTGAATACACACACACACATATATATGTATATATATAGGGGTGTGTGTATATTATCAGAGTGTAGCATTACAATGTTTCATTGGTCGTAATCTCAAACTCTAAGTAAACTATTGGCTCTACATTTGTTATATATGTTTTTTCAGTTTTTTAGTGATGTATATGCCTGAGAGTTATTTTGCACAATCCTATATATGAACCACAGTGCACATAACATATTGTTATTCTCAGTAATCGGATGCAGGGGTTTATAGTTCTATACCTGTGTGCTTGTTGTTTTGTTTGCATTAAAGTGTGTGTGTGTGTATACTATGTATACTCTTTATTTTACATTATGTTTTCAGAAGCTGGTTTGTGCCCCAATCCCAATCACTAACCTGTCTGAATAGTCTCCAGAAATGTTTCTGTGTCTTTACACCTTATTACCTGTTTATTCGAATTTCTATTTCCTGTGTTTATTTCTTCCCATCCATCCCAGGTTAATAATTTACAGTATTTCTCCAGGCTGTGCCGAAAATGTGACGTCGATAAAATAATGCACAGGTGGATTGTATATATATATATATATATATATATATATATATATATATATCGGTTTGTTTATGTGTTTGTGTGTATATATAATATCCATGGGGTCTTCATCCAAACACGGTGCAGATTTATCCACATGTCTGTCTTCTGTATGTACCCTGTAGATCCGAATTTGTGTGATAACAGCAATTTCACAAATTCGTGTCTGGGGGAATATGCAGTTGACGCAAACGCTACGGACGCTGCAGGAACGTGACGCAGTTTTTTGCGCCGAGCTGGTTTAAATCACGTGCTGATCGATTTATCCTCTTGTTTTTGACCTGACAAAAAGTCTCTGGATGTAATCGAAGTCCTGGCTGCTGCTGTGGGGAGCCTAAATTGCGTTAAATCTCATCAGCTATAATGACGCAAAGATTGCAGGAGTTTTTGTACTGTTTATGCTTAATATTGCGTCGGGTGTGATTTAAACATATACAGCTAGAATTCTAAAGAATCATTTTGGAGTTTTTAGGGTCTTTTTAATGTGTTTAGGGTGGAGATTGCCTCTGCTTTGCAGGGTTTGTTGTTTTTCTGTTTTCTTCAGTCTCTGTCTTGAAAATGGCGATTTAATATCCAACCTAAATGGAATTTAGTAAAGCCAGGGATTTCAGAATTAGCTGATGAATCTTCTATCGATCTGGTACAAGACTTATCTGTCTCTGACAAGGTTTCTGTGCAGACACAAGACAAGCAGTGGAGCAATACGTGCCCTGAGTGAATGGCTCTGAATTGGGGAGAAGTGCAGGGATGGATGGAGTGTATATATATATATATTTATTTATTCCATTATTGATACACTGTGTAAAGCATGCCTCCAGTGTTATCTGGGACACAGGAAGCTTGCAGGACAGGGAGAGCTGGGAAGGGATCATTGAGGGGGGCTCAATAGGTAAGTGGCTGAGTGGATCATTATTTAGGAGACTGGGACCTTGGGGGGGGGGTAACCTGACTGGTGTAACTGGGGCTGAAGAAGACGTTTCCTTATCCGGGGATGGTAGAAACATTCCCATTGGCTCCGGGTGTCACATGCAAAACCCAACTTTGTTCACTTGACATTAAGTAGGAGGGTTTCACCAAACAGGAAAAACGACTGGGACTCCAGGAATAAATGGTACATGGGGTCTGGGTGCAATTGTAACAAATAAATGAGTATGAGCTCGTTTCTGATTAGCTCCAATTTTGTGGACCCCACGTTTCCGCCATGCGAGGAGTACTCCCAGGGTGACTACCTCCCCAACCCCTCTCCGGGGTATTACAGCAGCCACAAGAGGGAAAGCAGCTACCAGCAGCAGCAGCATGGGGCCACCTACCCCAGAGCACCCTCCACCAAGCAGCACTACTCTCCCTGTCAGGGATCTGTGCTGCAGCCTCCTGCAGGATCCCCCCGGACTCACCCCCCAGCTGGAAACATCCCTGAAGACAAGCACCACTGCAGGTCCAGCAGCCCCAACTCTCCTCCATCCTGTAGCCAGGTGGCTCTGGACCACAAGCCTGGGGACTCCTCGTGCCAGGACCCGGTGGTGTACCCCTGGATGAAGAAGGTGCACATCTCCAGTGGTAAGGCCACCACTGTTTGTCTTTTCCCCTCTCTCCTCCTCCCTCCTCAATACTTTGGAAGAGATAGTAACAGGACACAAAGTATCCCTCTTCTCCCCTTTCTTCTTTTTTCAGATTTACGAGCTCCTGTTTGCAGGGCAGTATAATTACATCCTCCATAAATTTTTATTGCACTCTTGGCCAGCTGCCTTTTGAAGTAGTAGTTACCATCCTCCTCAAGTTTCTCCCAGGCCTCTTTCTGTGTGTGTTTTCCCCCCTTTTTTAGGTCTGTGTGAGCCCCTTCCTGCATTAAGGTTTTATGTTTTGCTAATTTGTGTTTAAGTGGCAGATTGGTTAAACTTTCACTGCTTCCTGTCACTTTAACGTGGTGCTGTTAGAAAGTGCAAAGTGACAGTATGGAGCAAGCTGTATTATTACAGCTCAGCACTTAAACACATCCAGGGCATAATTCATGGCTTAGAAAAAGCCCCAGGGTGGGAGGGGGGTGTTATATTCGAAAAACATTTTTATAATATAAACTGTTGGATTTTGTCCCTGTTTATCCATTGTAGGACAGTCTTGTGCAGCAGGATAATAATCATAATAACTAATACCATAAATTGAATATATATCACAAATAATACGTTTATTTAATGCAATAGTACCAAAAGGGACTTTTTTTAAGAAGAGACTTAAAAAAATTAAATTAATAATAAAGTTTTAAAAATTGAAAAGTACTTATGGTATTGTTTTGTTTGTTTATTTCAAATTGTTATAATTTATCATTTTGTTATTAATATTTGCTTACTGCTGTTAAACCTACTGTATTAAATTATTATTATTTCATTACTTTTATCATCTCATATATTATTAATTTTATTGCTATTATTTCATTACTTTTAATGATCCTATATTATTATTATTTCATTGCTTTTCTTTCATCTTATTTATTATTATTATTCCATTATTATTACTATTATTTCATTGCTTTTCTTTCATCTTATTATTATGAATATTATTTTATCATTATTTTTATTATTTATATTATTATTTCATTGCTTTTCTTTCACCTCAATATTATTAATATTATTTTATCCTTATTTTTTATTATTTCATTGCTTTTCTTTCATCTTATGTCATATAAATAGTAAGTGATTTGATTTCTTGTAGCTGTTATTTATTGTTTGTTATTTGTGTCTTGCAGTCGGCTCCTCGTTCTGTGGGGGGGAGAGTAAGAGGTCCCGCACAGCATACACCCGACAGCAGGTCCTGGAACTGGAGAAGGAGTTCCACTACAACCGCTACCTGACCCGCAGGAGGAGGATAGAGATTGCACACACTTTGCGTCTGTCTGAGCGTCAGATCAAGATCTGGTTCCAGAATCGCAGAATGAAGTGGAAGAAAGACCACAAACTCCCCAACACCAAAATCAGGTCCAGCCCCTCTGCGAGCCTTCAAACGGCTGAGGGAGTCCAGAACCAGACCAAGGGGAACTCGGGGTGATACTGAGACCCCCCCAAAAAAACCCTAAAAAAACTGATTAAAAAAACACACAACCTACAAAAGCTCTATAATGTTTAATTTATAGGAGGAAGGGGAGCTGCAGACAGGGGAGCAGGTCTGGCTTTGTTCCTCCATTCAGGAGAAACCTTGGAGATGGATTTCAGATTTGGAGAAGATAGATCTATGTTTCATCTTTAATCAAGCCAAACTCTGGCCCATTTGTCATGTTTACACTGCGGTACAAAGGATGAACCTCGCCTGACAGGACCAACGCTCACTTTAATAAATGAGGCCCCTTCTTTTTTACTGGGACCAGCTTTTTCTCTCTGTTCCTTTGTGCATCCATAGAATGTTCTGTGTCGGTTCTGACATCCATGCAGTGGACATGCTACATGCAGGGAGGGAGCCAGCTGTTAGGGAAAGGGGCTGGGCTTCTTTCCATCCAACCTGGCTTTCTTTATGCCACTCTATGGTATTTGTTTCAATGCTATGAGGCCCCCACTCATATATATATATATAACAGCTGGGCCACCATAACTCAGCATCCACACCACAGTGGTCCTCTGCAATTCGAAGGCCTCCAGGATCTGGCTGTCCAGGCTCCTTCTATCTTCATTCCATGAAAAAAAAAAATCCAAAAAGTAATAAATATTACACCAAAAAGCACATTCAAACAAAAGGAAAAGGACTGAGCTGAGGGGGGAGGGGAAGAGGGGTTGGGATGTCGTTGGAGACATCAAACATCAATAAATATGTCATTCCTCAGTCATTCACCACTTATAAAACTGTAAATATTATTATAAATAAATATTTTTCCTTCTCACATGAATGCCTTCTGAGTTTGCTTATATCGTGCATTGGTTATTGCGTCATGTGACGTCACACCTGTAGTGAACCCTGTTTGTTATATTTTCTTTGTTTTTGAGTTTTTTTTTGTTTTTTTTTAAAGCTGAGTTGTGACCCTCCTGAAGTGTCCTAATTTAGTGATTCTCAAGTAAGAAAGGAAATATTGTTTAATGTGAGGCCCCCACCACCACCCCTCCCCCTTCACGGGTATCCCTGCAGTTGGTGCACAAACCAGTGATATGAGGATGTGCATGGAATGCCTTAATAAGACTCATTTTCTGCACAGATGTTTCTCAGTGTTTCCAGGTTTTCTCTTGTGTGTTTTTTATATCACAAAGAAGCCTGGCCACTGCAATAGCTCAAACCCTGACAAGCAAATAGATAATCAAGAAGACAAATGAGTTCTTTTGTGATACACAGAACTTGTATTAATTTTCATTTTCTTCCCCATATCGAGTTTCAGATCGCCACTAAATATCATTTTAGAATTGTTACCTTTGCACCGACTTTCTGTATAAACATTTTTTATTAGACACACTGTATCTAGTTTTGAGTGTTTCTTTTATACTGTATTGTGTGGACTCACCTCCAGTAGGTGTGTTGCAATGTTGCAATGTGAATTAATGTTGCTGGTCTCGTTTTTCTCCATTTTATTGAAAAAGAAAATTTTCCTGAAACCTTAATATATAAGTATACTATATACATAATGTATAATGTAGAACAACCGTCATCATTTGGTATTAATATTTTATTTTATACTGGAGTATTCATTCATGTGGTATAGCCCCCCCCCCAAAATAAACCCCCAAAACAAAAGCAAAACACCAACAATACAAACGAAACGTCTTATATTTATCATTAGTACAAATGTATGTATATTAGATACATTGTAATTAAATGTGCATCTCGTTATATACTTAATAGTTATATGTGTGCATAGATAGATATGTACGCATATAAACCTATATAAAAGAATTATACACTTAATAGGTGTGTATAGGTACATATTTACACGTAATTATATCTATATATACCAATCATACACTTAATAGGTGTGTGTGTGTATATATATTTACACATGTGGTTATATGTTAATAAGCCAATTATACAATTAATAGTTGTGTATAGATATAAATAACATATGTTATTATATTATATATATATACATTTTACACATGTATATATATCAGCCAATCATACTCTTAATAGGTGGGTATAGATATATATTTACACATGATAATATATATATTCCAGTTATACTCTGAATATGTGTGTAGGGTATATATTTACACACGATTTTATATATCTAAGTATATATGTGTATTCAGATTGGTAAATTTATATCTATCTATATATATATATATATATTTAAGCTATACTTTGCAAATAAATAAAATACTTTGCAAATAAATAAAGTTATGATGGAGGGCAAAAAGTGAGATTATATATGTGTGAGGTATAAATTCGTTATTTCACCTAATTATATATAAACACTCATTTAAGTTGTGTTTGAAATATATATAATACACACAAAGATATATAAAAATAATTCTTATTTTGCAAAAATGTTTATAATTCTGATTATGTATACATAATTAAATACTATATATATAAATATATAAATAGATAGATATTGTGAGATAAGATCGTTTTTTTAATAGCAGTGTTTGATTATTTTTTCCCATGTGTTCCTTCGCTAAATGAAATAGTCCTGCCTGCCAATCCTTGATATGTCTAGTATTCTCCTTGGTCTACAAATAAAAGATTGTATATGTGAGGGACAGAATGGCTTTTTAGACAGCTTTCTCTGCGTTGAATGTAAAGTTCACCAGCATTATTTTGAAGACAGGGATCCAAGAAAAATGTGAGAATTATACAGAAAATCATTAATCACTGGTTTCTTTTAGAAAAAAAATACTTACCCGGTGTCTTTGTTATTCAACAGCAAATCTGTGTGGACCTTCTGTTCAGAAGGAAAAAAGGTGCAGGCGACTTCTGGATCCTCAAGAGAAACACACCATTAGCCAAGCCACTGTTTTCTTTCTTTTTTTTTTTTTACAACCCCTCCACACAAACACACACACACTATTTTTTTGGAAAAGTTTCAGCAAGCATGGCTTGGAAATTACAAGTCCTGAGATCAGTGTCCAGGATCCCTCAAGGTAACAGTACTGTCATGCTTACTGCATTTTATTGTTTTATGGCTCCCTGTCACAACTGTCTTTTTAAAAAACAAAACTCTCTTTGAAGTTACTTTGAAGCTGACTTGGATTTATTAGGGGAGAGGGAATTTTCTTTAAAAGCTGCACACTTAGTGATATGTATCCAGCTAAAGATATCCTGGATGGAAAACACCAAGTAAAGCACAACAAGTATCAAAAATGCATACAATAAACTATATATATATATATATACAGAAGGAGAGAGAGAGAGGGATTTGATAAAAAAAATAGAGATTTGGCATGATTGGTTTTAATCAACCAATTATGCGAGATTATATATATATATATATATATATATATATATTCTTTTTGTGGTTTATTTCTTAAGGTTTTTGGGTACTTTTTGAGCTTTAAACATTATGTGCATTTTTTATTTTAATCTGTGTTTTTAACCGTTTTATTCTTTTCTGTGTAAACCTAGAAATTTAATTACAGAGATTAAATATCATTAAAGGGAAAAAAAATTGGCTTAAAAACGTGCTGCCCTATAAATTACACCATTTGCATTTGGCAGGCACTAACCTATGACCTGATCATTACTATCACTAAACTATTTCTTTGCTTTTACTCATTGCTTGTTTTATTTTGTTTGTTGAAGAGAAAACACTTTATACAGGAAAAAAAATAAAACGATCTTTTTTTTTTTGGGGGGGGGGACTGGAGCTGCCATGCTGCTGTGGGTGGTTAATGCTCATTCTGGGTCACATATATTATGTATATACATGAAGAAAAGAAGAGGAAAAAAAAACTTAAAAGAATGCGAGGAGGAATGAGCCCAGGGTTCAACTTTAGGGCAAGAGAGTGTAATAAGTAAAGTGTGTGACCTCTGTGAGAGTGGACAGGGCCTGGCTCAGCTCTTGACTATCTCCAGAGGTCCCAGGCTCATCAGGTGGCCAGATATGACTCTACATGTATATACACTAATACACACACACACAGATACACTAGCAACTCCCTGCTGAGGGAGAGGGCTTAGAACCACTTTATGGGCGAGAAGAGCTGACCTCTGGAAATTTACAGGGAATTTAAGGTGAAAATTAAAAACTAGATCCTTAATGTTGAGACAATGAATTCCATTGTAGTGGAAAAACTATAATAATTCAGGTTATTCCACCCCAATTTTACAATGAGCGCCTGAAATCTTTCATTGCATCTCCCTGCTTAGTGAATAGACCCATGCATTATCTATAAGTCCTCCCCATGACTTCAGTAATATTAAATAAATCATGTGGAGGCATTATTTCACAAATCTGAGATCAGGAACTGGGAATAAAGGGTGATTAATTATTTCAAGGAGATTGGATGGAGGGGGAAGGGTGCCAGGATACCAGATATGATATATATATATATATATATATATATATATATATATTAGATAGGCCGTGTTATATATATATTTCTCACTGTATCCTTCCTGGTAAAAAAAAATAATAATAATTATTTTTATTTCCTGGAAAGGTTTCTGAGGTGTTGTCTTGGGATACAAATAACGCTCATTGGACTCTTACCCCATTATAACCCAAAAAATACCTTTCCAGTTCATTTCACAGTTGTGTTATTCATGGACAGTGATTGCACAGTGTGTGTTTAGGTCTATATTTGTGTGCACTTCTATATTTCTGTCGAACTGTTGGGGTTTAATTGAAAATTCTCACTTTCTCAATGCTGAAGAACTGCTGCCCAATAAATTACACCTAAACCCATTTGCATTTGCATCCCATGACATGATCTCTGCTTTATTCTCCTTTTTATTTCACATAATGGCACATTTACCAAGCCACATATATATAACTGCATGATATATTTATACGTTTGTTTATATACACATCGAATGTTGCAATGACTAGGTGAGTTAAAAGAGTTCAAAATAGTTTTTATGCATTTTGCACAGGTTTTCCATTGCCTATAAATTGTGGCAATATTGGAACAAAGAAACACATTATCTTGTTTAGATAGCAGGCAGCTCAGTTATTGTTTGTGTTTGACTGTGTGTGACAGTGTGTGGCTTTGTGTGAATGCCTGTGTGTGTGGTTGTGTCTGCCAGTGTGTGTGTGGCTATTTGTGAGTGTCTCTTTGTGAAAATGTGTGACAAAGAGGGGGGGGCTCTTTAAACTCTCCAGTTCAGTCATATTTACACCATACTCTTAATGTCAATATTTACATTCAGAAAGCCCCCCTCTGGGTCTCAGTATTCTCCTGCATAGTTATTGCTGGCCATTTCTTGCTGGAAATGCATCGATTATAATAAAATCCATTGTTACATAGAGGGGAAATGCATCACTGAAACCCACAGCATGTTAAAGAGCCAGTTCCCTGTAATCTGGGCTATAGCTGAGCTTCTCCATTGTTCTCCAGAGTCAGCTCTGAGGCAGGGATTTCTTAGAGACAGATTTATGATGCTCAATAAAAAACAGCTTGTTTAAATTCCTAAATCAATCTCCCTTTCTCATTACATAAACTTACCTTTTATCTCCCTCAAAAATGCTTTGAAGCTCTCACACACTGGTCTAACAGCTCCCCTTGGTTCCTTGAAATCTCCATGTCCCTTTAAAGAAAAGAAAAGAAAATTACATATTTTTTCCCTCTTAGTAGCAAAGAAAATCAAATTATTTCCCTTGTTCACACTCTGTTGATCTGGGGGTAAATTTTTAATGTCAGAGTGAAACATGCAGTATTTTCTGCAACCATGATTACCTTCCCTGCTCCTTCCCTGCATTCTTCATTATACAGAGGTATTCTCAAAGCACTTTAGGACCAAAATATGCTAATATTCAGACACTTTCATGCAATTAAGGGATTTTTTTTCTTCCTTTTCTTCCAGTGAATTAAGCAGCCCTTTTGAAATAGCTACCCCTGTTAATATATGTAACACACAAACCAGTCATGTCTCCAATTTTGCAATTAATTGAACGTTATATGTGTTTAATTGTGAATTTAGCTTGTGAGCAGCACACACCTATATACCCATATGGGAAGCAAAGAAAAAACAAACATAAGAAAGTGGAAATCTATCTGATACAGAGTTAGATTCAATGCCTTTAATACTACAGAGGGTTAAGTCTGGAAAGAAATTATTCTGCAACTGATGATATGTAGAAAAATAAGGTACCATGCCCTACAGACCTCATGTCAGTGGTATATATACAGATATATATCTATATATAATGTGCGGTATATATGTGTCCGTGAGGTGCAAATATAAATATATATGTGTGTATGTTTGTATAGGTATGACATGTATGTGTCTGTCTAGATATGTACATGTCTAAATACTGTGTATATATGTGTGTGTTTGTATATGTGTTTTATGTATCTCTGAGTTGTAAATACTGTATATATTTGTGTTCGTATATGTATGATAAGTATATGTCTGTAAGGTGTAAATACTTTGTGAGTATGTATGAAGATACTATACGTATATACTATATATATATATGTGTGTGTGTATGTGTATGGGTGAGTGTACATTGGCATATGAGTGATATGTGTCTATGAGGTGTAAATACTGTAAATGTATGTGTGTATGTTTGAATATGTACGTGTATTTGAGTTTTAGATGTATATATGTATATATATTTGTATATGTGTGATATGAAAGTGTAAATATATAATATATGTGTGTATGTTTGTATATGTGTGTCTTCGAGGTGTTAATATGTATGTGTATGTTTGTGTATGTGTGACATGTATGTGTCTGGATTGTATATATCTTTAGATATATGCGCCTCTATACCTGTGTATACGTGTAACACGTATTTGCCTGTGTTGTGTATATCAAATATATGCATATAGAAAAACAAATACATACAATAATATGATTTACACATTGTTTTTCATTGAAATCTTTGTGATATTAATGTATTTTGGAATGATGGTATAAAGCACAGAGTGTGTTTTTGTGGAAGGTCACAGTGGTCCACTGTGTATGGGAGTGAGACCCCCTCCCCCCTATCCTGTGTCACGTGATTCATTAAATAATTAATGCAGAGGTTGCAGGATAGATATGTATTCGTCAGGAAAATCGCAGACATGGTCTCCTTGTGTCTGACGTGAAATTCAACTGTCCTTAAAAAAAAAGAGCCTATAGCAGAGAAAGGGAGAGAGAGAAAGAGAGGGAGAGGGAGAGAGACCCTGCAATAAAACAAGTGGGATCAGAGCCACTCCGTGGGCTGGATTATTGTAAGTAGCAGGGAATCCCTGTGTCTGTCTGTGTGACTGTGTGTCCATGTAAATTTATTGTGTCTTATTAATGTTATTGTCGTAAACTGTGACAAATAGGGATCTTCATTTGCTGCCATCCTTCCTCACTGCCTTCTATGTGTGTTTATACCCACAGAGACTTGCAGGCTGCAGTTTTTAGGATTCTTCCCATACACTTCTTTCTTGATTTACGACAATTAGGATGTCAGCACTGTGCTGCTGCCATTGTGTGTTTGTGGGAGAGTTGTGTTGTTTATGATGCTGTCTGCAGTGAATCATTCCTCAGCATCAGCTGCTGATCATAATCCAGAATGGAAACATTTCAGACTTTTTTTATTTTTTTGGTGTTTTTTTTGTTCATCATCCACCCCTCTATAAAACCACAGCTGATGGGGATATAAGGAAGAGCCAGGGGGTCTCATATTACAATATTAAAAGGGTGGAGCTCTGTAATATTTATTTTAAACTATGGTCTTCTACACACACAGATAGGGGGAAAAAAATAGCCTCCCCAGACTGTGAATCTTTAACAGCAGGCACAGGGGTCTCAGTGACATTCAGGGGATGGGGGTCTGGGTAAGGGACAAATTCCATTCCCTGTAGTATCAGCCTGTGGGTCTCATGGAAATAGCTCCATTCATTCCTTCACAAAACAAATGAGAAAGACGTGGGTACTAAAAATTATTTAACAAATATTAATTGTTCAGATTTCTGTTTGATTTGTAAAAATGTCATCTTTTTATTATGGATTGTTTACACAGTCAGATATTGTGCTGTTCTTACAAAGGGTGTTTATAGACAATGTAAAGGTAGATTAAGGGTACATTCACATATGTCCACACACACACATATATATATATATATGTATATATATATGCTGTTACATGCATAGTTATATATATGTATATATAATTAGATGGTAAAATGCAGAGTGAAACCTTGTGTGTGGCTTTGTATACAAAATACACTGGATTATGAATCCTATTACAGACGTGTATTTTCTCATTGAGCTTTTCATCCTTTTAAACCATAATTTTGGTGTGAGCTGTAAAATCTCTGCTTCTTCCATCATGATTAATTCCAGCTGCAGACAGGGAGAGGTGCTGGATAGAAATGCATGGACAGGACAATGTTCCTGCTGCCCAGCCAGCCTCTTAAATAACTGCTTTCTGAGACCTGCTGATTGCTAATTAATGGCTCAGGAATCCTAGATGACAAACGTGGTTTATGGTTTATGTTTACTGTTTAGTCAGAGGTTCCATGTAGCCTTCACCCCTGCACAATGTCCCCTCTATCAACCCTGTGTGGAGAGCAGGAAACTCAGAGCCCTGGACCAGGGCCAGTCAGTCCCACAGACAGTCTGCATTAGCAGTGAATAAATAAGCGAGGAAAATGCCTCATACAGTAATATGTAGATATATAATAATAATAATTATGATTATTATTATTATATAGAATTCGTGTGTGTATATAATTATTTGTACGGGTATATATTTAACTTTACATGTATAAAATATTTATTTTCTATAAACATAAAACAGTCGTATATATATGTATGTATGTATATATATGATTATATTTATTTATAAAGGATTTTACCAGGAAGGATACATTGAGATTTCTCTCGTTTTCAAGTAGGTCCTGGGTTCAAGAACATTAAAATGTTGCAGTTGTTACAGAAATACAAAGTAATACAATGCAAGATATTATATATAAAATACACCATGCTGGATTGTTGCATGACTATATATATATATATTGTGTAATGGTTAATGGCTGGTCACGTCTAGATAGACAAAGAGATAGATAAATAATTCCTAATTTCACTCTTAATTGTTCATTCCATGTAGTTTCTCCCCAGCATAAGCCACTACTTTTCTGTAGATCCAGTAACAGAACGTAATGCTGCATCCCACAGAAAAAACCCAAGTCACAACCATGAACCTCCTCACTGTCCTGCATCCCCTGTGAGGGCAGATATCTTCTGACTTTTATTTATTTTATTTTTGATAAATGAACCAGGCTCAAGTTCCCTCTGTAACTGGAGGCAATGCCAAGATTCAGAATCTCATGTAATGTAAGAATCCATAATAATAAACCCCAACACACACTTTATTGCCCGTGTTCTCTGCCTGGGTTTTAACGTGTTTAACCCCCCACCCCCAAAGTAACTTAAAACAGAAAATGGGCTGTGTGAAGGAAATGTGAGTCAGGAAAAAGGAAAAATAACTAAAAATATTAATAATAATACAATATAACGTGTTGTTTCACCAATAGGTTAAAGGATGAGCTTGTGCACATGAGAGTGGGAAGATGCCAATTGGTTTTAACTTGAACTGTGTATCTGCACGAAATTATTATTTATTTATTTGCAAAGTATTTTACTTGGATACATGCTTTGTGTGTATGTATGTGTCTGTCTGGTCTATACATGTTGGGTAGTATAGCAGTACGTAGTGATACCTTTTTTAATGAAAGATCCAATAGGGAGCTGAAACGTCGATCTTTTTACATTAATTTATAATAAACGTTTTTGTTTTTAAGTAGGAGACCTTCGACTGCTAGCTCTTTATATAAATACATATATATATATATACATTTATATAGCAGAAAGTCTCCCAGTTTCTCTTTAAGGTATCACATTCTCTCTGTACTTTAACCCTTTGCTAATCGATTTGGAGGGTCCATGCCAAACGCTGTGGAGGTGTCAGACCTGACGGAAATCGTGGCAGTAATTGCAAACACAGGATTTCCAAATAAAAGGCACATAGGGCTGTGTGAGAAAGCAAACAAAGGGTCAGGAAAATACCGAACAAAGTGGAGCCTGCATAAACACCCAGAGTGATGTGGGTGCCAGCACACCCCACCCTAGCCCGGGCTGATATGTCATTAAGAGCTGGGGGGTCGCAGTTTAATGAGGCCTGTGGCATGTATGTTTGTGTGTGCCTGTGTATCTGTGTGCATGTATATCTGTGTATCACTGAGCCCATGTATGTGTTTGATTGCACATGTACATGTGCGTGTATGTTTGTATGAATGTGTGTACTGCATATCTGACATATATGTGTGTGTATGTGAATGTGTGTCTATGAATATATATGTTAGTGTGGCTGTGGCTGTATATATGTGTATAGATGAAAACTTGCAGTTTGTGCCATGAACCCACAAGCGATCGAATATTTGGGTCAGCATAATATTTAAAGTAAACATAAGTTATCCAGTTATAAAAGTTTTTGCATCTTGCAAATCGAAATGCAAAAATAGGAATAAAATAGTCATAGAACAACATTTTTTTAAAAAAATATATGCAGATCACTGTTATTCCCTGTTGGAATGGAGTGAAAAAAATATAACTGCTGTAGGCAGGAGCTGATACATATACATATATATATACATGAAAAGAGATAGATAGATAGATAGATAGATAGATAGATAGATAGATAGATAGATAGATAGATAGAGACATTAATAGATAGAGACATCAATGCCTGCTCACAAATTAAGATTTCGTAAATAGTTGGGGAAATGTTTAGAAACAAAGCTATGTAGTTGTAAAAACATTGTCTTGTGATGATATGTGATCCTGAGTTGATGTAAGTGTATCTGTAACAGGCAGATTCTTTCCCCAGGCACAGCTATTCTTTTTGTAGTGGTCTTGGTAGGTCTGGCTGTAAAATCTTACTGTTCACAATCTTTCCTGAAATGTGACACATTGTAAGTAAATACCCCCTGAAAATGCATAAAAATGTGTGTGTGTGTGTATATATAATATATATACATCGTTGCACCCAATAATAGCACACACAGGCATGCTTGTTAAGGTTGAGTGTTGCCATGGCTGGATATATATATATATATCACGAGTATAGCAGTATGTAATAAATATATATATTTATTTGCAAAGTATATATTTAAATAAGCTTTATTGGCCTATATTACATTATATTTCTTAATTTAAGGTTGTGCTATATATATATATATATATATATATATATATAACAGACCTGTATTCCCGCAACTCCTGTAAATTTGTTGTTTTAAAATCTTTTTTTTGTGCGTGTGCAGCCATTCTCTAAGACTTTCTATATATATATATACACACACACAAATACACCCATACATATTATACACACAATTCTAATCTATATACATGCTTTTATATATATATATATATATATATATATATATACTACACAATATGGACTTTTAAAAGGCATAAAAAGCTCCCGCTGTATCAAATATAAACATGTAATCTCCGATATTAAAATATAACAGCATTTTGGGATTTTTTTTCATGCCTGCAGAAAATCCGAATGAAGTGGAAGTAATAATAAATGCATTGAAATTTCCCCCAATCCATTCTTAGCACGAAGGAAATGTTTTGGTGCAGAGTTCCTCTGGTTTCCTGGGGCTGGGCAGCCTGGAAATGGCTCCATTAGATCCCAGCTTATTATTACTGCTGCCTGCAGCTAAGAGGAATATTTTTACCAAGCACTTCATCTGCTCAGGGACGAAATCCGAGAGCAACCACAAGTTCCTCAGTGACCTTAATGCAATTGATTTTATCATAAATCATCAATTTGATAAAGAAACAAAGTTTGCATTGAAGTAAATTGATATTAATGGACTTTTTGGGGAAATTTTATTGTTATTTTCAACCTACTGGACAGGTTTATATATTTTTTTCTTCGGCTCTGTAAAAATAAACGCTTTATTAATTTGTTTTTTTTTTCCCTTTAGGAGAGGGGGGATTGGGTTTTAATTCAGCGGCAAATTGCATTTTTTTTTAATGCTCTGCAGAGTAATAATGCTACAAAGCTGCGAATTATTGTGTCAGCAGCCCCCAAAATCTCACAAAAAAAGGATACATGATACAGCTTTGTTGTTTTGATTCATTGAAATAGAATCAAAACCTCAAAACATGGAACCCCTGTGTTTGCCGAGATAGAATCATTATCTCTATATAATAGGGGGAGGTCGAATTTTGAGTCAATACTTAAGGCCCCCAGTAGCTCCAAAAATAAAGCCATGGGTGAGACCTCGGGTTTAAAGACCCCCTAAAAAGAGAACATTTCACAATACAGACATTGTAAATTCTGTTAAATATTAACAGCCCCATTATTTCTCCCTGTCATTAAAAAGAGAAAGAGAAAAAAGATGGTCTCTAAAGAAACACTGGACAAGGAATGTCTAAATTCAATATATATTGAACGTAAACATTCCTTGTCCAGTTAGTCTAATAATAATAATAATAATAATAATATATATATATATATAAATATATTACAAAATTGATATCGATATAACATAACATTATATATAAACATTACGAATGTCGCTTCTCCAACCCTCCAGCTATTATGTATTATACAGCCGATGTAAATGTATGTGATATATATATATATATATATTATAGATTTATATTGAAATGTTGAAAAGTGTCTGCCAATACATATATTTATTTAAAAATTATAAAAGTAAGGTAGGTAGATAAATATATATATATATATTTATATAGAGAGACTTTATATTTATGTGTAATATATATATATATATAAATAAAGAAAAGTAGAAATAAGGCACGTTGAAAAGTTGAGAAGTCGCTCAATATAAATATATCTATATCTGTCTACCTATCTATATATATATCTATGTATATAGATGTTTCTCTTTTTCGCTATATATATACACTGTATAATACTTTTTGTTTGCGGTATACTGTATAATATAGATGATAGCTGGAGGGCTGGAGAACTTTCTCAACTTTTCGAGCTGTTGCAATCCATTTGCAGTAAAGCGCCCCAGGGATACAATGTGGAAATATTATATATATTCATAACAATAAAGTGCATAAGACGGATATTGGTTATTATGTGACTCTGGTCCCCCAGGCTCAGTCTCCTGTTTAAAGTGTAATTTAATATGTGGGCAAGAGAAAAAAAAAGCTGTTATATCCCCTCCCTCCAGACATTCAAGGGTTAATAGCAGATCCATTGGGGTTTGTGGAAGGTTAGTCTCGGGATTCCTCCGTCCTGTCTTTTCGAGTTGTTCCCTGACACACTCAGCACCTCGGTGGACCTGGAAAAGGAGCTGAGAAGAGACTGAGCAGAGAGAGCTGAGATACAACAGCAAAGGAACTGAGAGGAGAAGGAGCTGAGGAGAGGAGAAGGAGCTGAGGAGAGGAGAAGGAGCTGAGGAGAGGAGAAGGATCTGAGGAGAGGATCTAAGGAGAGGAGAAGGATCTGAGGAGAGAAGGATCTGAGGAGAGGAGAAGGAGCTGAAGAGAGAAGGATCTAAGGAGAGGAGAAGGAGCTGAGGAGAGGATCTAAGGAGAGGAGAAGGAGCTGAGGAGAGGATCTAAGGAGAGGAGAAGGATCTGAGGAGAGAAGGATCTGAGGAGAGGAGAAGGAGCTGAGGAGAGGAGAAGGATCTGAGGAGAGGAGAAGAATCTAAAGAGAGGAGAAGGAGCTGAAGAGAGGAGAAGGAGCTGAAGAGAGGAGAAGGAGCAGAGTAAAAGGAGCTGAGAGGAGAAGGAGCTGAGAAGGAGCTGAGAGTAGAAGGAGCTGAGAAGGAGCTGAGAGTAGAAGGAGCTGAGAAGGAGCTGAGAGTAGAAGGAGCTGAGTAGAGGAGAAGGATCTAAGGAAAGGAGAAGGAGCTTAGCAGGTTATTCAGAGAGCGTGAAAATCAGGAGAATGACTGGAGAATGAAAAATTCTAGGTCAAAATAGCAAAACCAGAAAAATTCTCCCTTTCATCTCACTTTCCAAATCGGCTATTTTGACCTAGAATTTTCCATTCTCCAGTAATTCTCCTGCTTTTCACCGCTCTCTGAATAACCCTGTATGAGAGGAGAAGGATCAAATAAAAGAGCTGAAAAAAGACAAGGATTGAATAAAAGAAGGAACTAACTATCTAAGAATAACAGAAGACTCGAAGCAGAAGAAAAGGGTCTAAGAACAAGAGAAAGCTCTAGGAAAAGAAAGATCTGAGAAGAGGAGAAGGTGTCGGATATCAGGACTGGCCCTTGTTCCCCGTGGAAGTGGGGCAGATAGTATTCAGGGTGACACATGAAACGTGGGTGTGATCAGCCCACCTCCTCACTGAGCCTCCAGCAAAGTGCAGAGTCAGGTTATCACACTGAAGGAGAGGACCCACAGCTTCCAACTCACACAGCACTTTGAAGAGCAGGTCTTACCAGGAGCTGGGATTTAATCTGCTCTCCGGTCCATTCTGCAACCAGACTGGGGGCAAATCCCGGGAGGGAGCGGGTTAACCCACTTTTAGGAAGTACCCTTGTCCTGCAAGATGAAGGCAGCTCGGGACAGGAACGAAACAGACCCTCAAAGCACCAAACCTCTGCGACCCTGAACGCTGTTGGATCCACAAAAATGAGAAGATAGAGCTCTCCATGTGCCCTGAGCAATGACCACCACAAGACAACCGAGCCAAACCAGCAGCTGACTACACATGTGTCCTCCAAGTGTCCTCACCCCAGGTCACCAGCAGCAATGACTCAGGAAAGGTGACCTCTAAGAGGCTCATCCACAGTGTGCTGAGAGGAAGATAGCAGGGACTGCATCACTTCCCGGTGAGTAGATCTTCCAAAAATCCCAGGAAGCCTGTCTGGAACAGAATATGTGATCAGCAGAGAAGTGTGAGAAGATACAATGTGTCACCGAGTGACTGTGATCAGCAAAGCAGCATTAACTGAAAGCTGAGAGGCTGCAGAACATCTTCTGGATCCAGTGCTGCTATAAAATATGCAGATATAGGTGCCATGTGTACCTGGTGGGGGGACACAGCCATATGTACCTGGTGGGGGGACACAGCCATATGTACATGGAGGGGGACACAGCCATATGTAACTTTAGGGGTAAAACAGCCATATGTACATGGGGAGGGGACACAGCCATATGGACCTGGTGGGGGGGACACAGCAATATGTACCTGGTGAGGGGACACAGCCATATGGACCTGGTGGGGGGGACACAACAATATGTACCTGTTGGGGGGGACACAGCCATATGGACCTGATGGGGGGACAAAGCCATGTACCTGGAGGGGGGGGGTGACCCAGCCATGTACCTTGAGTGGGGGTTGACCCAGTCATGTACCTGGAGGGGTTACACAGCCATATGTTCATGGAGTTGGACACAGCAATGTCCTATATGTAACTTTAGGGATGACACAACCATATGTAGCTCAAGGGGTCACACAACGCAGTGAGATTTAATAGACAGAGCTTTTTTGCCTAGTAACAATACCTTAATCTCCGTCCTTATACACAATACAAGGCCACCTATATACAACACATGGCTGCCTTATACACAACACATGGCTGCCTTATTCACAACACATGGCTGCCTTATACACAACACATGACTTCATTATACACAACACAGGGCTGCCTTATACACAACACATGACTTCATTATACACAACACATGGCTGCCTTATACACAACACATGGCTGCCTTATTCACAACACATGACTGCCTTATACACAACACAGGGCTGCCTTACACACAATACATGACTGCCTTATACACAATACATGACTGCCTTATACACAACACAGGGCTGCCTTATACACAACACATGGCTGCCTTATTCACAACACATGACTGCCTTATACACAACACATGACTGCCTTATACACAACACTCAATGTTCTCGAACCCAGGACATACTTGAAAACGAGAGAAATCTCAATGTATCCTTCCTGGTAAAATCCTTTATAAATAAATAAATAAATAAAACACAGGGCTGCCTTACACACAATACATGACTGCCTTATACACAACACATGACTGCCTTATACACAACACATGACTGCCTTATACACAACACAGGGCTGCCTTATACACAATACATGACTGCCTTATACACAACACAGGGCTGCCTTATACACAACACATGGCTGCCTTATTCACAACACATGACTGCCTTATACACAACACATGACTGCCTTATACACAACACATGACTGCCTTATACACAACACATGACTGCCTTATACACAACACATGGCTGCCTTATACACAACACATGACTGCCTTATACACAACACATGACTGCCTTATACACAATACATGACTGCCTTATACACAACACATGACTGCCTTATACACAACACATGGCTGCCTTATACACAACACATGACTGCCTTATACACAACACATGACTGCCTTATACACAACACTCAATGTTCTCGAACCCAGGACATACTTGAAAACGAGAGAAATCTCAATGTATCCTTCCTGGTAAAATCCTTTATAAATAAATAAATAAATAAAACACAGGGCTGCCTTACACACAATACATGACTGCCTTATACACAACACATGACTGCCTTATACACAACACAGGGCTGCCTTATACACAATACATGACTGCCTTATACACAACACAGGGCTGCCTTATACACAATACATGACTGCCTTATACACAACACAGGGCTGCCTTATACACAACACATGACTTCATTATACACAACATAGGGCTGCCTTATACACAACACATGACTGCCTTATACACAACACAGGGCTGCCTTATACACAATACATGACTGCCTTATACACACCACAGGGCTGCCTTATACACAACACATGACTGCCTTATACACAATACATGACTGCCTTATACACACCACAGGGCTGCCTTATACACAACACATGACTGCCTTATACACAATACAGGGCTGCCTTATACACAATACAGGGCTGCCTTATACACAATACATGGCTGCAGGCCTCACACTCTCGCAGTGATTTGTGACACTCTGTGCTAAGAACATTTAAACAGCAGTAAGTCACTCTGAGAGGGGATTAGATACAAAGTTTGATATATTTTCCTGATGTAACAACAAACCTCCAGATACAATGTACCCAAAGCAAAGCTTCTACCAGAATAATCTGAGATTAGATTAATATGGATAATGTTTAAATTTACATTCATCGTATTTATAAAATGGACCTAGTGATAGGTATGTTTATTATCCATCTATCTTTAGCTGTATCTATCTATCTATCTATCTATCTATCTATCTATCTATCTATCTATCTATCTATCTATCTATCTATCTATCTATCTATCTATCCTTCTATCTATCTATCTATCTATCTATCTATCTATCTATCTATCTTATCTGTGTCTATCTATCTATCTTTATCTGTGTCTATCTATCTATCTATCTATCTATCTATCTATCTATCATTCCTTCTATCTATCATCTATCATTCCTTCTATCTATCTATCTATCTATCTATCTATCTTTATCTATCTATCTTTATCTATCTTATCTATCCTTCTATCTATCTATCTATCTATCTTCTATCTATCTATCTATCTAT
>CM019074.1:6078537-6326037 GCA_009667805.1 Leptobrachium leishanense | reverse complement strand
TACAGAGGAATCCCTCCCCCCCCCTTACAGTAACATGTGGCTACAGATAACAAATAACTGGCTCGGTCTGGTTATAATGAAAACCTGCTGCACATTCCAAGAGTGATTGAACTGTCCTACTGTATTAGCTTTTACTGCCTCCACTGAGAGGCTGCTCCTGGTATCCACGACAATGGCTGAATGACAGTATTCCTAAAGTACAGCTCCAAACCTTTTCTGGTGACATGTGGTATCATCTTAGAGCATGAGATGTCTGGAACATGAGTGGAGTCATCAGGGGTGGGATAAAATGTATGGGGACTTAAACATGTTCACATATTGTAGATAAATACTATGAGATCTACCTATTAAATAATTATTCGCTCTTAATAGTTTTTCAGTGAAAAAATGTGTATATATAGATATATACAACTAGTAAATACATAGATATCTATCGATCGATCGATCTAATCAATGTATATCTGTATATATTAAATATATATTTAATATATGCATAAAGTTGTAGATGCCCAAATCATAACAATAATTTCATTATTGCTGCTAATATTCTGACTTCAAGACCATAAACTCATACAGGGTTATTCAGAGAAAGGTGAAACTCTGGAGAACTTTTTGGAGAAGTTAAAATTCTAGGTCAAAATAGCTGATTTGGAAAGTGAGATAAATGGGAGAATTCTTCTGGTTTGGCTATTTTAACCTAGAATTTTCACTTCTCCAAAAGTTCTCCAGAGTTTCACACCTTTCTCTGAATAACCCATGTTGAAGTCTTTTCTATTATGATGAAATATTTTATAACAAATAAAATTATATATATATATGAGTTTCATATTTTAGGCCTCAGTAGGTAAAATACAGTTTAGTTAGTAAGCCCCTTATAACTCATAACCCAAGAAGAAAACCCTACAGGTTAACAAATGAAGAGGGTTTTTCCTGATCTGATAGTAATATTTTATTAGTCGCTGCTTTTATGTAACAGATCCATGAGGTCCAGGAAGTGATTCTAATACATTTTGTAATAGCTTTGTTCCTGGGTGTGACCTCCAGCACATTGCTCCATATCTGGAATGGAGGACATGCTCTTGGACTGTCACCTCAGATGTCATGGTTCCCTTAAACAAAAATCCTAGGAACTGTTACTCCATTTAAGTAACCAGTAAGAATTCAACAAGAATAAACATGGAGAGAGAAAAGTCAACTTGGGTTCCTTGTCCTGGCTCCAAAAAAGAACTGTAATAAAAAAAAAACGGTTTTAACCATGTGGATTCCAGAGAGGGTTTTTTTTAGCTTGTCTGGTGCCATCTGGCAATGCATGGGCTTCAGTTTGTGCACTGCAAGTGACAGAGCCATAAATCTTCCCTTTCACTCTGCCAGTTACCAGGGAAATCCTCCAGTCTCTCTGACTCCTCCTGTTACTTTTACACATTTCCTGCCTGAGTTACAAAGTATTTTTGTTTTTTTTTACTTTATTTGTTCAATGCACAGATTGTCATCTTGCCAGAAAACCCAGCAAAATATAGCAAAAAAAATAATAATACTATTATTATTCCTTGCACAGTGAATAAAATAAAGTTAAACACAACATTGTCATGGAATTATCTCCAAGGGATTACTTTATGTGAGGAGGACCACCCCCACAGAGCAGACCATAACACCCCCCCCCAAAAAGACCCAACACAACAAACTCCAATACAATGTCTGACCAACCTCATAACCTGAGATAGAAGGGAAGAGGGGGGGGGGAGACTAATAGCCTATAAATTATTATTTTTTAAAACAGGCCACGTTGTAAATAATAATAATAAAGAGATTAACCCTTCCCCTGCCTATGTGGTCCTGCAAAACAAGGCCCCCCCCAAATACGACCACCTCTGCAGGTATGGAAGGGGTTAAGCGTTAAGCAAATGCATGGGGGAGAAAAAAGCCTCCAAGAAGACCTCCTGGATGAAAAGGCAGAATAGAAGAGCCAGTGTAGGTGAGATGAAAGGCTTTATTAGCATAGACTGGCACCTAATTGAGAAGCAGGAAGGGATTCCAAGGCTAGGCCTCTGTCCACGTCTGCAATTAGCATAATCCCTCAGTGGTGACGCTGTGTTTAGAGCAATAACAGCCGCTGCTGACTTGGAGGAAGTGTATTAAGCAAATGCTACTAGATTATTTAGGTTTTTGGGGATTTTTCACCCCATTTTTTTTTTCATTTTTTATTTTTCAATTGATGGTTTCCTCGCCATCGCCCGCAGATCTGACGCAGCGGTTTGCGTCCGGCGCTGATTCTGCGTCTCTTCGTGCGCCGGAGGATCGCCGAGGCCATTGTTAGCAGGGAATAGGGCGGTGTATAGGGGCAGCCTAGAGGCTCAGCTTGTCCATTGAAAGCCCTTGAGCTGAGCACGGCTCCTCTCCTCTCCACCAGCTTGCAGCCTGCCCCTGGAGCCTCTCCCCCTCGTGGGCTCCTGCCAGGCTCCTCATGCCCCCCAGCAGCCTCCTGCCAGGGGGACCCGCCGCCTATTGATCGCCTGCAAGAAGAGAGAGATATGATGGGGATGTCTGCCTGTGCTCTGCTCATCACACTCTGCTAAGGTAAGCTGGACCCAGAGAGTCTATCAGTGAATGGCGGAGTCTCTGTCCCAGTGATTTATGACCATATGACTGGAATCTCGGTTCAAGAAGAGTTCACAGCAGCCTTAAGCTCTCCTCCACTCACAGACTTTCTCCCATTCCTGCCTGCTCATTATCCATCTATTTGCTGCAATCTGCTTATTTGAAAAATGGAAAAAGGGGGAGAAGAAAAAAAGCAGAGCAGAGAATGTATTTTTCACCCTTATTCCTGCTCCCAGACACCCCCCTGGTCCAGGTGCTCTCTATCTGCCTATTGTCTGCAGTCTGGGGCAGCCTGTGGGCTCCTAAAAACCCAACCAGCATCGTTTCCCTTAAAATCCGTCGTCGTTTCGCCTCTTTTTCGTTCTGTTTGTGTTTCCTTCTTACTGTTTACATTCGAACACATTGTTACCTTGCGATACATTGTTGCCAGACTCTGCGTTCTATCAGTTGCTGGAATCGTTCAGCAGCTTTTCCTTTTTATATACTGTCTGGAAATATACATGTTTTTATTTTTTTTATTCACATGGAAATATTGTATTCGTATTTTCTCATCGGATTTTATGACCCCACGAATTTATAGTGTGTTTGGGTGTTTGTGGGTTGGGGAGAATTAAATGTATTTTTATAAACATTACCCTATAAATGCGTTTCAGTCTGATCTGTAAAATAAGGTGTCTAGAGAGGGCCAGAGCAGACTAATTGGAACACCATATCATTTAATATTTATTATTCAGGTAGAGAGGGTTTCTTTTTTTTAACAATTCCTTGGAGTAAATAATTAGGGTTTGGACAAAGATAAATGAGCGACATTTGTGACGTGTTGAGAGATGAGCTGGAAAACCTGTCCAGGGCGATCTCCCTCTCCCCTCTCTCTCTCTCTCACTGCTGGAAAATGGGAACTTATTAAAAGATCAAAACATTGAATTATCCCCAAACCAAAGGGATAAGATAGAAAAAAAAATGTAACTTGTGGAAAAGACTAAAGCAACAAGGCCTCACAAATTAATCCAAGCCTGGGGGGTTATGTTTGTATAAATGTATGTACATGAAAGAATGTATATAAATATGTGAATATATACATAGAAAAAAATATATATATATATATACTCAGATATACACATATCACTGCCCACATATAATTAAACACATTTATACAAATACATACATATATTTATACACATATAATTTTTACACAAATATTTATACCCATACACTCATTTATATTTGTATGTATAGACAAATATATACATATATACATATAAACACACACACATACTTATATATTTTTATATTTATAGAGAAATACATATATATATTTATACATTTATACACACGCACACATATATATAAATATACATAAAATTATACACAAATTCAGACATATATATATATATATAATTTATAGACACATTTATAAACATATATAAACACACATTTATATTCTAAACAAATATATTTTTGCAAACATATATATTTTTAAATATATAAATATCTGTAATTTTTATACGTATAAACATATAAGAACTATAAAAAATATAGAAGATTTTAGACAGATAGAGATACAGATTTAAAAAGATATAGGTAGATATAAAAAGGTACAGATGGATGCAGATAAATACAAATAAATAGAAAAAGGGATGGAAAGATAGAAAGATGGGGGATGGATAGATGATAGAGGGCTAGATATCTAGAAATAGATACAGATAGAAGGATAGATACCTATATAGATAGATCTATAGATAGATAGAGGGATAGATAGATGATAGAGGACTAGATATAGATACAGATAGAGGAATAGATACCAATAGATAGACAGACAGATACCTAGATATAGATACAAATAGATAGATACTCTGTATACCACGTTTTTACGATTTTTTAAAAACATCTAAGGTAAACATGTATTTAATATTATCTTTCCTGCTGATACATGTAGGAATTGAAAATATTAAACATCACAAATATAATCGTTATCACATGGTTTGATTGTTATTTTATTAACATTTTAAAATAATTTCGTACAAAACGTTGTCACAATGAGATTGTTGCTTTCGGGCTTAAATACAAAGATAAATCCATGTGTGATGTGTGCTGCCCTGGCAGAATAAAGGGATGTGAGGAGCTGTGTGTGATCCCCGGCTCCTGCACTGACCCCCATACATCATAGCACAGGGCCCCGGACAGCAGCTATTATCCCACATTCCTGGCCAGGGGGACAGGAGCTCTGCTCTCCCAATCACTGGGAATCACTGAGATTACCCTTATTATTATTATCACTGGATTCAGACACATTAACTGTATTATTTTATTAATACCTGCACCTCTTGTTTGTTTGTTTGTTTGTTTGTTTTTTCAAATGGTTAAAGAACAATGTATCAAATATTATTTATTCAAATCCCTTTGGTTCTTTATCAGAATCCTCAGAAAATATTAATTGCACGTCAGTCACAAAATGTTCTGTTGATAGAGATATATGAACCCATATCCATAAAAATGCAAAATTTAATCAATAAAATCAATAAAACCTGTTCTTGGGATGACTTGCACGTTAAATAATAACAGTAACAGCCACAGTATCAACAGCAACACTGCTACCAATGCAATAATGACCATATAACTAAGCATTAAATGGTGATTGCTCATCTTGGTTTATTGTCATTATGTTCTGGATGGTATAAAAGGAATTTAATTTTTTTTTTTGTCCAGACACCATTTTTTGTTGGTGTTGCACGTGCAGACTTTAGATTCTGGTGATTTAATTTTTATCAATATCATTATGATTTATTATTTTGCTTTTTTCCCCTGATCTTTCAGGTCCTTCCCTAAGCCACACATAGGATCCCAGTGCCAGGGGACCTTGAGGTGCCAATGTTATTCTGTAAGGGTGAGGACACCCTCCGACTTGGTGACAGCACGAATTGGGGAACCAGGAGATGCAGAAAGCATCCTACTATGACAATCCCACGCTTTTTGGAGGTTACCCCTACCAGGCGGGCAGTTTGGGGTATGAGGGCCCACAAGCATCCTTTGCCAGCTCATCCCACATGGAGAATGACTTCCAGCGTTCCTCCTGCTCCCTGCAGTCTCTGGGACACAGTGGTCCTCTGGCCAAGCCTAAAAATCTAAATGGGAGCTGTATGCGCCCTAATCTGTCTTCTGAGCACCAACAGCCCCCATCCGTCTCCCCAGCACAGATCCCATCAGCCAGCAGCAACACAAGCTCCAGCATCCAGCCTGGGGCCAGCAAGTCTTCTCCAGCCAAGGCCCAGTCCAGCTCCAGTCCTGCCACCAAGCAGATCTTCCCATGGATGAAAGAGTCCAGGCAGAACTCCAAGCAGAAATCCAGCCCCCCTGTGGCAGGTATATGACCCCCCTCTTATGTTTTTTTTTTAATTTTCCGGTTCCTTAAACCTGCCAATGAAAAGTAGCTCTGCCCAAAATGGTACAGAATGGGTTAAAGGTCAATATTACTTCTTTCTTCCATGAGAAACCCAAAGCATCTATAAATACAAATCAATGTTAGGTATTGTGTGAGCTATATTTGTATTATCTATTGTCAAATGTGTGCATGCATGTGTATATATATATATGTATGTGTGTTTTATGATTGCAGAAGCCATTTGCACATCACAGCAATTCGACGAATTGCATCCCAGAGCTCCTGTGCCACATTCCCCATATGCAGCAAGGAATTCTGGGTAAGATATGCAAATTACTTCTGTCCCACTTTTATGCATTCTGGGTCCGTTATTACACAGAACCCTAAAATAAATGCTATGCCACTGTGGCATAGCATTGATTTTAGGGTTCTGTGTAATAACAGACCCAGGATGCATAAAAGTGAGACACATGTCATTTGCATATCCTACCCAGAATTCCTTGCTGCATATGGGGAATGTGGCACAGGAGCTCTGGGATGCAATTCATTGAATTGCTGTGATGTGCAAGTGGCTTCTGCAATGATAAACACACTTATTATAGTGTGGAGGCTTTTTATCTCACTTTTTGTCCTCCACCACAACCCTTGTAAGTATATATATATATATATATATAGTCTGTGTGTGCATATATATTACTTTAAAAGCAAAATAAAACAATATATCATAAATATTATATAAAAATATTATAATATATTATATTAATTTATAAGTATATACAAGTAAATATAAAACATACAAACATATATATATACACACACAAATAAATGTGTGTATATATATGTGAGTGTGTATATTATATATGTATAGATGTGCACGTGTAGTTTAAAAGTATGGTTCCTGTATATATAGATATATGTGTATAAATATATGACGTTTATCTGTGTGTGCATATTTATTTTTATAAGTATATGTGTGTACATATATATATATATGTATGTGTGCATTTGTGTGTGCTGAGTATATATATATATATATATATATATATATATACATTAAGTTGATTTAAGTATATGTGTGTGGATATTTTATAAACACACGCATACATACACACATATATATATTGTGTGTGTGTGTGTCCCTGTGTGTGTATATTTTATATATATATGTGTATTATATATATATATATATTTGAAGTTTATTTATGTGTGTGCATATTATCTAAGCATATATATATATATATATATATGTGTGTCTCTGTATGCATAGATGTGTGTGTATGTATATGAAGTATTTTTAAGGTATTTTTATGTATGTATATTTATTTCTATAGGTATATCTGTATTTTTTTAATATACCTGTGTGGGGGTCATTCTGTTTTAGTATCACTATAGTCTCTGCAGTACATTGTGACACATCAAATCTGGTTCTGTTGAATTACAGGAGGAATAATAATTAATTAATAGATTAAGGTGTTTGACTAGAAAGATACATTGTGCAGCTTTACACTAAGTAGTAATATGTTGCAGATAGCCTTACTTTATTTACCCCCCCCCCCCCCCAACCAGCATGTCTCTAATGATATCCTGGAAAATAAGGCAGATTTCTAATAATAATTTAATCATAAATAAATGTCTGGCCTGGCTGATGAAATCTCCATGAGGCAGGGCAGATCTCTTAATAAATGCCAGCCTTATGAAGTGCAGGCTCATGTGCAGGAGGCCATGTTGGAGAATTTATTAAGAAATAATGCTTTCAATTTGTGAGTGTAGTAATTATCCTTTATTTCATTTCCAAGCTGCAGAGAGCTGTGCTGGTGACAGGAGCCCCCCGGGGTCTTCAGCCTCCAAGAGAGCCCGCACAGCCTACACCAGTGCCCAGCTGGTGGAGCTGGAGAAGGAGTTCCACTTCAACCGTTACCTGTGCAGGCCCAGGAGGGTGGAGATGGCCAACCTGCTCAACCTCAGTGAGAGGCAGATCAAGATCTGGTTCCAGAACCGCAGGATGAAGTACAAGAAGGATCAAAAGGTAAAAGGGATGTCCTCGTCCTCAGGAGGAGCCTCACCAACCAGCACTCCACCCCTGAGCATGCAATCCTCTGCTGGCTTCCTGGGATCAGTGCACTCCATGACTGCTAACTATGAGGCCCCCTCCCCACCTCCCTTTAACAAGTCCCACCAGAATGCCTACTTCCAGACCCCTGCGAAAGCTTGCCCTTCTCAACAGAAGTATGGAAACACAGCTGCTGAGTATGACCATCATGGCCTACAAGGGAATGGGGGCAACTATGTATCCCCCAGTATGCAAGGGAGCCCAGTGTATGTGGGGGGCAACTATGTGGATTCTGTACCAGCACAAGGCCCTTCTCTGTATGGTCTCAATCACCTTGCACACCAGCCAAGCAGTATGGACTACAATGGAGCACCTTCTATGCCAAGCAACCAGCATCATGCACCTTGTGAACCCCTTCCCACCTACACAGAGCTCTCATCGCACCACCAGGGCAGGATCCAGGAAGCCCCCAAACTCACCCACTTGTGATTGAACCGTGACATTCATCTGGAAACCTCTAGAGGGCGCTGGGCACAGGCACCTCCATGGGAGGATCACAGGGCATTTGTGTTGACGTTACAATGTATTTATTTATGATTCAATCTGCATTTTTGTATTTTCTTCTTCTTCTTGACAATTAATAGTTATTACAGGGTTTTTCTTGCACTGTAACATGAAAGTATCACTCAATCAACACAAGTGCTTCTGAAGGCTGAGTATTTTTAAACTGGAGGGGAAAAAAGCCCCCAACCAACTGTTGTTACCCCAAATTGCATAATATACGTGCAAGCTGATTGACATTATGTTTCAAGGTTTCTGTTCAATTAGTGTCTCCAAACCAATATCTACAATCTTCTACATAATGAATGAATCCAGAAAAAAAAGGGACTAGGACCAGGCTAGGTGACCTGTCCCTCTCTGGGTACTCTCATGGAGAGCTGGGTCCAGGTAATTGTATGGAGTAATGCAGACACAAACACAGAGTGGAAGTATTTTTATTTGATCCGATGCATTCTGTAAATTGAAACATCATGAGAATTGTTACATTTGTAGTTGTAGGAGCCTAGGCCTTAAGATGAAACGAAGCTAACCTTCCTAGATAATTCTTTGGTCCCCTCCCCCCACTGTGTGAAAAGCAATGTGGACCTATTAAGTACAAATTTTGGTTTCCATTCCTTTACAGAAAAAAAAGGGATTGGGATAAATGTTTCTTTCTGTCTTAAATGTGGATACAGGGTATATTTTAAAGATGTCTGCTCACCAAACCAAGCACAGTGGATTCCATTCAGTGTTTGCTCTCTTTTGTGTAGACATCTTGGTTGCACTTAGTTTACACTTACTATAGGAGAAGCAGCCTGGTGACAAGGTTTACTCATTCCTGGAAGTTTACCAGGTCTGTGTCACCTTGCAGACAGACATTTAGTATTGCTGCTCAGAAAATCAGTCGATTTTATTTCCCTATTACTTTTGTATTATTTATCCAGCATATTAATGTATTTATAAAATTTAAGAAGGAAATTGTTCTTTTTTTTTTAATTTGATATTTACTTGTTAAAAAAAGTTGTGTTTTCCCCCCATGTCATTGTAAAACATAAAAAATGCCTATTTAATTCTAGTAATTTAGAGAGATGTTAGTTTTTTTCTTGTACTTCTGGATAACAGTAATCAATTAGTCTACAGGAGGCATGAGAAGCTCCTTCCAAATGTTATTGTCTTGCCTTGAATAGAAAAGGCTGCACAAGATCCTTGGGAGAACCTCCCCAACCCCTCTACCCCTTTGTTCTTCGTAGGTTATTTTATTTTGCAAAAAAAAGTTGTCTGTTTTAAACCCAATCCTGGAATAAACTTTCTGTTATGACGTTTGTTTGGTTTATGAACTTGGTTCAACTTTTAGGGCCTGTGGTGCAAGGAAGAACACCTTTTTACAAACACTTAGGATTTATGGCTTTATGGTTTTATGTTATGAATATTAAAAGGCACCTCAGCAGTGAGCTCTCTTTATAATTATATATATATATATATATATATATATATATATAATTTGTACTCTTGGTCACAATTAATCCTAATAAAATACATTTAAAAAATATATAATCAGATCTTTTAGCTCAAAGTATAATACACAGAAAAATACAAACAAGCTTAATAATTGGGGAGAGGAAGTCATTAAAATAAGGGCATTATCCACTAAACGGTGTAAAGAATGTGTAAATGAATAATAGTAATATTATTTTTCCTTGTAGTATTATTATTATTATTATTATATAATATATTTTTCGTAACACTCGGTTCTGCTGTTTTGGATGTATCACAGTTCTATGGAGGCCTGTAACTTTCAAATCGCCTGGAATATTATATCTAAATTTAATATTTGGTTTAAATAACGAAATAAAACGATGGGGTGTTGAGGAGAAATCCGTACAGCAGATTATTTTGCAGAGAGTAAGATAAGCAGAGGAAGTAGATCAGGGCTCCTCCTGTTTGTTACCAGAGATGGAGGAGGGAAAAAAAAAACAACAACAGTTTATTCATTCTGGAATTCATGCCAAGTTTAGAATCTCATAAATACGCACAGTTTGGTATAAAACATGTGAAATATTTAATTATAAAGACAAATATAAAATATAAACCATTAAACAGCAAGGTTCAAAAATTACAACTGGAAACAGAAGTAGTTTCAATGGATTGTAAGGAGATAATTCAATTTATGGGGAAATAAAGCCTCAGCCAGTGACTCCACAGCTCATTACAAACATGTTATTGTCATTTCTCATGCAGTATTTGCAGGGCACATGGAATCAGGGATTATAATAGAAAGAAGAGACCTTGGCCTATTCCATCAATACAGATCTATTTATCTAGAGGATCTAGCAGGGAGAGTCTATAGCAGCATCGAGTATCTGTGAAGCCTTTGTACAGTGCAGCTCTCTGTATTAAGGAGCAGCCGCCATGTTTCTCAGGCACTGGCTGGGAAGGGCACAGTGGCAAAACATAAATACCCCATGTCCCCTGGTCTGAGTGCATGGCAGAGGTTTAAACACTTGCCAGGGAAGTAACATTCACCCCAACACAAAGACAACAACTGCCTCTGAAAAACCCAGAAAGAAACACGTAGATCCTGTTATACGTGTATATGTAGCACAGCAGATGATTGTATCTCTGATGCAGACAACACAAAGCAGGCCTCGGGAACCACAGAACAAACAATGGAGGAAACAAAAAGATGTTTACAGCACTCACACACATACAACTAACACAAACAGGAGAGTTACATTTATGTGTATACTTTGGAAAGTATTTATAAATATAAGCACATAAACAAGGCAGCATTTGTATACATAAATACACTCACATGTGTAGAATGTTTATCATCTCACTTACACAATATCCATACATATATCCATCACAAACTCGCGTGGGTCCGTTTAGGTTTACGCCCTATATATAAATATATAGCAATAAACATGTATACAATGTTTATATCACACATATACAAATATACACTCGCAAAAATATATATGCACTACTATGTGTACAATATATTAAACATAATGTATAGACACAAAAACACAGACATATACACAGTACATCCATATAATGAATATGTGTGTATGTATACTATGACACACACTTACTTATATGTATAATATGAAGACCATGTGTATATATCACACAAAATATAAATCTATCTACACACATATCATTTGTTTGTATATAGATTTATATTTTGCGAGACATAAACATCATATCCTTTTATATATGTATATTATATCAGAAATACAATGTATAATACATACACATACATATATATTATGTATCAAAGATAATACACACACATATAATAAATTATGTACACATATATTTATACAGTACATTGTGTATCAGATAATACACACACATGTACATATCAATTTTATTATATTACTTTTACACATAATATATATTCACACACACACACATATATTTATTAATATATATACATAAATATGCATGCAAACCATACCACTTTGATTCTCCTGTCTATTTTTATCTCTTTTAGGATCTAAGACATTTAACCTGTTCATCTGTAGACAAAAAGCATTAGAATACACTCATTAAAATGGATGCAGATATAGAGTTCAAATATTATATTCACTTATATCTGTATAGAGAAGCACAGGAAATCTGTATCCTGACCTTTAACTCACACTTGTACATTTGTATAATTTATTGCCATAACAGACCGAGTCTATAGTACATTAAACAGAGTGAACTGATAATAATAACAACAACAATGCACTGATAATAATAATAATAACAACAATTCACTTATAATAATAATAATAATAATAACAACAATTCACTGATAAAAATAATAATAACAAAAACAATGCACTGATAATAATAATAATAACAACAATTCACTGATAAAAATAATAATTATAATATAATAATAATAACAACAATGCACTAATAATAATAATAATAATAATAATAACAACAATGCACTGATAATAATAATTATAATATAATAATAATCTGCGTATTATTTCTCAATCCATTCACAATTCTCATATAATAATATTACACTCTGAGGCTATGTATAATTTTTTTCCTAAACCTTTTCTGAAAACACATTTCCTTACCTCATTTTTTTAAATATCGATTTGCCATATAAATACAAAAATAAAAACAGCTTTTTGGAAAAAGTAAATAAATAAAAAGTAGTTTTTCCCCCCAGTAATGGTTGTTGTGGCAGAGGTCCCTGGCTGTAGGATCTGGACAGTAAATCCCATCTTCTGTGTATTTCAGCTCTGTACAAGGAGAGAAAATAGGTCAGAGTAAAATGAATATAATATAGAATAATATAAAATTAAATAAAATAAGGGGAAAATAAATACATATAAAACCAGAACAGGAAAATACACATAAAATAAGATGTAAGCCAGTCGTTACCATTCATGCAGGGACCCACAAACATCCCTGGTTTGTCTCCCAGAGCTGTGCTGCCTGGACTCACTATTATACCCCCATCACCTCCCACACGAATTTTTGTATCAACAAAAGTTTCCAGGGTTTGGAAGGAATCGACTGAGGGTGAAGAGATTTCTGTGGGATCAGGGTTGTGTATAATCGCTGCCACATTGTGATTCTTCTTGCTTTGGGGCAGATCTCGCTGGTGGTTGTTATTATCATTCTATTATTATTATTATCATCATTATTATTATTATTTTGTCTGCAATGTGATGCTGTAATATTTTCTTTTCTTTGTGCTCTGGGGTCTCTGAGTTTCTTTCCCATGTCGGCTGTAATAAAGGCTGGAATTCTTGTGTGACACTGCCCCTCCACTCCAGAGATTGATCACTTTCCTTTTTTTCACAGAGGTTTAGGATTCCCAGCAACTCACCAGCCTCTCACTTTGGATTTATTCTCGAGCTGCAGAAAGTGCTTCTCACTTATCCTGAAACGTGTAAACCAAAATGTAAGAGCTGGACATGTCAGCAATGTCCTGGGCACTTGGAAGTGTCTGTGTGTGTGTGTGGGGGGGGGGATGCAATCCCATATCCTCAAATAATCCCCATCTCATTATAACTCAATGACCATGTGGGCAGATCTTGCTTTGTTACATTTCTGCCTGGTTTTGGTAGGGTGGGTCTGTTTAAAAAATAGGGGCTACATAGACCCTTTTATTAAAACCTCAGGTTTGTATCCACTGATACATTGTAACAGGAGGTATATTGACAGCCCCCCCTCCTCCTCCCCTCCCCCCGACGCAATCTAGCCTTTCTGGCTGTAATTTCCCAGATAACACATGGAACATGGGCCAGTTAGTGGAACCCCCCATAAATATATTGGAATTAATTCTCAATAATGCTCTCTGTTTTCTAGCAGGCCTTCTCCCCCATTGGTCACCCCTGGTCACGTGACCAGGAATTGGCTGCAAGTCGCCCAGTCTCCAGTTTAATACAGCAGGGTCCCCATACGCTTGATTTATCAGCAATATACAATAATAGGGGCCTCTGGATTATTGGGACCCTGATATCTGCTCTCCCAGCCCCCCACCCACCCCCAGACTGGCTCAGGGAAGCCATGAATTTTGAATTTGAGAGGGAGATGGGGTTTATAAACAGCCAGCCTTCGCTCGCAGAGTGCCTGACGTCCTTTCCTGCTGTCCTGGAGACATTTCAAACTTCATCAATCAAGGACTCGACATTAATTCCTCCTCCTTTCGAACAAACCATCCCCAGCTTGAATCCGGGCTCCAGCGTCCAGCCCAGGTCCAGGAGCCAAAAACGAGGGGAGAATGGCCTGGTCCCAGCACCCCTGCCTCAGACCAGCCGCTTGGCTACCGAGTTCCCCTGGATGAAGGAGAAAAAATCGGCGAAGAAGAGCAGCCAGGGGTCTCCACCGACTCCCAGCTCAGCCCCCGAATCCTCAGGAGGTTCCCCTGCAGGTGGGTTTTTACCACGGATGGAGGATACATTGTGTTTGCTTGTTTATTATTACGGTTAGAATGTTGGTGTTTCTCGTGTTGCCTTTTAATATCACAATATTATCACAAGCCTGGCTCATGTTTCCCCATTATTATGACGTCATGACTGGACTACAGCTCAGGGGAGCAGATGCAGAGGGTGAGGAGGACTGGGATTGATACTCTGTGAAACAATATTATCCATCACTGCATTGCGAAAGAGGGGGATATCGGTGGATACATATGTATCATTAAGCAAGAGGCGAACACACACATACACCAGGAGTGGCTGAGCTTTGTAAGAAATATCAGACCAGGATCACCAGCGAGACAATGTTAACGCTTTGCAGCCTGGGCTGGTGGGGGAGGGGAGCCAGGAGGCACTGCATGCAGGCCAGTCCCTCTCAGATCCTACTGGCACCGCAAGGGTTAATGATCTAGATTCCCTATCTCAGTGTGACAAATGATAAAGGTTTAAAATGTCTAATAAAGCTGCTCCGGTTTAATGTTTCCAGAACCTCCAGGATTCCATGAGAGCAGCTCTGGCTCCAGAAGACTGAGGACAGCTTACACCAACACCCAGCTGCTGGAGCTGGAGAAAGAGTTCCACTTTAATAAATATCTGTGCAGACCCAGGAGGGTGGAGATAGCTGCTCTGCTGGATCTGACAGAGAGGCAAGTCAAAGTTTGGTTCCAGAACCGGAGGATGAAACACAAGAGGCAGACCCAGCACAAGGATGGCGACCAGAGCTTCTCCAACCTGGAGGATGGAGACCCCACAGATGATGGGGGTGAGAGCCCACCTTACCAACTGGGAGGGATGGACAGCAATGACTCCTTCAGGGAATCTGAGCAGTACCCACCACAAGAGAACCCAAAACAGCCCAACATGGGCAGCAGCCATCAGCAGCAGCACTCTGCAAGCAAGGACTCCACCCCAAGAAGTCCCTTCTTCCAAACGCCCACCAGGGAGACAGAGGCCAGGATAGAGGTGGGTAGCATGGACAATGTCCTCTCAGAGGAGCAGGACAGCTCCTTATTGTCAGAATTCACTTTATTCTCCTCAGACTCCTGCCTACACATTGCAGATGGGGTCTCCAGCTTGCAGGGGTCCCTCCATAGCCCTGTCCATTTCTCAGAAGAAGATATTGACTTTCTCACTAGTTCACTTTGTAGCAAAGATCTCCAGCATTTAGATTTTTAATGAGAACTATTTTATTTTTTAAACCGTATTTATTTGGATTATTTATTTTAAAAATCATAGTTATTGTTATTATTAGTATTTTTAAATCATAAATATCATTGTTATTTTTTTAAATAATAGTTATTATTATTTATTATATTTAAATCAGTTATTATTGTTGTTATTTTGGAATCCTCATCGTTATTTTTAAATCATTGTTGTTATGGTTTGTAATCATAGTTATTATTATTAAATAATAATGATGTTTTATTATTTTTAATTACAGCAATTATTATTTACAAATCATAGTTATTATTTTTAGATTAAAAAAATAAAACCTAATAATTGTTATATAAAAATAATACCTGATTACAAATTTATTTATTTATAAAGTATTTTACCAGGAAGGATACATTGAGATTTCTCACGTTTTTAAGTATGTCCTGGGTCATAACAACTATCATTTAAAAATAATAAACTATTAAAAAATAAAACATAATAATTATTAATAGTTTATTATTTTAAATGATAGTTGTTATAATTTGTAATCATAGTTATTAATATTAAATAAAAACCATTACGCTTTATTACAAATAATATCTATGATTTAAATGTAATAGTTACTATTAATAATAATGTTTGTTTAAATCATAGTAATCATCAATATTATATATTTTTATTTTATTACTATGGTTTTAAATCACAGTATTACTTTTATTATTTCTGCCCTTTGGTTTTTTTTGCACAAAAGTCTAATCACCCACAAAAAAGCCCCCCCTCCACCACCACTGCAATAAAATCTGAAACAAAATGTCATTTCTGTTTATTTAATGGTCCCAGTAAATCACTCACAGGATTCAGCTCCAGCTCCAGTGTATCCTTGTGTTTTAATCATGTGGAATCACGATTATTTTTTTTTTAATTTAAACTTTTCCATTTTCGATGTTTAATTAGCAAAGCATTTCAGGATTAGACAAAAACCCAATCACTTTGTAATTTATTTTAGAGAAGCCTCAGGAATTAAAGAAGAAAAAAAAAAATCGTAATTAAAATAAAAAAGAAGCTGTTTAGATTTGTTAGGCAGGAATTTTATGTTTTGGGACATTTATTTAAAGTCTTTATTAGTCATTTGATAAGTATTTATTGTAATTATTTTTCATAGATGAAATGATTGTCTTTATAAAAGCGTGTGTTAATATTTCCCATGTTAATAAAAGTAAAAATTAAAAAAAAAAATATTACCAAGTTTTTATTTATCCTGTTTTGGGTTTTATTTTTGTGACAGAGGGTTAGCATTAACCCCATGATGACTGGGACTGATGAACTGATCTGAGGGTTGCATGTATGTTACATCGGACGAGACAAAATGATTGTGTTTGGGAGATAAATGGATTAATAAATAGAAACAGCAGCTGGGAAGGAAATAAATGGGCATTTTGAGTGTTTTTAATTATTTACGAGACTCCTCGCGCTGCAAAAGCAGTTTTTTTTTGTTCTAAAATCAGGCAAAACCCCCAGCCAGCTCCTTGCAATGTCACACAATGCACAGCCACCCGGCCCAGGGGTCTCAGGCCACATATCTGGGGTAATGTTTATGTTTTTTGGGTAATATTTGTATTTTTTTAAATAATATTTATTTGTTTTGATAAAGGGTTTCATGGAATGTTTTTAGTGGTAACATGATTTCATTTGCCCCTTGATGCCCCCCGGATCCCCCCGGATCCCCTGATCCTGCTCCATGCCTGGCTTTAGGTAGAGAGAGATGAGCAGGCGATGCATCGCGCCTGGCGTGATTTACTGTCAGAAATGCGATGAAACGGATCGATCCGATGCGATAAATAAAGCACATTGTTACCGACAGGGGAGGAGGAAACACAAAGCATCAGGACAGGGAGAGAAAATGGCGCAGGGAGGGAAGGCCAGACAATAAAGCACACACACATACAACACATACACACTCATAGAAAACGAAAACACCTACAAACACACACACACAGAACTAAAACATACATATATAACACAACACACATATAGAACATGCACATATACATACACACAATTCTTTATAGATAAGTAGCTATAAACACACACAAACCACATGCAGGCACACATAGATACACACACACACAACACAAACCACATGCAGGCACATATAGATACAGACACATACACAACAAAAACCACATGCAGGCACAACTAGATACACACACATACACAACAAAAACCACATGCAGGCACATATAGATACACACACCACTCACAAAACTCACACATATAACTAAAAACACACACACTCTCAAATCACGAACACAAACACACACAGATACACACATAAAACCCACCTATAACACAAAACATACTTTTATAACATGAACACTCAGGAAGCAGAAATATGTAAACCTAACACACATAAAAACACGAAAACACATAAAATACACACACGTATAGTTCTATTTGTGTTTATACACACACAACACAAACACATACATACATACCTCTCTCGCTAATGCGGGATTTATATATATATATATATAACACAACACACACATCTCTTGCATATATACATAACATGAAATATATAAAAGACACATATATACATAGGCATACCTCTACATACAAACACGAACATATACATATAATATACACACTTATATATTTTAAACACACACACACTTAATACACATGACAAGGACAAACCTAAAACACACACGCACTCCTATATAACACTATATACACTAGCACACAAAGGCTTTCAAACCAACACAACATGGAAACACGTGTTTGTGTATTTGTATACTGATGTGATGATGCAGGCTTTCTGTGTATGCTTGTGCATGTTCGCAGAAAATCATACACAAAGAAGCACAAACGTATACAAACTATAGACAAATGTATAACACAACACTTATTGTCACAAACCACAGACAATTCGTGTAGACACACAGAGACACACAAGCATACAGGGGTATGTACGCAGAAAGACACACATCTAGCCATAGATCAGGACACACAAACCGAATGTGATACATTTACAGCAAAGCCAAACCTCACTGCAATAACACATCAGTAACATTGGTTGCTCCTGGGGGGAGGGGGGAGGGGAGCAGAGCCATGGGGGTAGATCCCTCATATCAAGCAACATTATATCTCTAAAACCTGTACATAAAATAGAAGTATTCTGCAAGGAACCCCCTAAAGGAACATGTCACCAGGAAAGGGTTAAATGGTTACATCAGTAATGAGACAATCCACAAACATAAACCCGGCCGATCCCACCAAAAAAACATGAAGTGGCTTCCCTTATAGATTACTTATTACTTTCATCTATCTGTCTGTATTTATCTGTAATGTTCTAACCACATCTACTTGTATCTATCTATTCGTGTTTATGTATATCTGTCTGTATATTTATTTATATCTATATATGTGTATGTATCTATGTGTGTATCTATCTTATCTGTATGTGTGTATCTGTCTGTCTCTATCCTATCTACCAGTATGTGTGTATCTGACTGTCTATCTACAGTATCTGTATCGATGTATATCTGTCTGTATATTTATATCTAGATATGGGATAGATAGATATCTATCTCTGATATATGTAGAGACCTTTGGTTTCTTCTTGTCCTGCTTCTACCAGCTGCCTGTCAATCTCTACCCTGTATGTGGTTTATGGGTTTGTTAATCATTTCTTAGCCTAAATCAGTAATGTTACAATCCACACACATAGTGTGAGACCAAAACTGGCTTTATGTATCTTTTATCTCAATTAACATATAAATAGACCTGCATTCGCAGTGATAGCACAATAAAATAATTTACACTTTTATATTAAATGTACCAATTTCTTTTACATTCGCAGGAGTTTCTGATGTTTAATAACAAGTTCATTTATCTTTCAATACCAGTGTGTATAGAGAGGATACAAATGTGATTTACATTCAAGGAGGAACACACAGCTAGTGATGCACATTTTAGGGTGAAACAGAGAGGATGATGTACATTTTAAGGAGCTACAGATGCGGTTTATATCTTAGGGGTACACACAGCTAGTGATGCACATTTTAGTGTGATAGAGTTTGGTGATGTTTATTTTAGGAGGATAAAGTTAGAGATGATCATTTTAGAGAAGGGGTCAGTAATCTTAATCCCCAGATATTTTGGTACTACATCTTCCATGATGCTCAGGTACTGGGGGAGTTGGTGTTACCCACCTCAGACCAGGGAGGCCAGTGTGTGCAGGTAAAATGGAAATAACTACAAAAGAGACACAGAATGTGTTGCAGGCTGCTGGTGCCATATTTATGTATTTGCAAAGTATTTTCCTTTAGGAAGGATACATTGACATTTCTCTTGTTTTCAAGTATGTCCTGGGTGCAAGAACATTTAATTTACTGCGGCCAGAGCAGCCCAGCTCCTCCTTCCCCCAGAACCAACCCCCTCTATAGGAGGCATAAAGGACCAAAACTGATTCTCAGTAACCCATTAATGTTTAATTGGCATAAGTAAAATGTGTTACTTAGTTCAGCATTGCAGTAACAATATTATAGGGGGACTTTTTTCTGACTACTCATTTTCAGTCCATTACACTGGCAATGCCTTGTGGGAAATGTAGAGCAAAAAAAAAACATATAACCTGGAGGCACAAGGTTGACCCCTGCCTTAGAGGAGTGCAGAGCTGGTGATACATGTTTAAGTAGGAGGATAAAGAGCAGGTGATACATGTTTAAGTAGGAGGATACAGAGCCGGTGATACATGTTTAAGTAGGAGGATACAGAGCCGGTGATACATGTTTAAGTAGGAGGATACAGAGCTGGTGATACATGTTTAAGTAGGAGGATACAGAGCAGGTGATACATGTTTAAGTAGGAGGATACAGAGCAGGTGATACATGTTTAAGTAGGAGGATACAGAGCCGGTGATACATGTTTAAGTAGGAGGATACAGAGCCGGTGATACATGTTTAAGTAGGAGGATACAGAGCAGGTGATACATGTTTAAGTAGGAGGATACAGAGCCGGTGATACATGTTTAAGTAGGAGGATACAGAGCCGGTGATACATGTTTAAGTAGGAGGATACAGAGCAGGTGATACATGTTTAAGTAGGAGGATACAGAGCCGGTGATACATGTTTAAGTAGGAGGATACAGAGCAGGTGATACATGTTTAAGTAGGAGGATACAGAGCAGGTGATACATGTTTAAGTAGGAGGATACAGAGCTGGTGATACATGTTTAAGTAGGAGGATACAGAGCAGGTGATACATGTTTAAGTAGGAGGATATAGAGCTGGTGATACATGTTTAAGTAGGAGGATACAGAGCTGGTGATACATGTTTAAGTAGGAGGATATAGAGCTGGTGATACATGTTTAAGTAGGAGGATACAGAGCCGGTGATACATGTTTAAGTAGGAGGATACAGAGCAGGTGATACATGTTTAAGTAGGAGGATACAGAGCCGGTGACACATGTTTAAGTAGGAGGATACAGAGCTGGTGATACAGGTTTAAGTAGGAGGATACAGAGCCGGTGATACATGTTTAAGTAGGAGGATACAGAGCTGGTGATACAGGTTTAAGTAGGAGGATACAGAGCCGGTGATACATGTTTAAGTAGGAGGATACAGAGCCGGTGATACATGTTTAAGTAGGAGGATACAGAGCCGGTGATACATGTTTAAGTAGGAGGATACAGAGCCGGTGATACATGTTTAAGTAGGAGGATACAGAGCCGGTGATACATGTTTAAGTAGGAGGATACAGAGCCGGTGATACATGTTTAAGTAGGAGGATACAGAGCAGGTGATACATGTTTAAGTAGGAGGATACAGAGCCGGTGATACATGTTTAAGTAGGAGGATACAGAGCCGGTGATACATGTTTAAGTAGGAGGATACAGAGCCGGTGATACATGTTTAAGTAGGAGGATACAGAGCCGGTGATACATGTTTAAGTAGGAGGATACAGAGCCGGTGATACATGTTTAAGTAGGAGGATACAGAGCCGGTGATACATGTTTAAGTAGGAGGATACAGAGCAGGTGATACATGTTTAAGTAGGAGGATACAGAGCCGGTGATACATGTTTAAGTAGGAGGATACAGAGCCGGTGATACATGTTTAAGTAGGAGGATACAGAGCTGGTGATACATGTTTAAGTAGGAGGATACAGAGCTGGTGATACATGTTTAAGTAGGAGGATACAGAGCTGGTGATACATGTTTAAGTAGGAGGATACAGAGGGTGAATACATGAAGTAGGAGGATACAGAGCAGGTGATACATAGTAGGAGGATACAGAGCAGGTGATACATGTTTAAGTAGGAGGATACAGAGCTGGTGATACATGTTTAAGTAGGAGGATACAGAGCCGGTGATACATGTTTAAGTAGGAGGATACAGAGCAGGTGATACATGTTTAAGTAGGAGGATACAGAGCAGGTGATACATGTTAAGTAGGAGGATACAGAGCCGGTGATACATGTTTAAGTAGGAGGATACAGAGCAGGTGATACATGTTTAAGTAGGAGGATACAGAGCCGGTGATACATGTTTAAGTAGGAGGATACAGAGCAGGTGATACATGTTTAAGTAGGAGGATACAGAGCAGGTGATACATGTTTAAGTAGGAGGATACAGAGCTGGTGATACATGTTTAAGTAGGAGGATACAGAGCAGGTGATACATGTTTAAGTAGGAGGATACAGAGCTGGTGATACATGTTTAAGTAGGAGGATACAGAGCAGGTGATACATGTTTAAGTAGGAGGATACAGAGCGGTGATACATGTTTAAGTAGGAGGATACAGAGCGGTGATACATGTTTAAGTAGGAGGATACAGAGCTGGTGATACATGTTTAAGTAGGAGGATACAGAGCAGGTGATACATGTTTAAGTAGGAGGATACAGAGCTGGTGATACATGTTTAAGTAGGAGGATACAGAGCAGGTGATACATGTTTAAGTAGGAGGATACAGAGCCGGTGATACATGTTTAAGTAGGAGGATACAGAGCCGGTGATACATGTTTAAGTAGGAGGATACAGAGCCGGTGATACATGTTTAAGTAGGAGGATACAGAGCAGGTGATACATGTTTAAGTAGGAGGATACAGAGCCGGTGATACATGTTTAAGTAGGAGGATACAGAGCCGGTGATACATGTTTAAGTAGGAGGATACAGAGCCGGTGATACATGTTTAAGTAGGAGGATACAGAGCAGGTGATACATGTTTAAGTAGGAGGATACAGAGCTGGTGATACATGTTTAAGTAGGAGGATACAGAGCCGGTGATACATGTTTAAGTAGGAGGATACAGAGCCGGTGATACATGTTTAAGTAGGAGGATACAGAGCAGGTGATACATGTTTAAGTAGGAGGATACAGAGCAGGTGATACATGTTTAAGTAGGAGGATACAGAGCCGGTGATACATGTTTAAGTAGGAGGATACAGAGCTGGTGATACATGTTTAAGTAGGAGGATACAGAGCAGGTGATACATGTTTAAGTAGGAGGATACAGAGCTGGTGATACAGGTTTAAGTAGGAGGATACAGAGCAGGTGATACATGTTTAAGTAGGAGGATACAGAGCAGGTGATACATGTTTAAGTAGGAGGATACAGAGCAGGTGATACATGTTTAAGTAGGAGGATACAGAGCCGGTGATACATGTTTAAGTAGGAGGATACAGAGCCGGTGATACATGTTTAAGTAGGAGGATACAGAGCCGGTGATACAGGTTTAAGTAGGAGGATACAGAGCCGGTGATACATGTTTAAGTAGGAGGATACAGAGCCGGTGATACAGGTTTAAGTAGGAGGATACAGAGCCGGTGATACATGTTTAAGTAGGAGGATACAGAGCAGGTGATACATGTTTAAGTAGGAGGATACAGAGCCGGTGATACATGTTTAAGTAGGAGGATACAGAGCCGGTGATACATGTTTAAGTAGGAGGATACAGAGCCGGTGATACAGGTTTAAGTAGGAGGATACAGAGCCGGTGATACATGTTTAAGTAGGAGGATACAGAGCCGGTGATACATGTTTAAGTAGGAGGATACAGAGCCGGTGATACATGTTTTAAGTAGGAGGATACAGAGCCGGTGATACAGGTTTAAGTAGGAGGATACAGAGCAGGTGATACATGTTTAAGTAGGAGGATACAGAGCCGGTGATACATGTTTAAGTAGGAGGATACAGAGCCGGTGATACATGTTTAAGTAGGAGGATACAGAGCCGGTGATACATGTTTAAGTAGGAGGATACAGAGCCGGTGATACATGTTTAAGTAGGAGGATACAGAGCCGGTGATACATGTTTAAGTAGGAGGATACAGAGCAGGTGATACATGTTTAAGTAGGAGGATACAGAGCCGGTGATACATGTTTAAGTAGGAGGATACAGAGCCGGTGATACATGTTTAAGTAGGAGGATACAGAGCAGGTGATACATGTTTAAGTAGGAGGATACAGAGCCGGTGATACATGTTTAAGTAGGAGGATACAGAGCAGGTGATACATGTTTAAGTAGGAGGATACAGAGCAGGTGATACATGTTTAAGTAGGAGGATACAGAGCCGGTGATACATGTTTAAGTAGGAGGATACAGAGCTGGTGATACATGTTTAAGTAGGAGGATACAGAGCAGGTGATACATGTTTAAGTAGGAGGATACAGAGCAGGTGATACATGTTTAAGTAGGAGGATACAGAGCAGGTGATACATGTTTAAGTAGGAGGATACAGAGCCGGTGATACATGTTTAAGTAGGAGGATACAGAGCAGGTGATACATGTTTAAGTAGGAGGATACAGAGCCGGTGATACATGTTTAAGTAGGAGGATACAGAGCCGGTGATACATGTTTAAGTAGGAGGATACAGAGCCGGTGATACATGTTTAAGTAGGAGGATACAGAGCCGGTGATACATGTTTAAGTAGGAGGATACAGAGCAGGTGATACATGTTTAAGTAGGAGGATACAGAGCCGGTGATACATGTTTAAGTAGGAGGATACAGAGCAGGTGATACATGTTTAAGTAGGAGGATACAGAGCTGGTGATACATGTTTAAGTAGGAGGATACAGAGCTGGTGATACATGTTTAAGTAGGAGGATACAGAGCAGGTGATACATGTTTAAGTAGGAGGATACAGAGCCGGTGACACATGTTTAAGTAGGAGGATACAGAGCAGGTGATACATGTTTAAGTAGGAGGATACAGAGCCGGTGATACATGTTTAAGTAGGAGGATACAGAGCCGGTGATACATGTTTAAGTAGGAGGATACAGAGCCGGTGATACATGTTTAAGTAGGAGGATACAGAGCAGGTGATACATGTTTAAGTAGGAGGATACAGAGCTGGTGATACATGTTTAAGTAGGAGGATACAGAGCAGGTGATACATGTTTAAGTAGGAGGATACAGAGCAGGTGATACATGTTTAAGTAGGAGGATACAGAGCCGGTGATACATGTTTAAGTAGGAGGATACAGAGCAGGTGATACATGTTTAAGTAGGAGGATACAGAGCCGGTGATACATGTTTAAGTAGGAGGATACAGAGCCGGTGATACATGTTTAAGTAGGAGGATACAGAGCGGTGATACATGTTTAAGTAGGAGGATACAGAGCCGGTGATACATGTTTAAGTAGGAGGATACAGAGCCGGTGATACATGTTTAAGTAGGAGGATACAGAGCCGGTGATACAGGTTTAAGTAGGAGGATACAGAGCAGGTGATACATGTTTAAGTAGGAGGATACAGAGCTGGTGATACATGTTTAAGTAGGAGGATACAGAGCAGGTGATACATGTTTAAGTAGGAGGATACAGAGCTGGTGATACATGTTTAAGTAGGAGGATACAGAGCCGGTGATACATGTTTAAGTAGGAGGATACAGAGCTGGTGATACATGTTTAAGTAGGAGGATACAGAGCCGGTGATACATGTTTAAGTAGGAGGATACAGAGCCGGTGATACATGTTTAAGTAGGAGGATACAGAGCCGGTGATACATGTTTAAGTAGGAGGATACAGAGCCGGTGATACAGGTTTAAGTAGGAGGATACAGAGCAGGTGATACATGTTTAAGTAGGAGGATACAGAGCAGGTGATACATGTTTAAGTAGGAGGATACAGAGCTGGTGATACATGTTTAAGTAGGAGGATACAGAGCAGGTGATACATGTTTAAGTAGGAGGATACAGAGCCGGTGATACATGTTTAAGTAGGAGGATACAGAGCAGGTGATACAGGTTTAAGTAGGAGGATACAGAGCTGGTGATACATGTTTAAGTAGGAGGATACAGAGCTGGTGATACATGTTTAAGTAGGAGGATACAGAGCCGGTGATACATGTTTAAGTAGGAGGATACAGAGCCGGTGATACATGTTTAAGTAGGAGGATACAGAGCTGGTGATACATGTTTAAGTAGGAGGATACAGAGCCGGTGATACATGTTTAAGTAGGAGGATACAGAGCCGGTGATACAGGTTTAAGTAGGAGGATACAGAGCAGGTGATACATGTTTAAGTAGGAGGATACAGAGCAGGTGATACATGTTTAAGTAGGAGGATACAGAGCCGGTGATACATGTTTAAGTAGGAGGATACAGAGCCGGTGATACATGTTTAAGTAGGAGGATACAGAGCCGGTGATACATGTTTAAGTAGGAGGATACAGAGCCGGTGATACATGTTTAAGTAGGAGGATACAGAGCCGGTGTGATACATGTTTAAGTAGGAGGATACAGAGCCGGTGATACATGTTTAAGTAGGAGGATACAGAGCAGGTGATACATGTTTAAGTAGGAGGATACAGAGCCGGTGTGATACATGTTTAAGTAGGAGGATACAGAGCAGGTGATACATGTTTAAGTAGGAGGATACAGAGCTGGTGATACATGTTTAAGTAGGAGGATACAGAGCTGGTGATACATGTTTAAGTAGGAGGATACAGAGCTGGTGATACATGTTTAAGTAGGAGGATACAGAGCTGGTGATACATGTTTAAGTAGGAGGATACAGAGCTGGTGATACATGTTTAAGTAGAAGGATACAGAGCTGGTGATACATGTTTAAGTAGGAGGATACAGAGCTGGTGATACATGTTTAAGTAGGAGGATACAGAGCAGGTGATACATGTTTAAGTAGGAGGATACAGAGCAGGTGATACATGTTTAAGTAGGAGGATACAGAGCCGGTGATACATGTTTAAGTAGGAGGATACAGAGCCGGTGATACATGTTTAAGTAGGAGGATACAGAGCAGGTGATACATGTTTAAGTAGGAGGATACAGAGCTGGTGATACATGTTTAAGTAGGAGGATACAGAGCTGGTGATACATGTTTAAGTAGGAGGATACAGAGCTGGTGATACATGTTTAAGTAGGAGGATACAGAGCTGGTGATACATGTTTAAGTAGGAGGATACAGAGCAGGTGATACATGTTTAAGTAGGAGGATACAGAGCTGGTGATACATGTTTAAGTAGGAGGATACAGAGCTGGTGATACATGTTAGAGATCTAGAGATCCACATTAGGCATGAGATTTGGTGATGCACATTTTAGGGTGATACAGAAGTTTTGATGCACATGTTAGGCTCGGGTCAGATTAGCGCATTTTGTAAGGACTGTGTGTCTGTGCAGTACGGACGTACTTACTGACTGACGACAAGGTAGTGGCCAAACAGTCCGTTTTTTTCACTGACGGATTTTTTGACTGATGTAGCAGGGAAAATAAATTACAATGAAAAAACATTCTGTCCGTCAAGAATGCTGGACGTATAAATGCAGTCTGTCTGACCACGCTCCATCACTCACACACAAAGCCATGCGGACGTTGTGGACGTGGCGCACTCTGCACGTCCGTTCTAGCAGTATTACGTTCTTGCCTAACCTGCGTCCGTTTGCAGCGTCCGTCAGCCCCCGCACTTCTGTGCGAACGTACTTCGTGTGTGGGGCTCCATTTAACACAATTGTATGCTATCACGGACGTACTTATGTGCGGCAACACGGACGTTAACACTGCGCTCGTCTGACCCCCAGCCTAAGGGTGTCGGAAAATTACTCCATATGCTCCTCCATCTCCTCTCACATGTAAGAACCGTTACCCTTCCCTGCAGAGCCGAAGCCCCCGGTCTGGAGATGGTTAAAAGAGACACCATCTGATAAGGACTGAGATGTGGGTAGGATCAGATAAAACATTGGGTAATGGGGTCTCCTATCATTCTCAGTGTTATAATCTACAGAGTTTTAGGATCATGGGGGAAAATGGATTTTGGGCATCTGATGAATCCCCCTGCACCATGGACTGGACAGGGAGAGGGTTACAGCTGCTTCCCATTGTTTAATCACTGGCTGCTTGCAGGTGGTGATATAGACTTGACTGTGAGGTCAGGTAATGTGAGCATTGACATATCATCAATACGAATCTCTAACAAGGAGCTGCTAGGCCATAATGACTTTAAAGTTTCTGGCAGCCTTGTGAAGATGCCATTCAGAAATCAATTTCCCTCCCACTCCACCAACTTAATAAATTACACTTTTATTCCAGCAGAAATCTTCCTATTACCTGTAATTACTGTCCTCTCTTCATGGTGCAAGTGTCTGTAGAGCAGCTCAGGAGAGATGGAGCTCAGCCTGTATCCCATGCTTTCCACAAAGGAGCCTAAGAGCAGCCAGTGCTGCTGGTCACCAAACTCACTGCATTGTGCAATGTGACAGTGTATCAATATTTCCCACTTAATGAAAGGTCACACCATGTGTGCATGGAATAAACAGGCAGAAAATACAAGGGGTTCATATAGAATGCAAAGACCTTATTAGTACAACCTTCAGGGGAGAAACAGTCATAATAACAATTATTTATCACCAACAAATGTTGAAGTGCTGTACAATGACAAAACATGCATGAATTACCAAAATGTTTGAGCAAAGAAACAAAAGGCAACTAAAAGCCTTCTCAAAGGAGTTTACAATCTAAGAGGCAAGGAATAGCCTGTTCATAGGAGTTTACAATCTAAGAGGCAATGAATAGGCCACTCAAAGAGAGATTACAATCTAAGAGGCAAGGAAAAACCTGCTCAAATAAGATTACAATCTAAGAGACAAGGAAAAGCCTGCTCAAAAGAGTTTACAATCTAAGAGCAAGGAAAAGCCTGCTCAAAGGAGTTTAGAATCTAAGGCTAGGGTCAAACGAACGCATTTTTCACGTCGTCTGTAAAAAAGTGCGTCTGAACGAATTGACGTATTTTTTCACGGAATGCGCAAAAAAAGACATATGATGTGCAATTTCGTGCGTGATTTGTTACGGATCCAAACCAGGAAACTTTGGGTGTCTGGACCATATGTTGGCCGGACATTAGCAGCGTCTGACGTCTCCTAATCAGGCACACACGCCGCTATGCGGACGCAGCGCACTCTGTACGTCAGTACTAGCGGTTCCGCATTTTCGTAAAAAAATTCGTTCGTTTGTCGCTTGCATTGCGCGGCCGCACTTTCGTGCGGCCGTACTTCGTATATTAGCCGTCACTGCCCGTCATTTGCTGCTACTACGGCCATGATTAAGTGCGCCTAAACGCACGATAACAATGCGTTAGTCTGACCCCAGCCTAAGAGGCAAGGAAAAGCCCGCTCAAAGGAGATTACAATCTATGGGGCAAGGAATAGCCTGTTCATAGGAGTTTACAATCTAAGAGGCAAAGAATAGGCTGCTCAAAAAGAGATTACAATCTAAGAGGCAAGGAATAGGCTGCTCAAAGGAGATTACAATCTATGGGGCAAGGAATAGCCTGTTCATAGGAGTTTACAATCTAAGAGGCAAAGAATAGGCTGCTCAAAAAGAGATTACAATCTAAGAGGCAAGGAATAGGCTGCTCAAAAGGGATTACAATCTAAGAGGCAAGGAATAGGCTGCTCAAAAAGAGATTACAATCTAAGAGGCAAGGAATAGCCCACTCAAAGGAGTTTACAATCTAAGAGGCAAGGAATAGGCCGCTCAAAAAGAGATTACAATCTAAGAGGCAAGGAATAGGCTGCTCAAAAAGAGATTACAATCTAAGAGGCAAGGAATAGGCCGCTCAAAAAGAGATTACAATCTAAAGGCAAGGAATAGGCTGCTCAAAAGAGATTACAATCTAAGAGGCAAGGAATAGGCTGCTCAAAAAGAGATTACAATCTAAGAGGCAAGGAATAGGCTGCTCAAAAGAGATTACAATCTAAGAGGCAAGGAATAGGCTGCTCAAAAAGAGATTACAATCTAAGAGGCAAGGAATAGCCTGTTCATAGGAGTTTACAATCTAAGAGGCAAGGAATAGGCTGCTCAAAAAGAGATTACAATCTAAGAGGCAAGGAATAGCCCACTCAAAGGAGTTTACAATCTAAGAGGCAAGGAATAGGCCGCTCAAAAAGAGATTACAATCTAAGGCTAGGGTCAGACTAACGTATTTTTCGCGTTGTCTGTGAAAAAGTGCGTTCGAACGAATGGACGCATTTTTTCACGGAACACGCGATAGCGGTCATACGATGCGCATTCTTGGGCGTGATTTTGTACGGATCATCAATAAAACACTTTTTGTGTCTGGACGTTATGTTGGCCGGACATTAGCAGCGTCTGACGTCTCCTAATCACACACACACGCCGCTAGCGGACGCAGCGCACTCTGTACGTCCGTACTAGCGGTATCACGTTCTCGAAAAAATGCGTTAGTTTGCCACTTGCGTTGCGCGGCCAGAATTTTGTGCGGCCATTCTTCGTATATTATCCGGAATTGGACGTAATTTGCTGCTAGCGCGGCCGTGATTTTGTGCGGCTAAACGCACGTTAATACTGCGTTAGTCTGACCTTAGCCTAAGAGGCAAGGAAAAACCTGCTCAAAGGAGTTTACAATCTAAGAGGCAAGGAATAGGCCGCTCAAAAAGAGATTACAATCTAAGAGGCAAGGAAAAACCTGCTCAAAGGAGTTTACAATCTAAGAGGCAAGGAATAGGCCGCTCAAAAAGAGATTACAATCTAAGAGGCAAGGAAAAACCTGCTCAAAGGAGTTTACAATCTAAGAGACATAGAGGAATCTGCTTAAAGGAGTTTACAATCTCATAGGAGCAGGGTCATGATGACCTGGCATACCACTTGCCCATATGTATATATGTATTTGAGGTCTCCATGGACGCCAGGTTCTATTGATCAAATTAAACTAAACTGCACAAAAGAATTAAACTATTTAAAACTTTGCAGAATATTTAGACTTTATGTTTCCAGGCAGCTCTCACTGTTATGGGCAATTGGGTATAAACAGGTTAATTCGAGCTAGGATTGTTTTTTTCTGGAAGCTGAACACTATCACATACCGTCACATCTTGTGTCGTACATAAATATTTGTAATTCGCCCACTGTTGACATACAAACCCACATGTTTTCATTTGGCTCTGAGTTTCATGTAGTAAAACGTCAGAGACATAAAGCTTTGGGAATTTTAAGGGATACAATGGCTTTTTTTTTTTTATCTCTGTGGAAGGTTCCAGATTCTTCATCTAGAAGAAAGAAAAGTCCACACTCTCTTTATTCCTAAACATGTTTATATTATACAGAGCAATAAAGTCATAGAGAAAGTGATACAGTAACACAAAGTAAACAATAATAAAGCACAATGAATGGTGCTCAGATAGGGAAGCTGGAAGGGGCAGATCTCCCCAGGTCTTTCAAGACGTGTTCCCAGGATGGGCCTGAGTGAATAATTCCACCAATTTATATGTCATGAAGGGTAAAGGTAGAAAACCAGTAAATTCCTTTGAGTAGCCTGACCTGCTTGACAGCACCCAACACCTATTTACCCATTTGCTGGGCATGTAAACAGGTGTCCCCTTTCTGGAGATGGATTCTGGCAGCTATACTACAAATCACTGACATGGACCTCCCTCTCACCCCAAAACATTCCTGCTTCTTCATTTGCTGGGCATTGAAATGGTCCCTGCTCTGGCAGTTGGTTCTGACGGCCTGACATCTTATCCAGGTGACACCGGGTTAATGGCTGTTGTCCCACGTGCCTGCTTTGGCTAAGGTCAGACGAGCGCATTTTTAACGTGTGTTTAGCCGCACTTAATCACGGCCGTGCTAGCAGCAAATGACGTCCAATGCCGGGTAACACCCGAAGTACGGCCGCACGAAAGTTGGACCGCGCAACGCAAGTGGCAAACGAACGCATTTTTTCTAGAACGTCAAACCGCTAGTACTGACGTACAGAGTGCGCTGCGTCCGCATAGCGGTGTGTGTGTGTGATTGGGAGACGTCAGACGCTGCACACGTCCGGCCAACATAACGTCCAGTCGCAAAAAGTGTTTTATTGATGATCCGTACAAAATCACGGACGAAAATGCGCATCGTATGACCGCTATCGCGTATTCCGTGAAAAAATACGTCCATTCGTTCGAACGCACTTTTTCACGGACAACGCGAAAAATGCGTTAGTCTGACCCTAGCCTTTGAGGGATTGGGTGGGAAAGGGGAGTTTCTTGGAGAAGTGGACGACTACATTGCCACGTAGGATAAGGGAAACATTCCAAGTTCACCTGTTGTTGGTATTACTAGGCCTCCCCGGGGGGAAATAAATAGCTCAAGGTTAGAGTTACTAAGTTACGAATGGAGGATGGTTTGAGGGGAATACATATATGACAGCACAAAAGTAATAAAAATCCCTAAATCCAGTGGTGTCATCTGGGGAGGGGGGGGAGTGCGGGCTGCCCTGGGTGACACCATTAAGAGGGGTGACACCCTGTGCACATGCTCTGCAGGAAAGAAGGGAAGTGGAACAGACTCACAGCCAGATTGCGGCAGCAGGAAGGACCGCCAGCAGAAAGGACCGGCAGCAGAAAGGACCGCCAGCAGGTAAGGTGCACCATGTGCTACCGGTGCTGCAGATCAATAAGTTTGCTAACACTGAAAACTATTACCGGTATGCATTAAATAATGCGTAATAATTTCACTGTATGTACCGGCTGGATGGAGTAGAGGTAACATCACTGCTCTATAACCGTGGAGACCCAGGTTGGAATCCCGGCCTGAGCACCTCTCCAGTACGTGTCCTTGGGCGAGACATCCAACAGTACATACTCGTCTACCACATAATATCGGCTGTGGAGTCCAGTGGTGACGTCTCTGCCCTTCGACTGTGGAGAAGCAAGTCAAAATCCCATTCAGCGCATCCCTCCAATACAACTGTGGAGAAGTCTCGACTTTACGAGAAGCAGGTTCAACCTAACCACCAGGTCACCGATCTACAATCATGGAAAGAAGACTCGGTCACAATCAGAAGACGCCACCAGTGAGCGTCCTTGGGCGAGACACCTAACGATATGGATGCGCCAACCTCACAAAATACTTGTACATCTCATAGATTGTAAAGTCACTTGGGATCAGGGTCCCCCTGAATCAGGCCGTATCATCCATGTGTGGTCAGGGCCGGATTTGCACCTCAGGAGCTTGTAGGCACAGAAATGTGGAGTGCTCCTACCCCCCCCCCACAAAAAAAGAGACATGCCAAAATTACTATTTAAATTTTTGTTTTGAGGCAAAAAAACCTAAAAAAACCTAAAATTTTAAAAACTGAAACTGTTTTTTTTCTCCGAGCTCAAATTAAAAGACGAGGCAGAATCTGTTGCCTTAGTTGAATTAGTTACAGTTACAAGTATTTATAAAGCGTCAACAAGTTCCTTAGCGCTGTACAATGGGAGAAACAGAATAACAAATATACATATATGTTGCACACACGGAACAGAAGGAGGGAGGACCCTGCTCGAGAGCTTACAATCTAAGAGGAGAGGGGTGACACATTAGGTGAGGATGAATAGGGTATTTGAAGTAGCGGGTTGCATGAGCACTGAATGTGAAGATGGAGCAGGAAATGCCAGTGGGGGATCATGGAGTGAGCTGATAGACTTCTCTAAAGTAATGCATTTTCAGAGACTTCTTGAAGGACTTGAGAGACGGGGAGAGTCTCATGTTGCGCAGGAGAGAGTTCCATAGAAAGGGTGCAGCTCGGGAGAAGTCCTGAAGGCGAAAGTTGGGGGTACAAGGAACTGATATTTTATTTTTACATTTGGCATCACTGGAAAGGCTATAAACTGACCTTTCCAATGATACCTCATATTTCCCTCTAGTCCTTAGGGCTCCAGAGATACAGTGGTCTAAATTATTGCAAATTGTAAAAAATATAATTTTTTTTCTTTACACACAGAGCAAGGTGCCCCCTTGTGGCAGGCACATGCCTACTCTGCCTAATGGTAAATCCGACCCTGTGTGTGGTATTTTAATGTATTAACCCCTTGTACACTGATCTTGCAAAGCGCTGCGGAATGTGTGGCACTTTATAAAGGATAATAATAATAAATAAAATAAGTTGTTATTTATAAAGGATTTTACCAGGAAGGATACATTTAGATTTCTCTCGTTTTCAAGTATGTCCTGGATTCAAGAACATTGAGTTGTTACAGAAATACAAATAAAATGCAAGAAATTAACACAAAACAAATATCCAGATTAACAGAAAATAAATATGTAGGAAATATAGTCACTGTGTTACATTTTTACAGGCGCATTCTGTATATAGTCACTGTGTTACATGTTTACAGGTGCATTATGTATATAGTCACTGTGTTACATGTTTACAGGCACATTCTGTATATAGCCACTATGTTACATGTTTACAGGTGCATTCTGTATATAGTCACAGTGTTACATGTTTACAGGCGCATTCTGTATATAGTCACTATGTTACATGTTTACAGGTGCATTCTGTATATAGTCACAGTGTTACATGTTTACAGGTGCATTCTGTATATAGTCACTATGTTACATGTTTACAGGTGCATTCTGTATATAGTCACTGTGTTACATGTTTACAGGCGCATTCTGTATATAGTCACAGTGTTACATGTTTACAGGCGCATTCTCTATATAGTCACAGTGTTACATGTTTACAGGCGCATTCTGTATATAGTCACAGTGTTACATGTTTACAGGCGCATTCTGTATATAGTCACTATGTTACATGTTTACAGGTGCATTCTGTATATAGTCACTGTGTTACATGTTTACAGGCGCATTCTGTATATAGTCACTGTGTTACATGTTTACAGGCGCATTCTGTATATAGTCACTATGTTTCATGTTTACAGGTGCAATCTGTATATAGTCACTGTGTTACATGTTTACAGGCGCATTCTCTATAGTCACTGTGTTACATGTTTACAGGCGCATTCTGTATATAGTCACTATGTTTCATGTTTACAGGTGCAATCTGTATATAGTCACTGTGTTACATGTTTACAGGCGCATTCTCTATATAGTCACTGTGTTACATGTTTACAGGCGCATTCTCTATATAGTCACTGTGTTACATGTTTACAGGTGCATTCCGTATTGAGGTATGTTAATAGAGATCTCTTAAGGGACTTTAGACTGGGGTGAAGATTTGATGGCGTCTGGGACGTTATTCCATAATTGTGGTGCTCTGTAGGAAAATGAGGATCGAGCCACTTTCCTTTTGTATTGTGGTTTTGCAAGTAAGGTGCAGGTCCTGGATCGGAGGTTATAGGATGAGGGAACTGCTGGGGGAAGCAGTCTATTCAGGTAGGGTGGTAGCTTCCCAGAAAAGCTCTTAAGCACCAGGTTGGAAAGGTGAAGGGTGCGTCTAGATTCCAGCGACGGCCAGTTTAGTTCTTTTAACATGTCACAATTGTGGGTCATGTAGTTACATTGTAGCACAAAGCGGCAGAATGAGTTATACAATGTAGTAAGTTTTTTAAGGTGTGTTTGCGGGGCGGCTGCATACACTACATCTCTGTATTCAATAGCCGGCATAAGCATTTGTTGTACAATCTGCTTTCTTACCGCGGGGCTCAGGCAGGATTTGTTTCTGTACAGCGCACCTAGTTTGGGGTAAAGTTTAGATGAGTTTTTCGATGTGGGGCCAAAGGATAGATTTGGGTCTAACCACATACCTAGATATTTGAGAGAAGTGACTGTGGTCAACGTGTCATTTGATTTTGTCCCCACACATAAGGCTAGGGTCAGACTAGCGCAGTTTTAACGTGCGTTTAGCCGCACAAAATCACGGCCGTACTAGCAGCAAATGACGTCCAATGCCGGGGAACATACGAAGTACGGCCGCACGAAAATTTGTCCGCGCAACGCAAGTGGCAAACGAACGCATTTTTTTCGAGAACGTCAAACCGCTACTACTGACGTACAGAGTGCGCTGCGGCTGCAATAGCGGCGTGTTTGCGTGATTGGGAGACGTCAGACGCTGCACACGTCCGGCCAACATAACGTGCACAGACCAAACACTTCCTGTCTTGTCTGGGGGTAGCTGCAAGTTGCGTTGGACAATGGCTGGGACTGACATCGACGTGGAGAGGCTGATCAATGCAGTGGCAGAGCATCCCGAGCTGTGGGACACGGCCTGTGACAGCTACAAAGACCGGCAGAAGAAGGCCAGTGCATGGGTCACAGTGCCCAGGGTGGTGTACCCAGAGTACGAGACGTGGTCTGATAAAGAGCAGAAGCTTCAGAGTGAGTAAATGATCATTTTATTGCATAGAATTCAATTGCATTGAACTTGAATGTAATATCAAACAAAATGGCATAACGAATTATCGTTGTCACTAAGGATGTGCGTTTCGGCTTTCAGAATTTCGGAATTTAAACGACATTTTCACGATTCGTGTTTTCTGATGCGGGCGATTCCCAGATAATTTTTCGATCCGAAAATGTCAGATCCGAAATGTTTCCGAGCCGAAACAAAATATTGTACGAATATGCGATTGGACTTGAATTGTGTCAAATCGAAATTTATTGCTTTGAAACGAGAACAGACGTTGCGAAAAACGAGAAATGTACGAAATCACGAAAAGTAGAATCCAACAAACGAGCAAAGTGACACAAAAAACGAAAAATGGTCCATATTCCGATGACATATCCCCGAAAAAACGAGTCGAACCGAATCGAATCAAAACAGGGTTCGTTCGAAACGAGCCGAATCGAAAACTTTAAACATCCGAAAATTCGAACAGAAAAAATAATCGGTGCACAAGCCTAGGTGTCACATGTCAAATGATGTCCATCTGCCATGGCACCTGCCTGCATTGCTAGTGAAATAATTAGACAGAGCATCGCGAAACCTGTTGGTGTGTCTATTCACAGGTATTATGTCATCGTTAGCATACTCATCCAGACCCGTTACTGTGAGGGTATCCTCGAAATTAACCCCATCCCTTGCACGAACATAGTTATGTAGGATGCAACAGCATTTCACTATATCCACACAGAAATCCACATTTACATCAAGTGGCCGATGAAAAATCCTCCACTTGTTGCTCAGTATGCCAAAGCTACACTCGACATACCGTCTCGCCCGCGACAGCCTGTAATTAAACACCCGCTTCTTCACAGTCAGGTGTGTCCCCGAGTATGGCCTCAGGAGATGTGTGGATAAGCCGAATGCTTCATCACCCACAAAGGCATAGGGGACTGACACGTCGCTGCCAGGCAAAGGTGCGGGTCTGGGGATGTTCAGGTTCCCACCCTCAATCTCATTCCACAGTGTTGAGTTCCGAAACAGTGTTGAGTCCGAGTCCTTGCCGTATGATCCGACATCCACATACACAAAATTATAGTTGGCATCTGCCACCGCCAGTAGGCCAATTGAAAAATAATGTTTATAATTTTGATACAGTGAGCCACTGTGCAGTGGCTTCACAATGCGGACATGTTTGCCGTCCACCGCTCCCAGGCAGTTGGGATAGTTCGCTCTCTCCCAGAATCCTGCTGCAATTGGCAGCCATGTCTCGCCTGTGGGTGTTGGCAAACATTGGTCCTTCATGGTTTCCCATATTGTTTGGCAGACCTTGCGGACGATCTCACCAGCTGTCGATCTGCCAATGCGGAAGTTGTAATGCAGATCCTTCAAACTGCATCCACTAGCGAGATACCTAGAACATGAAAGAAGCTGTGTTATGATCACATCATATAAACCTAACCTTATGTCACTCTCATCATGTTTTGCAGCACATGAAGCAATCAATAAATGGCGCACGGTGAGGGACAATCATACCCGGGTCCTGAAAAAGGAGGCTGAAGCTGCTCGCTCTGGAGCTGGTGCAAAGAAGAGGCGCAGCTATTTGTATGCAGACCAACTGTCCTTCCTGAGGAAGAGCCAGGAGCCGCGCAAGACTGTGAGCAGTATTGACCGGCCATCCACCTCTAGCTCACAAGGGCAAGACCTGCAGCCCGCAGGATCTGGCAGCTGCCAGGTGGAGGTCGAGCAGGGTGGTGCGGAGTCCCAGGTGGAGGATGTGGAGTCCCAACAGGTGCCGGGTACAGCACCCACAGACAGCACCAGTACGAGCTCCCAGGAGGAAGAAGCCACCATCAGCTGATGTCGAGCAGGCCATGGTCGCATTCATGGACGCGCACATACAACATCCACGCTGCATGGTCGCTGATTCCGAGGACATGTCCTTTTTCAATTCATGTCTCTCCCTGCTCAACATAATGACCCCAGCGCAGAAGCTGGATTATCGCCGCCGAAGCCTGGACCTGATACATGAGATACTGTCCCATCCACAACAGGCACCTGTATATCACGGTGTCGTGCCACAATACCCCCATGGTTATTCCCACCACTGCCAGGCGTTGCCTGCCCGCCCACCCATGTCCCCTGTTGCTGGGCCACCCCCGGAGCCAGAGTACCACCGCAGCCATATGCACGGTCCTCATGCCCCAGATGCTCCTCGTATCATACCATGTGAGGTGTATCGTCTGTTCGTTTATGTTTGTCACAGTTTATTCATGTTGTTCTACTATTTTTATTTTATTACCTTCATTGGACATGCAATAATATATGTGTTTAATATGTTATTGTTATCTTCTGTCATATTATTTCGGGACTAAATATTTTATTTGTTTCACATCGTTGTCAGTGTCATTACTCTTTCGTTACGTGTTCTGCAAGGTGATGCATGCGTGTGTGTGTGGGCATATAACTACTGACCTACAATAGAGCCTCTGCACACCGAGCACATGTCTGATGACTGGCAGCGATGTCAATGAATGCAGGTGTTTGATAGTACTTACCGGCAAAGTGTTGACCAGCATCTCCTCCGGTGGTATGGCAGCCCTCATGTTGTGTCCCTCTTGGTCAGCGGCTCACGCACCTTCATCAACAGTTCATCAAGGTGTGGATGGACATCCGCAGGTAGTTGAAGAACTTCACGGGGTCCCTCTCTCGCAGTGGCCTGTACAGTGTCACAAAGTGGCCATGCGTGGGTCTGGCAGTGTTGATTGGATGGACCCCCATGTTCGCCGTTGTCCTTTCTTCTTCAGGTACAGGTATCCCAGTGCAGCAAAAGAAACACTTGGACTGCATCCATCTTGGAAAATGCCACCATTCCCAAAATGCCTTTTTATACCCCTTCCCTTTTATTTGATTCATTCTGCAATTGATTTGGTTTATCATATCTCTCTTCTTCCAGCTCCGTGAAACAAAACGTCCGAAAATGCGCATCGTATGACCGCTTTCGCGCATTCCGTTAAAAAATACGTTCGTTCGTTCGACCGCACTTTTTACGTTCGCGGCGAAAAATGCGTTCGTCTGACCCTAGCCTTAATGGGACATTTGTAATTTGTGTAGTTTAGGTTTTGTAAGAGCATCGTAACAGTTTTGTCAGTATTTAGAAAAAGTTTGTTATCTGCGATCCACTTTTATACCTCTGTGAATTGTTATTTGATCTGCCTAATCTCCTGATTGGCTCTGAGCTGCCATCGAGACCCCGGTCATACTTTTCCAATTGACATTACTTAGAATACATCTGTATGGCCTCAATTTAATTTGGCCCAACGTTCAAAATTGTTACATTTTCGGCTACATTTGGGTCATTTTTCAGTTTGGGACAATCAAATCTGAGTTTACCGGTATTTCAATTCCCGTTAAAAATTCGGATCAAGTATCAGCTATGTCGGCTATACCATTCAATGCAAAAATTAGCTTCAGTGATTCAGCTCGAGTTTATCGCTCTGCCAATTTCTGAAAAAATATCAGATGCTGAAAGGTGTTGATAAATGGCTTGGATGTTTGTAGTGCCATTTAATCTCATGGTCTGGCTCTTACTGTACAGAGGTTTACCGCTTTAATATGAAATCTCTGACATGCACATTGTAATCTTCAGTCCCGGAAATGCGTGTCTTACTGTAAACCCCTTAAATGCGAGTTATACTGTAAATCGCAGAGATGTGCATTTTTACAGTAATAGTGAAAATATTATAGTACGGAGTTGCAGGATGTAGCTTTTACAGTGGAATATTAAAGTGGGGACTTTAAATATAACTGCAAAATTTTAATGTAAGGACTTGCGTGTTATTACTGTAACAGTAAAAAATTTTTTATGGACTTACATATTATAATATTACAGTGTAAATGTTAATGTGTGGATTTGTGTAAATTAAATGTACGATACGGGGTAATATTTCCATTTTCTCAGTAAAAAGCGACAAGTCTGGGATTTACAGTAAAACTTGCATTTACTGGATTGAGAATAAGATTTACATATACGAGATTTACAGTAAAATTGTACATGTCCGCGATTTGCAGTAAAATGTGCACTTACAGGGTTTACAGCAAGATGCATGTATGGGATTTAAGATTACAATGTACATGCCTGGAATCGCATATTAAAACGTGCATGTCTGGAATTTACAGTAAAACTCGCGTTTACCAGATTGAGCATAAGATTTGCATTTACTGGATTTACAGGAAAAGTGCTCATGTCCAGAATTTGCAGTAAGACTAACACACTTACAGGGTTTACATTAAGGCGTGCGTTTCTGGGACTCAAGATTACAAGGTGCATGCCTGGAATCGCATATTAAAACGTGCAAGCCTGGGATTTACAGTAGACACCAACTCTCCATCCAACTACCGCCCTGTATCCCTGCTTCCCTTCACATCAAAGCTCTTAGAAAAACTAGTCTTCAACCGCCTCTCCCTCTTCCTGTCCTCCAATTCCCTACTTGACCCCCTGCAATCTGGCTTCCGTCCGCTACACTCAACTGAAACTGCCCTCACCAAAGTCACCAACGACCTCCTAACTGCTAAAAAACACGGCCACTATTCTATTCTCATCCTGCTTGACCTCTCGGCTGCTTTTGACACTGTTGACCACCCCCTCCTTCTACAGACCCTCAACTCTCTGGGTCTCGGTGACACTGCACTTGCTTGGGTTGACTCCTATTTATCCAACAGGTCCTTCTGTGTGTCCTTGCTGGTAACTCCTCCTCTTCATTGCCTCTATCTGTTGGTGTACCTCAAGGCTCTGTCCTTGGTCCTCTGCTCTTTTCCATCTACACCTCCTCCCTGGGCAAAATCATCAACAGCTTTGGCTTTAATTACCACCTCTACGCTGATGACACTCAGATCTACCTCTCTACCCCTGATCTCTCTCCCCCTGTCCTTTCAAAAGTCAGTGACTGTTTATCTGGCATCTCCTACTGGATGGCCTCCCACCACCTAAAGATCAACATGTCAAAGACTGAGCTCCTACTTATTCCTCCCTCTAATGCCTCCCCACCTCCTGACTTCTCTATCACGGTGGAGGGTATCACCATCTCCCCATCAAACCAAGTTCGCTGTCTTGGAGTTACACTGGACTCTGCTCTTTCCTTCATCCCCCACATCAAGTCTCTTTCCTCCTCCTGCCGATACCAACTGCGTAATATTTCCAGAATTCGGCCATTTCTTACCGCTGTCACCACAAAACAACTCATACACGCCCTGGTAATCTCCCGACTCGACTATTGCAATAATCTCTTATCTGGCCTCCCTCTGTCCCGCCTCTCCCCCCTACAATCCATCCTGAACGCCTCCGCCAGGCTAATTCACCTCACCCGCCGCTCTGTCTCTGCCGCTCCCCTCTGCGAGTCCCTTCACTGGCTCCCCATCCACTGCAGAATTAAGTTCAAAATCCTTATCCTTACCTACAAAACCCTCACTAACTCAGCGCCCCACTACCTGTCCTCACTAATCACCAAATACACCCCAGCCCGCTCCCTAAGGTCAAACAGTGACCTGCGCCTAGCTTCTCCCCGCATCACCTCTTCCCATGATAGACTGCAGGATTTCTCACGAGCAGCCCCCACTCTCTGGAACGCTCTCCCTCGTACTGTCAGACTTTCCCCTAACTTCTCTTCCTTCAAACGCTCCCTGAAAACATTGCTATTTAGGGAAGCCGACCCCCAACTCACTGACGCAACCATCAATCACTCTCACCTTACAGTCCTCTCCTCCTGTTTCCAACCCCAACCCTCCTAGATTGTGAGTTCCTACGGGAATAGGGCCCTCATCTCCTCCTGTACTGTTTGTCAAATGTTGTTCAATGTATTGTAACCCTGTCTGTACTGTGCTTATTGTACAGCGCTGCGGAATATGCTGGCGCTTTATAAATTAATAATAATAATAATAATAATAATAAAACTTGCATTCACGGGATTGAAAATAAGGTTTGCATTTGGGGGATTTACAGTAAAAATGTGCATGTCCGGAATTTACAGTAAGACGCGCATTTCTGGGACTTAATATTACAATGTTCATGTCCTGGATCTCATATTAAAACACAACACACAAGTCCGGTATTTACAGCAAGACAGTGAAACACAGAAACACGTATTTACACTCTGCTTTGCACGCTTTTTGCTGACCCAATATTTTGTTCTAAACAGGGACATTTTTGAGAATTCGGCTCAGGCTGATTATTTTTTAAGTGGAAACAGCCTAAATTTGATAAAAAGATAAAGTCGTGAGTCGCCAATATCTTTTCGAAGAAAAATCAGCCAATAGAATTAAATGGAGCCCTGTGTTTGGGAATGGCAGCTCTCGGTTTGGTTAGCAAAATCAGATTCCCGTGTATTTGTATTTACCATCCCTTCCTATTCCCTTTAACACAGTGCCTGTGTATCACTGAGGGAAGGGGGCAAACCACACATTCACAGAGTGGCTTCTAGTATCCTCAGTGAAGAGCAGGAGGAGCAGGAGCTGAAATTGTTCAGAAATGTTTGAGTTTTAGGCTAGGGTCAGACGAGCGCAGTATTAACGTGCGTTTAGCCACACTTAATCACGGCCGTGCTAGCAGCAAATGACGTCCAATGCCGGGCAGCATACGAAGAACGACCGCACGAAAGTGCGGCTGCGCAACGCAAGTGGCAAACTAACGCATTTTTTCGAGAACGTCAAACCGCTAGTACTGACGTACAGAGTGCGCTGCGTCCGCTAGAGGCGTGTGTGAGTGATTAGGAGACGTCAGACGCTGCTAATGTCCGGCCAACATAACATCCAGACGCAAAAAGGGTTTTATTGATGATCCGTACAAAATCACGGACGAAAATGCGCATCGTATGACCGCTATCGCGTATTCCGTGAAAAAATACGTCCATTCGCTCAAACGCACTTTTTCACGGACAACGCGAAAAATGCGTTAGTTTGACCCTAGCCTTAGTGTACCTTTTAATTTTATATCTATATGTTGTCCTGTGAGCGAATGGGTTTGGGTTTACAGCGGTTAAGGGCGATTCTGAAAATAAATAGGTGACACTGTAACCGTGTGAAATCGTAACGTAGTACAGTACATTAGCAGTTAATTACGCCACAATATAAAATAAATTACACAGGTCTCACAACTGACCATTGGCCCCCAGCACTTACCAGCTACACAGGATCATAAATCACACAATACAACAATCTCCACAGCATCCATCAACCTCACAGTGTCCACAGATCAACCTTACAGAGTGCAACCATTATCCAGCATCTACAGGAAGCCCTGCACAAGCTGCCAAACACATGTTACCCATATGTAAGTCTACAACCCCCTGAATACAGCAACATCTGTAATGTGTGTCATCGCTACACAAAGAGGGACACTCCACACAAAATGACAATTCATGCTCCTGGCACATGGTAAGATAGGAGTCCTCTTTAATTATTTACAGATCACATAAAATGATCCTATAACACATCAGTATAGACCTGCAGGGCGGGTGGGCTGCCCATTAGGGCAATAGGGCACTGCACGAGGGTCCTGGCATACTAGGGCCCCCTTAAGGCTTGGTCAGGCATGTTCTTTCAGTGGGCCCCACAGTGTCAATGAGCTTCTGCATGAGGAGGTCAAGCGAAGGACCCCCTTGTGTTCCAGAACCCTAAAATAGGGGGCCCCATGATCTCCCATTGCAGGGGCCCCATTTCTTGTCAGTCTGAAAGCAATCTATAATGACGCATGTGCATCGGTAGGCGCGGTGAATTGCAACATGCTGGAATAAAGGTGAATATAGACGGGACCAACCACAATAAACATATTAATACAATAGTGCAATAAAGTAGGTATAATGATACAGGCCACGAAAATAAATCCGGCTTCTCTGATACAACACAGGATAGAGCGGACGCTGGTTCCCACACGTCCCGATTCCTACAAATCTTTCACCTCTTAGGAATATAATAATAAAGAATAATCCAAAGAATAAACAATGTATTAAATGAAAAGCTACAATATGTCAAAACAACAACAATGAAAATCCAGCAAGATCAACCTGACCTTTACTCAGTGTTAGTTACAAGTATTTATAAAACGCCAACCAGTTCCATAGCGCTGTACAATGGGTGGGACATAACAAATATATACACAAGTTAGACACACTGAGATCAGGAGGAGAGATGACCCTGTTCAAGAGCTTACAGTCTAAGGCTAGGGTCAGACGAACGCATTTTCGCGTTGTCTGTGAAAAAGTGCGTTCGAACGAATGGACGTATTTTTTCACGGAGTACGCGATAGTGGTCATACGATGCGCATTTGCATCTGTGATTTTGTACGGATCAGCAATAAAACACTTTGTGCATCTGGACGTTATGTTGGCCGGACATTAGCAGGGTCTGACGTCTCCAAATCACACACACATGCCGCTAGCGGACGCAGCGCCCTGTACGTCAGTAACTAGCAGTTTAACGTTCTCGAAAAAATGCGTTCATTTTCCACTGCGTTGCGCAGCCGGACTTTTGTGCGACCGTACTTCGTATATTGGCCGTCATTGCCCGTCATTTGCTGCTAGTGCGGCCGTGATTAAGTGCGCCTGCACGCGCGTTCGCACTGCGCTCGTCTGACCCTAGCCTTAGAAACATGAATAGACCCTGAGATCATATAGTACTGACCCAGAGAAACAGTTACTAAACGATATATATAAGAGAAAGAAATATCATAAAAAAATACACGGCCATAAATAACGTCACACGCCTGTAATATGTGGTTGTGTCGCTTTTGCTGTGATTGCGTCACGCATTCGCCGCGGCATCGTTTTGCTGTGATTGCGTCACGCATTCGCCGCGGCATCGGTTTGATAAGCTCATGCAATGTCACAGCATTTATTGGCGTCCAGAGCGGCATTAATTTGTGGCAAGATCTTGTATTGATGATGGGAGAGTCGCGGCGCTGCGTAAAGTCTTCTCCAGCACATTATCCCAAAGATTAACCTCAATGGGGTTAAGGTCTGGACTGTGCGGTGGCCAATCCATGTGTGGAAATGATGTCTCATGCTCCCTCAACCACTCTTGCACAATTTGAGCCCAATGAATCCTGGCATTGCCATCTTGGAATATGCCCGCTGTGCCATCAGGGGAGAAAAACCCATTGATGGAGAAAACCTGCTCATTCAGTGTATTCAGGGAGTCACATGACCTCATTTTATGCTGCAACATATTAATCACTGCAGAAATTATCCAATGGAAGGCGAGCTCCTATTGGCTGAGTTACATCCAGGTGGGGGCTTTATTTTGACCAGGCAGGGTATTGTGAATTTCTAAAGCATGCACTGTAAAAAAAGGATATATAATTTTCCTGGGTCCTGCGATAAAACATGACTTCAAATTGCATTTAAACATCATGAGCACAAAGAGATCCTTGATTGGAAGATGTCAGAGTGAGGTAAGTTGCTGCTGTGTGGCCTGCTCACATTGGAGGTCCTGCAGAGGTTCCTTGAGGGTCATTGTCCTGGTCACCAAAGACGGAATGCAAATAAATGTTGGTCTGCAAACCCCAGGTGTGTTGCTGGTCTGTGCTGAGGTCCAGCTGTAAATCAGTTCACTGTCCTGATAAGATCATAATGGAATTAACACTTTGTGACCCCTTTCATCTGGTTTCTATCTGTAGCCTTCTCTTCTACCTCCTCAGCGATTCTGATCACTCCTGGTTCTCTGTGATCCACTTCCCCTGAAAGATTTATACATTGTATTAAATGAAGACCCACATCAGGGTCAATCTGGAACGTTGGGGTTTTTAGAATTTTGGGAATTTGTTCTTGTCATTCCTGTCATTTAATGTGTTTCTCTTCTCTTTATTGAAACTTAAGTCAAACAAATAAGTGAGAATAGACTCTCCTTCTTCTCACATCCTTAACTGAGCCGGTAACACCTGGTCATGTAATGGTATTTTCTCGGCACCTCAGAGGGCCACAGAGCATGGACCGGAACTCCTGCCACCCTGGCATAATGCCAAAACTGGAAAAAAGGTGTAATCTGCGCTTATCCCTATAACATCATGGGAAACAAAACACAATTAGAGGTTTTTGTTTACTTGAATGAACTTTAATGTCCATTTAAGTAAACAAAAACCTCTAATTGTGTTTTGTTTCCCATGATGTTATAGGGATAAGCGCAGATGACACATTTTTTCTTGTTATGTTTTATACATGTTACTGGGCTGGATATGATTGGCTGTTGCAGCTGTCCCAGTAGGGCTCAGGCTCGACACCATTTTCCCGTATCTATGTATAATGCCAAAGCTGGCAACGCACCAAACACAGGTCCTCTTGTCATGTATCGCGCAGAAACACAGAAACACGAATATTTTCGATTCCTTGGTTTTGTCACCATTTTTTTTGATTCGTTAAATTCGTTCCTATTGCGATTTGGTTATTCGGATCTGCCTGAATGTCTGAATATCCAAAAATTAGTCTGAAATACGATTTGTAACAAAACAAATTGGACATTTCTAACTTGCATGTGTGTGGGATATATGTAAATATCATGACAAGGGGGTACCACCCTGGGTCGGACACCCACTATCAGATCCCATTCAGCCACCATTTCTTAGCTTGGGTAGCACAGACAACACAATACCCTGCAGCTTTATCTGAGCTCGGGTAGCACAGACAACACAATACCCTGCAGCTATATCTGAGCTCGGGTAGCACAGACATAAAAACATAGAAACATAGAAAAATGTCGGCAGATAAGAACCTTTCGGCCCATCTAGTCGCCCAATTACATGGATACTTAACCTGGATTTATCTTTTGTTTAGGATAGCCTTATGCCTATCCCATACTTGCTTAAATTCAATCACTGTTTTGGCCTCTACCACTTCTACTGGAAGACTGTTCCATGTATCCACCACCCTCTCAGTAAAATAATGCTTCCTGATGTTACTTTTAAACCTTTGCCCCTCTAATCTAAGACTATGTCCTCTTGTTTTGCTACTTGTTTCTTTTAAATATACTCCCTTCCTCTACCTTGTGGATTCCCTTTACGTATTTAAATGTTTCTATCATATCTCCTCTGTCTCGTCTTTTTTCCAAGCTGTACATGTTAAGATCATTAAGCCTTTCCTGGTAACTTTTCTCCTTCAAGCCGTACACCATTTTAGTAGCCCTTCTCTGAACTCTCTCTAAGATGTCTTATCCTTCTGGAGATACGGTCTCCAGTACTGCACACAGTACTCCAAGTGAGGTCTCACCAGTGCTCTGTACAGTGGCATGAGCACTTCCCTTTTCCTACTGCTAATACAGGCTCTCCCTACACAACCAAGCATTCTGCCAGCATTTCCAAGCATTCTGCCAGCATTTCCTGCTGCTCTATTACATTGACTACTTACCTTTAGATCCTCTGAAATATTAACCCCTAAATCCCAACCCTCAGATGTATCAAATATTCTATATTCAGCCCTTGGGTTTTTACGTCCCAGGTGCATTATCTTGCACTTATCCACGTTAAAACTCAATTGCCACAACTCCGACCATTTTTTTAGTTTATCTAAATCATTTGTCATTTGGCTGATCCCTCCAGGAACGTCAACCCTGTTGCAAATCTTTGTGTCATCAGCAAAAAGACATACTTTTCCATTAATACCAGACAACACAATACCCTGCAGTTTATCTAAACATCCCCTCCCCCACCGATTGCCTCTTCGCTACTGCTTTATTATTATTATTATTATTCTTTATTTATAAAGCGCCAGCATATTCCGCAGCGCTGTACAATAAGCACAGTATAGACAGGTTACATTACATTGAACAACATTTGACAAACAGTACAGGAGGAGATGAGGGCCCTATTCCGTAGGAACTCACAATCTAGGAGGGTTGGGGTTGGAAACAGGAGGAGAGGACTGTAAGGTGAGAGTGATTGATGGTTGCGTCAGTGAGTTGGGGGGTCGGCTTCCCTAAATAGGAATGTTTTCAGGGAGCGTTTGAAGGAAGAGAAGTTAGGGTAAGCTGACAGTACGAGGAGAGAGCGTTCCAGAGAGTGGGGGCTGCGCGTGAGGAATCCTGCAGTCTATCATGGGAAGAGGTGATGCGGGGAGAAGCTAGCGCGCAGTCACTGTGACCTTAGGGAGCGGGCTGGGGTGTATTTGGTGATTAGTGAGGACAGGTAGTGGGCGCTGAGTTAGTGAGGGTTTTGTAGGTAAGGATAAGGATTTTGAACTTAATTCTGCAGTGGATGGGGAGCCAGTGAAGGACTCGCAGAGGGAGCGGCAGAGACAGAGCGGGCGGTGAGGTGAATTATCCCATATCACAGCTGTAAAGTGAGACCTGCCATAAGATTTTGGTAAATGTTGCATGATATGAAAATCCACAAAATGGAAACAGGAGATAAAAAACATTGTACAGCGCTACAGAACCTATAGCACTTTATAAATACCTGTAACTGTAAAAACCTAACTTTAAAGTAATTACATGTAAACGGTAAAATAAAGTAAAAAAACCCAGCAGCCTGTGTTTTGTCATGTGATTTATAAGGTGATTTATCATGTGATTTATAAGGTGTTTTATGATGTGATTTATAGTAATGCACTAGTAATCTTGTTACAGTTTATGTTACTGGCAGTGTGCGTTTATTAATGTGATCTTGTAACCTTGTGTCCTTCCGATCCTGCAGGCCAGGAGCAGATTTGGATGGATCACAAGTTGGGGAGTCCCGTATCCTCACACCCTGCGTCTGCTGCACTCCATCCTCTGTGAATTCAAACTTACAATGAACGTAAAAATAAGAATATTATCGTCCGTCTGCCTCTCGCTGTTATTATTACTGATTTATACGGGAGAAATGTGCGTATCGGATGGCAGTAAGAAGGCAGGTTTTACAAAGTCTGTCTAATGACATGTAATTTCAGATACACGGGGCCCTTGAGTCTATCAATACACCAAAGCACACAGCAAATAAAATATTTTCCCATTAAAGTTACTATTCCCATGGAATGAGGAGATTAAATGTGACCCAGTTAGATGATTTCTCCAAAATTATTATAAGGCTACATATTGAAGGCCATAAACAAAACCGTTCCCATGCTCGCTTCCCTGCGGTGGGAAGAGGATTATTTTGGCACGCATGGTTTCTTTTGTTTTTCATATTGGTTTTCTTTAGAGTTATACATGCAGGGTAATACAAAGTATCACGTGCTTTGCTATCCATTTTTCTTTGATTCAATGGAATCCACAGAACGCCTGCAATCATCAAGGAGGCAACACAGCGAGTTAAAAAGTCACAGATTGTCATGCTTGGGAAGCAGGAATCCAACAATGCGTTACTGTCTGTGGTGAGCCAGATACCGTGGTGCTGGTAAGGGTGTGATCCAGAAAGCGTGGTCAGAGATGAGCCAGTAGGTCAGGGCTGGCGGAGTTCATGCAAGGTCAAGGGAGAAAGCAAAGGTTAGTATAAAAGAGATCAATAGTAACAACAGAGGTGTACAGCAATGCGGAGCACAAAAAAATCCATTCCAATACACCTCTGCATTCACGTACATACTGACACTCCATAGAAACACACCTCTGCATTCACGTACATACTGACACTCCATACAAACACACCTCTGCATTCACGTACATACTGACAATCCATAGAAACACACCTCTGCATTCACGTACATACTGACAATCCATACAAACACACCTCTGCATTCACAGACATACTGACAATCCATACAAACACACCTCTGCATTCACAGACATACTGACACTACATAGAAACACACCTCTGCATTCACGTACATACTGACAATCCATACAAACACACCTCTGCATTCACGTACATACTGACAATCCATACAAACACACCTCTGCATTCACAGACATACTGACAATCCATAGAAACACACCTCTGCATTCACGTACATACTGACAATCCATACAAACACACCTCTGCATTCACGTACATACTGACAATCCATACAAACACACCTCTGCATTCACGTACATACTGACACTCTATACAAACCCACCTCTGCATTCACGTACACACTGACACTCCATACAAACACACCTCTGCATTCAGGTACACACTGACACTCCATAGAAACACACCTCTGCATTCAGGTACACACTGACACTCCATAGAAACACACCTCTGCATTCACAGACATACTGACACTCCATACAAACACACCTCTGCATTCACGTACAGACACTCCATACAAACACACCTCTGCATTCATGTACATACACTCCATACAAACACACCTCTGCATTCACGTACATACAGACACTCCATACAAACACACCTCTGCATTCACAGACATACTGACACTCCATACAAACACACCTCTGCATTCACGTACAGACTCTCCATACAAACAAACCTCTGCATTCATGTACATACACTCCATACAAACACACCTCTGCATTCACGTACATACAGACACTCCATACAAACACACCTCTGCATTCACGTACATACTGAAAATCCATACAAACACACCTCTGCATTCACGTACATACTGACAATCCATTCAAACACACCTCTGCATTCAGGTACACACTGACACTCCATAGAAACACACCTCTGCATTCACGTACATAATGACACTCCATAGAAACACACCTCTGCATTCACAGACATACTGACACTCCATAGAAACACACCTCTGCATTCATGTACACACTGACACTCCATACAAACACACCTCTGCATTCATGTACACACTGACACTCCATACAAACACATCTCTGCATTCATGTACACACTGACACTCCATACAAACACACCTCTGCATTCACGTACATACTGACAATCCATACAAACACACCTCTGCATTCACAGACATACTGACACTCCATAGAAACACACCTCTGCATTCATGTACACACTGACACTCCATACAAACAAACCTCTGCATTCATGTACACACTGACACTCCATACAAACACACCTCTGCATTCATGTACACACTGACACTCCATACAAACACATCTCTGCATTCACGTACACACTGACACTCCATACAAACACACCTCTGCATTCACGTACATACTGACACTCCATACAAACACACCTCTGCATTCACGTACATACTGACACTCCATACAAACACACCTCTGCATTCACGTACATACTGACAATCCATACAAACACACCTCTGCATTCACAGACATACTGACACTCCATACAAACATACCTCTGCATTCACGTACATACTGACACTCCATACAAACGCACCTCTGCATTCACGTACATACTGACAATCCATACAAACACACCTCTGCATTCACATACATACTGACAATCCATACAAACACACCTCTGCATTCACGTACATACTGACACTCCATACAAACACACCTCTGCATTCACAGACATACTGACAATCCATACAAACACACCTCTGCATTCACGTACTGACACTCCATACAAACACACCTCTGCATTCACAGACATACTGACACTCCATACAAACACACCTCTGCATTCACGTACATACTGACACTCCATACAAACACACCTCTGCATTCATGTACATACACTCCATACAAACCAGTGGCGTAACTAGAAACCTGAGGGCCCCGGTGCAAGAATTTATGAAGGGCCCCCCCAACCCCCCCCAAAAAAATCTATATTTTTACTTTTTTTTTCCTGCAATATAAAAAAGATAGTATTGCCCCCAGCTGACATGGATATATACTGTATATTGACCCCAGCTCACATGGATATATATATTGCCCCCAGCTCACATGGACATATATTGCCCCCAGGCCACACATGGATATATTGCCCCAGCTCACACATGGATATTTTTGCCCCCAGCTCCTGTATATATTTGCCCCCAGCTCATGGATATATTTGACCCCACCTCATGGATATAATGCCCCAGCTCATGGATACATTGCCCCAGCTCATGGATATATTTGCCCCAGCTCATGGATATATTGCCCCAGCTCATGGATATATTGCCCCAGCTCATGGATATATTTGCCCCAGCTCATGGATATATTTGCCCCAGCTCATGGATATACTGCCCCAGCTCATGGATATACTGCCCCAGCACATGGATATACTGCCCCAGCTCATGGATATACTGCCCAGCACATGGATACTGCCCCAGCTCATGGATATATTGCCCCAGCTCATGGATATACTGCCCCAGCTCATGGATATACTGCCCTAGCTCATGGATATACTGCCCTAGCACATGGCTATTGCCCCCAGCTCATGGATATATTGCCCCAGCTCATGGATATACTGCCCCAGCACATGGATATACTGCCCCAGCTCATGGATATACTGCCCCAGCTCATGGATATACTGCCCCAGCACATGGATACTGCCCCAGCTCATGGATATACTGCCCCAGCTCATGGATATACTGCCCCAGCACATGGATACTGCCCCAGCTCATGGATATACTGCCCCAGCTCATGGATACTGCCCCAGCTCATGGATATACTGCCCCAGCACATGGATATACTGCCCCAGCTCATGGATATACTGCCCCAGCACATGGATATACTGCCCCAGCTCATGGATACTGCCCCAGCTCATGGATATACTGCCCCAGCACATGGATACTGCCCCAGCACATGGATACTGCCCCAGCTGATGGATATACTGCCCCAGCTCATGGATATACTGCCCCAGCTCATGGATATACTGCCCCAGCTCATGGATATATTGCCCCCAGCTCATGGATATACTGCCCCAGCTCATGGATATACTGCCCCAGCTCATGGATATATTGCCCCCAGCTCATGGATATATTGCCCCAGCTAATGGATAGATCAGCTGGTCAGCTAGTTCCCATCCCACGCGAGCGGCCAAGCTGCAAGCCAGCGGGCCGCTCGCAGGGAGGGGAACAGCCGGCGGCGCTGCTCCCAGATTCCGGCGCTTTTTGCCGGAATCTGGCGGCGGCGCTGGGCCCCCCTCCAGTGGCGGAATGCCAGGGCCCGGTCGCAACTGCGACCGCTGCGACCCTGGTACTTCCGCCACTGATACAAACACACCTCTGCATTCACGTACATACAGACACTCCATACAAACACACCTCCGCATTCACAGACATACTGACAATCCATACAAACACACCTCTGCATTCACAGACATACTGACAATCCATACAAACACACCTCTGCATTCACAGACATACTGACACTCCATACAAACACACCTCTGCATTCACGTACATACTGACAATCCATACAAACACACCTCTGCATTCACAGACATACTGACACTCCATACAAACACACCTCTGCATTCACGTACATACTGACAATCCATACAAACACACCTCTGCATTCACAGACATACTGACAATCCATACAAACACACCTCTGCATTCAGGTACATACTGACAATCCATACAAACACACCTCTGCATTCACGTACATACTGACAATCCATACAAACACACCTCTGCATTCACGTACATACTGACACTCCATACAAACACACCTCTGCATTCACGTACATACTGACACTCCATACAAACACACCTCTGCATTCACAGACATACTGACACTCCATACAAACACACCTCTGCATTCACGTACAGACAATCCATACAAACACACCTCTGCATTCACGTACATACTGACAATCCATACAAACACACCTCTGCATTCACGTACATACTGACACTCCATACAAACACACCTCTGCATTCACGTACATACTGACACTCCATACAAACACACCTCTGCATTCACAGACATACTGACACTCCATACAAACACACTTCTGCATTCACGTACATACTGACAATCCATACAAACACCTCTGCATTCACATACACACCTCTGCATTCACAGACATACTGACAATCCATACAAACACACCTCTGCATTCACGTACATACAGACACTCCATACAAACACACCTCTGCATTCACGTACAGACAATCCATACAAACACACCTCTGCATTCACGTACATACTGACATTCCATACAAACATATCTTTTCTAAGGCTGCTCGAGAACAGTCTCTGACACCTTTTTAAGTTATTGTATCAATCGGCCAGCAGCAACAAATTCTTTATAATATACCAATTTTACACCACAAATATATAGATTTTTTTGTTAAACGCACAAGTCAGTTTTCTCATTTTTGTTGTCTGAATGAAACACTTCAAACATTCTCATTCAATTAATTAAATAACATGGATGTTAAACTGGTACATATGATGTTACATTTTTTATTTTTTTAAGAATCCAGACGCTTTGGAGAATTCCTTGAACTCTGGACTTTTCTATAACTCTTTTCTTAATGATGTCACCATAATATGATGTCATACACAAGTTCCTCTGCTCACTAAATAGCCACTGGCCTCTCTGTCAGGTAAGAAATTCAAAAGCGGGTTGCGTCGCAAGGAACTAGAAATTACCATCTTATGGAGTCTTGAAAGAGCTGAAATCAATGAGTCTGGACAGGGCTCTCTGAGTTATACAGATGTGCTGACAACACCACTTACTCGTGACAGCATTAATTCCCACAACTGGGGCAAAGAGAACGTCTATTCTCAGGGACAGTCAGGGCAGGCGAGCCGGCCGGGAACATGAAAATAAGAACATGCCAGGGAAAAGAAAGGCCAGAAAAGGAGGAAAACAAGATGGTGAAACAGGGCCAGATACACCCAAACCAGGTCATAGTATTCTCTGAAAAATACCTTCAGAAAAAGAGCTGGAAATATTCCCAGAAGATAGATTAAAAAAAAAGCATGAAAATAAATGAATAAATAAAAGTAAATTCCTGTGGGGATGGGGGGGGGGGCTCTCTAAACCTCTTCTGTTTTCTAAAGTTTGTTATAATTCTACATATTTAATTCCCGGCTCTATATTTCATTTTCGTTGCCATCTTAAAGGTATATTGTATTAAAAAACATACCCCCACCCGGTTTTTTCCTATATAAATTGGAAGATCATGATGACGGCCTCTGCACAATATTTTTGTATTTATTTACTTTTGTTTAGGTGAGACCTTTTCTGTCTCGGCGTGCTGCTCCCCCTCTTAGGCTGGGGTCAGACGAACGCAATATAAGGCTAGGGTCAGACGAGCGTGATTTCTACGGACGGACGTCAGTACGGAAGACACAGTAGTGGCCACACAGTCCGTTTTTTTCACTGACGTTTATTTTTTGACGGATGTAGGAGGGAAAATAAATTAAAAAGCAAAACCATTCTGTCCGTGAAAGATACTGGACGTATAAATGCAGTCCGTCTGACCACGTTCCATCACTCACACACAAAGCTATGCGGACGTTGCGGACGCAGCGCACTTTGTGCGGCCGTTCTAGCGGTTGTACGTTCTTGCCTGCCTTGCGTCCGTGGGCCGCGGCCGTTGTGTGTCCGCAGTTCAGTGCGGACGTACTTCATGTGTCAGGCTCCAATGGGCTTTCTGTCATGCTATCACGGACGTACTTTAAGGCTAGGGACAGATGAGCGCATTTTCTGCGGCCACCGTCAAAATGTACGTCGATGCGTGCGCACGCATTTTTTCACGGAATACGCTTAAGTGGTCAGACGATGCGCAATTCTGGACGTATTTCATGACGATGGGGTGAAAAGAAGTCTAGGGAAATCCGGCTGTTTGAACGTTATGTTGGCCGCACACTAGCAGCGTCTGACATCTCCTAATCACGCACACACGCTGCTATGCGGCCGCAGCGCACTCTGTACGTCAGTACCAGCGGTTTAACGTTCTCGAAAAAATGCGTTCATTTTCCACTTGCGTTGCGCGGCCGGACTTTTGTGCGACCGTACTTCGTATATTGGCTGTCATTGCCCGTCATCTGCTGCTAGTGCGGCCGTGATTATGTGCGCCAGAACGCGCGTTCGCACTGCCTCAGTCTGACCCTAGCCTTAGGCGCAATCACGGACGTGAACACTACGCTCATCTGACACCAGCCTTAACGTTCGTGTTGCTGCACATAAGTACGTCCGTGATAGCATACAATTGTGTTAAATGGAGCCGCACACACAAAGTACGTCCGCACAGAAGTGCGGGGGCTGACGGACGCTGCAAATGGACGCAGGTTATGCAAGAACGTAATACTGCTAGAACGGACGTGCAGAGTGCGCCACGTCCACAACGTCCGCATAGCTTTGTGTGTGAGTGATGAAACGAGGTCAGACGGACTGCATTTATACGTCCAGCATTTTTTGACGGACAGAATGTCCTTTCATTGTAATTTATTTTCCCTGCTACATCAGTCAAAAAATCCGTCAGTGAAAAAAACCGACTGTGTGGCCACTACCTTGTCGTCAGTCAGTAAGTACGTCCGTACTGCACGGACGCACAGTCCATACAAAATGCGCTCATCTGACCCGAGCCTTAGGCTCAGGGGCTTCTGAAAAGCGGAAATCCCTGCAGCTTCCAGCAGACGTTGTGTACCTGTGCAACTTGCGTAGTCTGGGCAATGAAAATTGCACATCGCTCGGTACTTGCGCACATTATGTACGCAAGTTTTGTAGCAGCTTTGCAGAATGATGGATCAGAGAAGCACGCGCATGCGCAGAACTAATCTGTTGGCTGCCTCTCTCAGGACGTCGACTATCGCTGATGGAGACACGCAGAGAGCATGCTGACATCACTAGTGACCGATCCTGTGACCAAAATTCTAAGTCCCGGCTGCTGGTGATGCTGGGGCAGGTGGAAGAAACGCCTCTGTTCTACCCAGTGACATAACCTGGAGGAAGAAGCGGGGACTCTAGCTTTTTAACGTGGTTGGAGTGTATAAAGTAGTCAGGGTGTGTAGAGTTCCTTTAAAAGATGAAGATATTAATCATAATTTTTTTTTAATGTTATACAGACAATAGATCAAACGATACATAACGTTTAAAGTTATACGTGATACATCAGGTAATAGAGAGCAAAAGTGACATGAGCTTGTCTTATACTGTATCAGAAGCAAATGTTTATAAACAAAGAGGGAGCAAGATTGCATATCACATATCTGCTGGCACATAAATGCTGCAAAAAGAGGGCAGTTCAAGTTGTAGAGGACGGCGGACGTCTTCCGAGTACTATAAAAGCATGAGGCCCCTATTACATTCTTTGCGCGATTTAGTTTGCGCAGTGCAAATTTTTTTCCATGCATCCGTCCAGCGATATCGCGTGAAAATTAACGTGGTATTACGATCCAAACACATTTTCTCATCCGTCAAAAAATAACGTTCGTAAAAACAACTCGCAAAACGAAGAGTAATACGCGCGCAGTAACATTGCACACGTAAATCTGTGTGCGGACTGTTTTTTTCGTGGGATTCAGCCAATCAGAATTAAGAATCTTAATTGACATCAATTTACCTTAATTGACTCCCTTAAGTTTTTGCGCCTGTCAAAGTGAATCGGAGTATACATGTTGCAGCAATAATAAAAACACGCAGAAATTCACAATTTTATTGTTTGGGTATGCGTAGAATGTGTAACTATACTGTGCTGTATTTATTTTTCGTGCTGGTGTTTTTCGTTTCGGCCAGAACGTTCAGATTTGCAGTTACCACCAGCTTTTCAAAGACGTTAAAATTATGCGCGCAAACGTCGCTTGTAAAAAGATGCGCATCGATTGTAATATCATCCGCGTACCAGCGCACAAATGTATTTGCGCTCACAATGTTAAGTATAGGACGCGCACAGTTCATCACGCTAGCGCAGGTCCATCCGCGTTAAATGATAATGCGCGTCATTTGCGCGAACGTTGTAATACGCTGTTCAGCGCAAAGGATTTTGCCCCTCGCGCAAATGCGCATTTGCGCACGCAAAACCAAATGGGCGAGGAATGTAATAGGGGCCTGAGTATGTTCAGAGAGAGTAGGACAATAACATCAGGAGAAACGGGGGAAAGGTGCAAAATGGAAAACGGAGAAGAAAATAAAAAAATAAAAAGAATAAATAATAGGGTCACTTACAACATATCACAGAAGATAATAATAATAATAATAATAATAATAGGAATTGTTGGGATTTGGGTTCTCGCTTTCTTCTGGATTTCCGTGTCAAATTGAGCAAAACAATATAAATCTCACGTCCTGCAAGTTTCCTACTGTCACAAAGTGAAATATAAATAATCTACTGCAATATTTCCTTGTGGAAATCTATAAGATCGACCATGGGAAACGGATTTTAAGACAATTGAGTATTGTGGAATAGTGACCAGTGGATCGGATTTGTTACATTTTCTTTGTTATGCCAAAATAATGGAACTTGGAAAATAGCCGTTATCAGAAAGTGTTCATATTTGCATTCACGTTGTTATTTTTCCACGTTTCCGAGTTTAGTAACGATCCCAAAATGTCTTCTTTTATAAAGAGGTTAAAGATGTCTCTTTAAACATAAGCTAACAATCCAGAGAGCTCACTGAGTAAATAGAAGCGTTGCTTCGTTAATAAATCAGCTCATTACTTAGTACTGATGGTGTCACGGCTTATCTGTTATTTAGTTTCACTGACTGAATAGACACATTTTTGTAAAAATACAGACTGAATGCAACAATGTTACTTCCTGCAGGCGGGAGTTACACTGGTTGAACAGGAGCATTCCTAGAGGAAACAATGTTGTTTTGTTGTTACTGTTTGGTTTTCTGGGTTGGTGTGAAGACACAATGTGTCATCATACATCAGTGGTACTTAAAGTGAAACTACCACCAAAAAAAAAATGAAATGTCCTTAATTTTTATATTTTATGTTGCTGATATCTTACATGTGTTTTGTTTTTCTCTTGTATGTTAAGAAAATATGTTCCCCTATATGTGTCACTGGGCGCATCCATTGTGTGATATTTCCTCTATATGTGTCACTGGGCGCATCCATTGTGTGATATTTCCCTCTATATGTGTCACTGGGTGCATCCATTGTGATATTTTCCTCTGTATGTGTCACTGGGTGGAATCTATTGTGTGATATTTTCCTATATATGTGTCACTGAGTGCATCTATTGTGTGATATTTTCCTATATATGTGTCACTGGGTGTATCCATTGTGTGATATTTTCCTCTATATGTGTCACTGAGTGCATCCATTGTGTGATATTTCCCTCTATATGTGTCACTGGGTGCATCCATTGTGTGATATTTTCCTCTATATGTGTCACTGGGTGCATCCATTGTGTGATATTTTCCTCTATGTGTGTCACTGGGTGCATCCATTGTGTGATATTTTCCTCTATATGTGTCACTGGACGCATCCATTGTGTGATATTTTCCTCTATATGTGTCACTGGGTGCATCCATTGTGTGATACTTTCCTCTATATGTGTCACTGGGTGCATCCATTGTGTGATATTTCCTCTATGTGTGTCACTGGGTGCATCCATTGTGTGATACTTCCTCTATATGTGTCACTGGGTGCATCCATTGTGTGATATTTCCCTCTATATGTGTCACTGGGTGCATCCATTGTGTGATATTTCCCTCTATATGTGTCACTGGGTGCATCCATTGTGTGATATTTCCTCTATATGTGTCACTGGTGCATCCATTGTGTGATATTTTCCTCTGTATGTGTCACTGGGTGCATCCATTGTGTGATATTTCCCTCTATATGTGTCACTGGGTGCATCCATTGTGTGATATTTTCCTCTGTATGTGTCACTGGGTGCATCTATTGTGTGATATTTTCCTATATATGTGTCACTGAGTGCATCTATTGTGTGATATTTTCCTATATATGTGTCACTGGGTGTATCCATTGTGTGATATTTTCCTCTATATGTGTCACTGGGCGCATCCATTGTGTGATATTTTCCTATATATGTGTCACTGGGTGTATCCATTGTGTGATATTTTCCTCTATATGTGTCACTGGGTGCATCCATTGTGTGATATTTCCCTCTATATGTGTCACTGGGTGCATCCATTGTGTGATATTTCCCTCTATATGTGTCACTGGGTGCATCCATTGTGTGATATTTTCCTCTGTATGTGTCACTGGGTGCATCCATTGTGTGATATTTCCCTCTATATGTGTCACTGGGTGCATCCATTGTGTGATATTTTCCTCTGTATGTGTCACTGGGTGCATCTATTGTGTGATATTTTCCTATATATGTGTCACTGAGTGCATCTATTGTGTGATATTTTCCTATATATGTGTCACTGGGTGTATCCATTGTGTGATATTTTCCTCTATATGTGTCACTGGGCGCATCCATTGTGTGATATTTTCCTATATATGTGTCACTGAGTGCATCTATTGTGTGATATTTTCCTATATATGTGTCACTGGGTGTATCCATTGTGTGATATTTTCCTCTATATGTGTCACTGGGTGCATCCATTGTGTGATACTTTTATGTTGCTGATATCTTACATGTGTTTTGTTTTTCTCTTGTATGTTAAGAAAATATGTTCCCCTATATGTGTCACTGGGCGCATCCATTGTGTGATATTTCCTCTATATGTGTCACTGGGTGCATCCATTGTGTGATATTTTCCTCTATATGTGTCACTGGGCGCATCCATTGTGTGATATTTCCTCTATATGTGTCACTGGGTGCATCCATTGTGTGATATTTCCCTCTATGTGTGTCACTGGGTGCATCCATTGTGTGATACTTTCCTCTATATGTGTCACTGGGTGCATCCATTGTGTGATATTTTCCTCTATATGTGTCACTGGGTGCATCCATTGTGTGATATTTCCTCTATGTGTGTCACTGGGTGCATCCATTGTGTGATACTTTCCTCTATATGTGTCACTGGGTGCATCCATTGTGTGATATTTTCCTCTATATGTGTCACTGGGTGCATCCATTGTGTGATATTTCCCTCTATGTGTGTCACTGGGTGCATCCATTGTGTGATACGTTCCTCTATATGTGTCACTGGGTGCATCCATTGTGTGATATTTCCTCTATATGTGTCACTGAGTGCATCCATTGTGTGATATTTCCCTCTATATGTGTCACTGGGTGCATCCATTGTGTGATATTTTCCTCTATATGTGTCACTGGGTGCATCCATTGTGTGATATTTCCCTCTATATGTGTCACTGGGTGCATCCATTGTGTGATATTTTCCTCTATATGTGTCACTGGGTGCATCCATTGTGTGATATTTCCCTCTATATGTGTCACTGGGTGCATCCATTGTGTGATATTTTCCTCTATATGTGTCACTGGGTGCATCCATTGTGTGATATTTTCCTCTATATGTGTCACTGGGTGCATCCATTGTGTGATATTTCCCTCTATATGTGTCACTGGGCGCATCCATTGTGTGATATTTCCCTCTATGTGTGTCACTGGGTGCATCCATTGTGTGATATTTTCCTCTATATGTGTCACTGGGTGCATCCATTGTGGGATATTTTGTGTTGTAAACTACCCCCCCCAGTATCTTTCCATCACTTGCTCCTCACTGTGTGGCTTTGGCCATTAAATGCAGTCTATCAGGGTTATTCAGAGTAAGGTGAAAGGCTGGGGTCAGACCAGCGCACTTTTAACGTGCGTTCTGGCGCACATAATTACGGCCGCACTAGCAGCAGATGATGGGCAATGACGGCCAATATACGATGTACGGCCGCACAAAAGTCCGGCCGTGCAACGCAAGTGGAATTTGAACGCATTTGTTTGAGAACGCTGAACCGCTAGTACTGACGTACTGAATGCGCAGCTGCGGCATAGCGGCGTGTGTGCGTGATTAGGAGATGTCAGACGCTGCTAATGTCCAGCCTACATAACGTCCAGACGCAAAAAGAGTTTTATTGACGATCCGTACAAAATCACGCCCGAAAATGCGCGTCGTCTGACCGTTTTTGCGCATTCCGTGAAAAAATACGTCAATGCGTTCGGACGCATTTTTTCACGTTTGCGGGGAAAATGCTTTCGTCTGACCCTAGCCTAACTCTGAAGAACTTTTGGAGAAGTGAAAATTCTAGGTCAAAATAGCCAAACCAGAAAAATTCTCCCATTTATCTCAATTTCCAAATCAGCTATTTTAACCTAGAATTTTCACTTCTCCAAAGTTTTCCAGAGTTACACCTTTCTCTGAATAACCCTGTATGAGTCAGATCTCCAAAACATGACTCATTAGGATTGCATTGTGTGGGATGCATGTAAATGACATCACCAGGTGGTAGTATACAATGTTGTTAGCCCGCTATCAGATCTCAATCAGCTGCCAAATCTTATCTCAGGTGGCTTTGACAAGACAACAGATCCCCTGCAGCCTTGTATAAACATATCCTCCCTCATCCCATTGCCTCTTCACGTCTGCTTTTCTCCTATACCACAGCTGTAAAGTGAGACTTGCCATAAGATTTGGGTAAATGTTGCATCATGGGAAAAATCCACAAAATGGAAACAGGAGATAAAAAAACCTCTTTATTTTCCCTTTTTACATGCAATTACTTCAAATGAAGAACAGCAGCAGCATGTGATTTATAATATGTTTGTTGTACTGCACAAGTAGTTACGGCTTATGTTGGGGCTAATGTCCCTTTAATGTGCAATGCAGAGCTCTGAACAGTTACAGTTACAAGTACTCGAGTCAGCATCAGTTTTAAGGAACATATTAGAGAATATTTTAAAAAGAACAAAAAGCAGAGGCTTTATTGTCACAGGAAATCTTCGCAGTGAATGTTTCGGGAATATTTTATATGTTGTTATAAAGAATCTGGATGATGAGGATCTTCGGTGAAGCTTCGGACACAAAACCTACGAATCAACACTTTCAGGGTTATTCAGAGAGCGGTGAAAAGCAGGAGAATGACTGGAGAATGGAAAATTCTAGGTCAAAATAGCAGATTTGGAGAGAATTTTTCTAGGTTTTGCTATTTTGACCTAGAATTTTCCTTTCTCCAGTCATTCTCCTGCTTTTCACCGCTCTCTGAATAACCCTGTTAGTGAGAATACATGGCATACAAACCTCAGAACAACACACGAAGCCTAACACATGCTTTACCATGGGGTTACCCAAGACGACTCCTGAGGGTCATAGCTCTATTAGTAGCAAAAATGTTTAATCAGAAATAAAAAAAAAGTATGTAAACCCAGTCGTTAAGACTCAAGAAACAACGATTAAGTGAATCTGTTGAAGCAGGAATCTTGTTGTTTTTTTCAGAGAGGGGATCAGCAGCTGTGGCCCTCCAAGTGTTCTGAAACTACATCTCCCATGATGCTCAGGTACTCAGTGGAATAGCTGAGCCTCATGGGAAATGTAGTTTCAAAACATCAGGAGGCACAAAGCAGCCCTAATCGTCACTGTAATGAAAAACTCAACAAACAGGGATAAGATTCAGTGGGTTATAATGAGTGTAAGTCCCTGTACAATCCAGATACAAGATGTTGCTGTAATTGCCATACACAGGCATTATGCAGCACATACAGATACAAGGTGTTGCTGTAATTGCCATACACAAGCATTATGCAGCACATACAGATACAAGGGGTCGCTGTAATTGCCATACACAGGCATTATGCAGCACATACAGATACAAGGGGTCGCTGTAATTGCCATACACAGGCATTATGCAGCACATACAGATACAAGGTGTTACTGTAATTGCCATACACAGGCATTATGCAGCACATACAGATACAAGGTGTCGCTGTAATTGCCATACACAGGCATTATGCAGCACATACAGATACAAGGTGTTGCTGTAATTGCCATACACAGGCATTATGCAGCACATACAGATACAAGGTGTTGCTGTATTGCCATACACAGGCATTATGTGGCACATACAGATACAAGTCGCTGTAATTGCCATACACAGGCATTATGCAGCACATACAGATACAAGGGGTCGCTGTAATTGCCATACACAGGCATTATGCAGCACATACAGATACAAGGTGTTACTGTAATTGCCATACACAGGCATTATGCAGCACATACAGATACAAGGTGTCGCTGTAATTGCCATACACAGGCATTATGCAGCACATACAGATACAAGGTGTTGCTGTAATTGCCATACACAGGCATTATGCAGCACATACAGATACAAGGTGTTGCTGTAATTGCCATACACAGGCATTATGTGGCACATACAGATACAAGGTGTTGCTGTAATTGCCATACACAAGCATTATGCAGCACATACAGATACAAGGTGTTGCTGTAATTGCCATACACAGGCATTATGCAGCACATACAGATACAAGGTGTTGCTGTAATTGCCATACACAGGCATTATGCAGCACATACAGATATTGCATTGCTAATAATCTCATTCTGATCACTAGAAAACCCCATAAGCAGGAGATCTCACCATTTTATTATCTGTCTGCAGCACAATTACTGCATCTGCCTGTGTGTTGATAATGCAGACCCCGTGTGTCATTGTGCCAGATAAGGAACACCACCTACAGTTTAAAACCTCTCATCCCAGCGATATTTCTGTAAGAGATAAACAAAAACAGGAAAAATTTAAAATGAGTAAATTTACATTTTCTATCTTTTTATCACAGAGCAACAACCTTTGCGCAAAATTTCCTATTTTACCTGATATTTAATTAATAAAGTTGCATACTGTGTTTCAAATAAATGTTATAATTTTTTTTCAACAAAAATTGCTCAGTAGTGAAGGGGTTAAACAGAAAAAGTTGAATAAATTGGAAAACACGTTTTAACACGAGGGATTTAAGGAGAGTGCAAAAACTATGAATGTGTGTGTTTAAAGTAAAAAAAAGAAGCTTCGTTAATAATAAAGACAATTCTTGAGAGTTTTTGTAATCATAATTTTATGCCTTATTGCATTAATTGATCGTTATTTCTGCTTTTCCCTGAGATGTGTATAGTTTTTCCTATTTATTTATTTATTTATAATGTATTTTACCAGGAAGGATACATTGAGATTTCTCTCGTTTTCAAGTATGTCCTGGGTTCAAGAAATGAGCCTGAGTCAGGCTTGTTAGATGATGACCCTTTACACCTCCTGTATTTATTGCCACGTTATGCGGCTGCACTGACTTTACCGTCCGCTTTATAAAATAAAACAAAAGTAGTTACAAAACCTTAAAATACTTGTAACATTCCTCCTCCGTGTTACTGTATTACCCACACTGCGCCTCGTTATAAAGCCCGGCTGTTCTGAGTTACAATAAACCTTTAATTGCATAATACTGTCCTTTTTGTATTTCATTAAAAAGGCTCAAAATTCTAATTTTCTAACAATTTATGAGTCTGGTTAGCAATAATTGTTGTTATAAACAAGCGTTGCAGCTAATGGCCCCCATTATGGTATTTGTTGTTGGTTAAGCTCCCTTATGTGACATGAAGCGAATAAATGGGGGTGGGGAGGCTTTGGGGGATGCTTAAACGAAAAATGCATTGATTTAAAAAGCCCGAAACCCAACTTCGTCTGTTACGCATTAGGAGAAACTGTCAATAAAGGATATCTATACGACTTTACTGTTAAAAAGCACAGCTCTTAGTTTTATTTGGACTGATGTGATTGTCCCAGACGTCTGCATTTTAGAGAAGGGGTCAGCAACTGTGGCCCTCCAGATATTTTGGAACTACATCTCCATTGATGCTCAGCCGCTTATTAACCTGGCTGAGCCTTGTGGGAAATGTAGTCCCAAAACATATGGGGCACAATTACACTATTCGCGCACAATTTTGCGTGTGCGCAAAAACGCATTAACGCGAGGGGAAAAACCCTTTGCGCTGAACGTCGTATTACGACGTTCACGCACAAAATGCGCATTAACGTCTAACGCGAGTGCAAGTTCGTGCGCGCATCCCATACTTAACATTGTGAGCGCAAATGCGTTCGTGCGCTGGTACGCGGATGGTATTACAATCTATGCGCAAACTTTAACGAACAATGTTGCGCGCATAATTTTAAGGTCTTTTAAAAGCTGGTGGTAACTGCAAATCTGAACATCCTGGCTGACCCCAAATACGCCAGCAGAAAAAAAAATACAGCAAAGTATAATTACACATAGTACACATACCCAAACAATAAAATTGATAAGTTGTGCGTGTTTTTATTATTGCTGCAGCATATAAACTCAGATTGACTTTGACAGGCGCAAAAACTTAACGGGAGACAATTGTGGTTCTTAATTCTGATTGGCTGAATCGCGTGAAAAAACAGTCCGCACACTGATTTCTGAGCGCAACGTTACTGCGAGCGAGTTTTCGCACGTATTTTTTATGCGCAATATTTTCGGTCGGATGAAAAAATGCGCTCGGATTGTAATACCAGCGTTAATTTACTCGCGTTAATGTTTAACGCTGCGCGCAAAAAAGAATTGCGCTGTGCGAGTTTTATTGCGCAAGGAATGTAATCGAGCCCGTGGAGGGCTGGGGTTGCTGCCCCTGTTTTAGGGTGTGCACACATTTTACGTATATTATTTGTGAACTGTAAATAATCACAATTTGATTTTTAATTAATTTTTATTTTAATTGATCACACACATTTTATTTATCATGAAATAAATAAGAATACAACAAAGAGTGCAGATGGGACCTAAAGGGTCAAAACCAGAAGCAATGCAAAGAGTGGGCACATCCTTCTGCGCTCGCCTGTGAGGGTTGTGTACATTGTTAAGAAAGACTTGGGGCCCCATTCCATGGTTGTCATTAAGCTTAGCGTTGGAGATGCACAACATGATGTCTTGGGTCTCTGTCCTCTCTGAGAGCATTTTACACATGTTCTTTCTCTTTAAGAGAGTCCTGCCACCCAGCCCTTACTTTCCACATGGACCGAGGAGCTAAACGTCCACTCATTATGCGTGTTGCTCTCATTGGCTCTTGGCTACAGAGAGGGTGGAATTACATGGAGGAGGCAGGAGTGAGTGATGTCCCAGAAAGCAGCAGACAGGGGTGGACTGACCCATCGGGCACTGCCCGAGGGCCCGTGGGTCAGTAGAAGCCCGGTTTGGGGCGACACATTGGGCCCCCGCCGGTTTCCTCTGATCGTAGAAATTAACATTCAGCCAGCGGCGCAAACTCTGAAGAGCCCGCGGTGGCGTCTGCACCGCCCGCTCACATGATGTGTCACATGAGGGGCGGCACCAGTGCAACGTGCCTGATCCAGTTGGCTGGGATGCAGGCACGCTGCAGGCGCCACCGAGGCATCTTCAGAGTGCGCGTGCCGCTGGCTAAATGTTAATTTCTACGATCAGAGGACACCGGCGGGGGCCCAATGTGTTGCCCCAAACCGGGCCCCTACCGACCCGCGGACCCTCAGACAATGAGGTGAGCAACCCGGGGGGGGGGCAATATAAATCCATGTGTGAGCTGCTGGGAGCAATATATATCCATGAGTGAGCTTCTGGGGGCAAAATATATCCATAAGTGAGCTACTGGGGCAATATATATACATCTGTGAGCTGCTGGGGCACTATATATCCATAAGTGAGCTACTAGGGGAAATATATATCCATAAGTGAGCTACTGGGGGCAATATATTTCTGAGTGAGCTACTGGGGGCAATATATATCCATAAGTGAGCTACTGGGAGCAATAGCCATAAGTGAGCTACTGGCGGCAATATATATATATATATATATGTCCATAAGTGAGCTACTGGGGGCACTATATATCCATATGTGAGTTACTGGGGGCAATATATATCTGAGTGAGCTACTGGGGCAATATATATCCATGAGAGCTACTGGGGGCAATATACCTGTATATCCATAAGTGAGCTACTGGGGACAATATATATCCATAAGTGAGCTACAGGGTAGCAATATATATCTGAGTGAGCTACTGGGGGCAATATATATACATGTGTGAGCTTCTGGGGCACTATATATCCATGAGTGAGCTACTGGGGGCAGTATATATCCATGAGTGAGCTACTGGGGGCAATATATATCCATGAGTGAGCTACTGGGGGCAATATATATCCATGAGTGAGCTACTGGGGGCAATATATATCCATAAGTGAGCTACTGGGGCAATATATATCCATGAGAGCTACTGGGGGCAATATATATCCATAAGTGAGCTACTGGGTGCAATATATATCCATAAGTGAGCTACTGGGGGGCAATATATATCTGATTGAGCTGCTGGGGCACTATATATCCATGAGTGAGCTACTGGGGGCAATATATATCCAGGTTTGAGCTGCACATTACTGTGGGTTCTATTGCTGTGGATTCTGATATGCTTATACACACTGCACATTACTGTGAGGTTTATTGCTGTGCAGCTCTGTAATACGCTCATACACACTGCACATTCCAGTGAGGTTTATTGCTGTGGAGCTGTGTGATGTGCAGTGTGTCAGGATTGTACAGTATCTTTAAAGTGATCGGCAGTTTCCCACATTTTCCACAGGGACTTTCTGTGCTGCGGCGCAGCCTTAGCTGCAATGAGTGGGTGATGGATGCTGCAGCAGTGTGGCGGCCATCTGTAAGTATGGAGGGGGAGGCACAATTCACGGCTGGGTCCAATTGGATTTTCTAAAAGGTTATTTTTAGCAGTTCAGAAATCTATTCTTTGGCACAATAATGTACATGTGGGTGTTGCGTTGTAGGGAATGTTTTCTTATGGGTGTGGCCTCCTGTGGGTGCGGAACAAGGGGGGCCCCATGACCTCCTATTGCCCGGGGGCCCCATTACTTGTCAGTCCGCCCCTGGCAGCAGATAAGACAGAGGAAGTGAGGATCAAGCAACGAGCAGGTAACAAGTAAAAACTGCTGTTAATATTCGATAAATGGGTTAATTTCCCATTACATTTGCTGCTATGCTCAGGCAGCTTAAAGATCTGCGTGTCGCCTGGCTGAGCATAGCAATATGGGCTTGTGTTAGATGAGCATCTTTGGAGAGCGGAAGGAACGTCCGATTGGATGTTCCTTGCACTTGATGCCCATCTGGCCATCTCGCTGAGCGCACTCCGTGCCTCCTATGGAGAATCGCGCTTTGCAGCGCCATCAACGTGCGTCCTAGCGCTTTGACGGAGAGGCTTGGATAACGGACCGGCTCCGTTGCAGTGTCACAATGCTGCGTCGGATGCCGGTAAGCACGTCAGTACGGGCACACATAGCGCACTCCTCTGAAGCCAGCCATATAGGGTGCACCAAGAGTATCAGCACATAATCTGCTTTATTTACTGCTGTTATAGGAGTTGGTCATTATGGAATGCTGCCTGTTATCTGCTGGAAAATCGGTTTAGTCTTAGATCTTACCTACAGACTGGATCAACATAGGGAGAGATCTAGTCCATTAGATAATTCCAAATCTTAAATCAAAGGGTAAAATATACTCTTTTTCCTCTTCTTTGAATATATATATATATATATAGAATAAAGTTTATAATTGTAGAAGACCTTTACACATCCCAGCAATTCAGAGAACTGCTTTGCCCAGAGAGTTCATGTGCTACATTCCCCATATGCAGCAAGGAACTCTGGGTAGAACATGCAAATGAGGTCTCCTGTTCAAAATAATTGGATGTAACTCGGCCAACAGGAGCTCGCCTTCCATTGGATAATTACTGCAGTGATTAATGTGTTTCAGCATAAAATGAGGTCATGTGACTCCCTGAATACACTGAATGAGCAGGTTTTTCCATCAATGTGTTTTTTCTCCCTGATGGCACAGCGGGCATATTCCAAGATGGCAATGCCAGGATTCATTGGGCTCAAATTGTGCAAGAGTGGTTGAGGGAGCACGAGACACATTTCCACACATGGATTGGCCACCGCACAGTCCAGACCTTAACCCCATTGAGGTTAATCTTTGGGATAATGTGCTGGAGAAGACTTTATGCAGCGCCGCGACTCTCCCATCATCAATACAAGATCTTGCCACAAATTAATGCCACTCTGGACACCAATAAATGCTGTGACATCACATGAGCTTATCCACACGATGCCGCGGCGAATGCGTGACGCAATCACAGCAAAACGATGCCGCGGCGAATGCGTGACGCAATCACAGCAAAACGATGCCGCGGCGAATGCGTGACGCAATCACAGCAAAACGATGCCGCGGCGAATGCGTGACGCAATCACAGCAAAACGATGCCGCGGCGAATGCGTGACGCAATCACAACAAAATGAGGCCGCGGCGAATGCGTGCTGGAATATTTTTATTTTATTGAATGTGAATTTGTGTTTAAATTGACAGAATAAAAAAAAATAAGTAGAATATTTAATTGATGCTAATATAATCACCATAACTCTCCTACTAATGAGTATATTAACCCCTTCACTACCAAGTGATTTTTGTTGAACAAAAGGTTTTCATCACATTTATTTGAAACTTGGTATGTGACATTAACAATGAAATTTAGGGTGAAATAGAAATGTTGCACACAAATTGTTGTGCTGAGATACTTAAAAAAATAATAATAATGTTAATTTGCTCATTTTTAATTTTACATGTTACTCGTTTCTCCTTTACAGAAATATTGTTGAAATGAAAGATTCTGAGCTCTAGATGGTTTCTTTTATCTTACACATTTTCAAACAGAGTCTGCATTATTATCATACAGGCAGAAAAGACCTGTGTTTTAGATACAGTAACTGTGATAAAGATAAAAACATAAAAATGGTGAGATTTTCCTGCTTACACGGGGTCTGCATTATCGGCATACAGGCAGGTGCAGTAAATGTGCTGCAGACAGATAATAAAATAATGAGATCTCCTGCTTATGGGGGTTCGTAGTGATCAGAATGAGATTATTAGCAATGCAATATCTGTATGTGCTGCATAATGCCTGTGTATGGCAATTACAGCAACACCTTGTATCTGTATGTGCTGCATAATGCCTGTGTATGGCAATTACAGCAACACCTTGTATCTGTATGTGCTGCATAATGCCTGTGTATGGCAATTACAGCAACACCTTGTATCTGTATGTGCTACATAATGCCTGTGTGTGGCAATTACAGCAACACCTTGTATCTGTATGTGCTGCATAATGCCTGTGTATGGCAATTACAGCAACACCTTGTATCTGTAGTGCCGCATAATGCCTGTGTATGGCAATTACAGCAACACCTTGTATCTGTATGTGCTGCATAATGCCTGTGTATGGCAAATACAGCAACACCTTGTATCTGTATGTGCCGCATAATGCCTGTGTATGGCAATTACAGCAACACCTTGTATCTGTATGTGCTGCATAATGCCTGTGTATGGCAATTACAGCAACACCTTGTATCTGTATGTGCTGCATAATGCCTGTGTATGGCAATTACAGCAACACCTTGTATCTGTATGTGCTGCGTAATGCCTGTGTATCTGTACTGTACAGGGATTTACACTCATTATAACCCCCTGAATCGTATCCCTTTACAGCAGCGACTGACTCCACAGCTCTCCCTGTATTCTGACAAACCCCTGGCTGCTGGAATGCTGCAGTAAAGTGTTTGAACTTTTGTTACAGTGAGGTTAGGGGCTCAATTGTTTTATGTCGCTCCAGGGTGCATGGAGAGACATAAAACAAAGCATTTTGTTTCACAGGAACACCCTGATGCTGATTTATAAAAGTGTGAAAATGGCCTTTTGATATGCTAATGATTGCTTTTCAAGGCATTACAATTCTAAATCCAGATAACTTGATTTTTGGGTGTGAAGGGGTTAACCCCATGGCAGCCTCTGTCCTGCAGTGCTGTGTGTACGGACAGCCCCGGGCCCCTCATATTTTTGAGAAAGGATTTTACCAGGAAGGATACATTAAGATTTCTCTCGTTTTCAAGTATATTGTATTAATTGTATTAATTATGAACCTGTGGCTCACAGACCCTATATGTTAGTGGTCCAGGGGGAAATTACCCCTCTGCCCCCTGGCCAGCCCTCCTCTGCTTACATGGAAGTTGGGACTCCAGTACTGCACGGTGTCCACAGGGGAAAACGTCATGTCAGAACCCGCTGCCAAACCCTTAAATCCATCTTCCAAGATGTGAGATAAAAATCAGACGTCTCACTTAGTGAAGTAATTCCTGAAATTAAAACAAGCCTCTGGTTTCTGTAGAATACCAGGTCCTCAGGCAACAGGAATAAAAGGCATCTTAATTCACGTGTGTAATTACTTATTTGATTTGCTCTTATCTGAGGCTCCATTTAAGATCTTCAGAATGTGGGAAGTTGGGACATTACATCACATAAATCACAAGGACAGCGAACACAATAAACATGGGGAGTATCTGCCTTTAGCATCCTCCAGCCCCGAGGAGCTCATTCCCCGCAGCCCAAGGAACTGCGCGTTACATGTATCCACTGCGAATTCCCTGTAACACTTCCCCTCCTGCAAGATGTTACATTTCTTGTGGTTTCCTAGATCTCCGGATGTGAATGATGACTCTAGACCTGTGGTTCCCAAAGCTTGCACTCAGGTCCCCCTAACAGGACAGGTTTTAACCCCTTCACTAACGAGTGATTTTCCAAAAAAATATTGTCAGAAACCAGTGTATTTTTGTAAAATCATTTTTAATTAATTATACATTAATAAATAGCTATTAGTATTACTGTAAATAACCTATTGGCCAGTAGACGGCGCCATCTACTGCCAGATTGTGTTACAGAGGTTTGAGCAGCAGGTCTATCAGGGTTATTCAAAGAGATTCGAAAATCACAGCATGCTCAGTGTCTTTTCGTTCCTGGCACTTAGGGGCGATTCGGCGATCCTAGTTCGCCAACCCTGCTGTGTATTCAGCAAGCACTGCAGGGCCCCTGTAGTGCAGGGAAAACCTGCCGCAAACCCGCCGAACACTCACCGCAAAACCCGAACACTCACCGAAACCCACATAAACAGCTGGATTAAACACACCGAAGAAACCCGACTAGCCGCCGATCACAGTGCAGAGCAGCCGCCGGAAAAAGCCGACATGCAGACGAACGAGGTGAAAAAAAAACCAGCTCGCTTGAAAGTTTGAAAATTAAAACGCTGTTTGCAAAAAAAACTACTGAACGAAAATGTCTGAAATTTACATATAAAATCCAATGAATGAGAATAAAAAGGTCTGTTACAGAAAAAAAACGGAAAAAAGTTTGCCAAAAAATCCCCAAAAGTGCCTAAAAGACCCTTAAAAATTGATAAATAAACAGACTTTTTACTGTAGAATATAATAATAAATGGTTTATTAGATATTGAATTAAAACGGGAATATTTTTAACATTGAAGTCTATGGGATTCTCCTGAATAAACCTGGCGAATGAAACCACCGAATGGCAGGGTATTTCGGGAACCTTTCACTGCTGGTTTGAGTTCTCTGAATAGGCGAAGCATTGCTTTTCATGGGGATTTCACTGCCCTCGAACAGGCACCGAACAGGCACCGTATGTGCAGGTAATTCGCCAACATTTGGGGAACTGCCTGCTCTCTGATTAGCCGAATGGCCAGGAAATGTAACCGTTCGCTGAATTTCAGTGCTCGGTTACATTTCGGGGGCAGATCGTCTCTCTTTGAATAACGCTGTATGTTTTTTTTTCCTGCATCGGCTGCTGAAAGCCGGATATTTCAGAGCTTTGAACAGCTGATTTTACACTTTTAGCTCTTCGGGCAATATGTCCACAGAGCAGGGCCGCCATCAGGGCATTACGCCCCATGCTGCCGTAAGGGGCCCGGGCCCAGTGGGGCCCCTGGCCCCCCTCGGCAGCAGCGTCGCCCTTTTACAGCTCCGGTATCGGACTCGAGGAGTCCGATACCGGAGCTGTGTCTCTGCTGCAGGAGCCGGAGGAGAGTCTGTGTCTCCTCCGGCTCCTGGCAGCTTCACTGGCTGGGCGGGGCCAAGCAGCATGTGGGGGCCTCCCAAGCACGTTGCTTTGGCTCCGCCCCCTCCACTCAGTGAAGCTGCGCGTCTGAGCTGGCTGGAGGGCCCGGGCTGAAGAAAAGACGAAAAGAAGATTGAAGAGAAGAAAAGAAGAGAGAAGAAAAGAAAAGAAGAGAGAAGAAAAGAAAAGAAGAGAGAAGAAAAGAAAAGAAGAGAGAAGAAAAGAAAAGAAGAGAGAAGAAAAGAAAAGAAGAGAGAAGAAAAGAAAAGAAGAGAGAAGAAAAGAAGAGAGAAGAAAAGAAAAGAAGAGAGAAGAAAAGAAGAGAGAAGAAAAGAAGAGAGAAGAAAAGAAAAGAAGAGAGAAGAAAAGAAGAGAGAAGAAAAGAAGAGAGAAGAAAAGAAAAGAAGAGAGAAGAAAAGAAGAGAGAAGAAAAGAAGAAGAGAGAAGAAAAGAAGAGAGAAGAAAAGAGAGAGAAGAAAAGAAAAGAAGAGAGAAGAAAAGAAGAGAGAAGAAAAGAAGAGAGAAGAAAAGAAAAGAAGAGAGAAGAAAAGAAAAGAAGAGAGAAGAAAAGAAGAGAGAAGAAAAGAAAAGAAGAGAGAAGAAAAGAAAAGAGAAGAAAAGAAGAGAGAAGAAAAGAAGAGAGAAGAAAAGAAGAGAGAAGAAAAGAAGAGAGAAGAAAAGAAGAGAGAAGAAAAGAAGAGAGAAGAAAAGAAAAGAAGAGAGAAGAAAAGAAAAGAAGAGAGAAGAAAAGAAGAGAGAAGAAAAGAAGAGAGAAGAAAAGAAGAGAGAAGAAAAAAAAGAAGAGAGAAGAAAAGAAGACAGTGGAGTGGTGAGCCAGGGCCCAGATCCCAAGGCTCAGACCCAGGGCCCAGACCCCAAGGCACAGACCCTGGGCCCAGACCCCAAGGCCTAGACCCTGGGCCCAGACCCCAAGGCCCAGACCCAGGGCCCAGACCCCAAGGCCCAGACCCCAGACCCCAAGGCCCAGACCCCAAGGCCCAGACCCTGGGCCCAGACCCCAAGGCCCAGACCCCAAGGCCCAGACCCAGGGCCCAGACCCCAGGGCCCAGACCCCAAGGCCCAGACCCAGGGCCCAGACCCCAAGGCCCAGACCCCTGGGCCCAGACCCCAAGACCCAGACTCTGGGCCCAGACCCAAAGGCCCAGACCCTGGGCCCAGACCCCAAGGCCCAGACCCCAAGGCCCAGACTCTGGGCCCAGACCCCAAGACCCAGACCCCAAGGCCCAGACTCTGGGCCCAGACCCAAAGGCCCAGACCCTGGGCCCAGACCCCAAGGCCCAGACCCCAAGGCCCAGACTCTGGGCCCAGACCCCAAGGCCCAGACCCCAAGGCCCAGACCCCAAGGCCCAGACCCAGGGCCCACACCCTGGGCCCAGACCCCAAGGCCCAGAGCCCAGACTCCAAGGCCCAGACCCAGGGCCCAGACTCCAAAGCCCAGATCCCAAGGCCCAGACCCCAGGGACCAGGCCCCAAGGCCCAGCCCCATGGATCAGAGGTTTAGTAAGGGGCCCCATCATTTCTGATGGCTGCCCTGCCACAGAGCTAAAACATTGGGGGCACCTTCTGCAGCCCAAAACCAAATGAATTTCATTTGCTTTTGAGCTGTAGAACAGCATATCGAGATATCTCGATATCGTGGCACCAGATGTGCCTTTGAAGCCCGAGATATCTGCTTTAAATTCTGCTTTAAAAGGGTATGCAAATGGGGCTTTAATGTGCTTTTCAATGAGTTACAATACAAACCCGAGTCAACTCGATTTTGGGAGTGAAGGGGTTAAAGGTATGAGTCACAACTATCATGGATTTTTTTTTGAGAAAGTATTTTACATTGAGATTTCTCTAGTTTTCAAGTATGTCCTGGGTGGTGAGTATGTACCGTTAAATGTCTTGCCCAAGGACACTTACTGTAGAGGCGCTCTTGCCGGGATTCAAACCTCTGTTTCCACAGTCTCCACGGTTGTAGAGCAGTGATGTTACCTCTACTCCACCCAGTTGGTACATTCATAAATTAAGTGGAGTTCGCAGATCTTCAAAAAGACAAGACCACTTGAAGGCACCTCAGGGGCGGACCAATGCTCTGCCATGAACTTCCTGGCCAGCCAGAAACATTTTTGGATAGTAGTTTGAGATCTGAAGACCATCAATCAGCCAGACAAGTCCAGGGGTCTTCCAGAATGAGCAGGCTGAGGACTTGAGTGCACAGGGCCAGGATTTGAGTCCAAAAGTGGCGCAAAGCAACTCAAGACCATGATATGTGTGACTGGGTACTTTTAGACGGTCTCCAGCAATCAGGTACAGTGGTTGTCATCTTGGTGAGTTGGGTTGGGGGTCAGGAATCAGCACATGATGGACTTTAGAGACTGTTCTTGCAATGTAGTACACAGTCACATCGTCACCCTCTTGGCTGCCTCCCAGATGTCCAGTCGGTCCTGTGCATCCAACTCGGAGCCTATATCAGACTCCCTTGCTCAAACGAAAGACAATGCAGGCCAATCCAACGCGATCATGAAAGATTCGTAGAGACGAGAAATAAGATCCTTTCATTATTGTTCTTCCTTGCAAACACAGAGAAGCTGGTTTGAGACTTGGCAACCGCTTGGTTATGTGAAAGGTATGGAATGACCTTTGAATACTATTACAAAGAGAAGCAATATATCTACACCACAATCTTTTCTATTATATGTTTTTCCTGATGCCCTGTCTGAAAACAGCTGGGGCTGCTGACCCATACCCTTACCAGAGCCCTCTACCTCATCACCTCCCACTGGAAGACACCATCATTCATACCCAAGATTTGTGATGTTCCTCCAAACATAGTTGAAACTAGATCCTTGGACTCCTCAGCTGCTCAGTCCCCTGGGAAGTCCCCACACATATGTGACCACTGGTACTTCTAAGAGTGATGGCGATCCTGGGCACCCCACATGTTTTGAAACTACACAACCCATGATGCTCCAACTGGCTCTAAGTTAGTTAGGCATCATGGAACATGCAGATCTTCTGAAACATCTGGGAACCCAAAGTTAGCCATCGCTGATCTGGGATATATTTTGAATATCATACAGTGTCTGTACGATTGCCCAAACAGACATGAATGATTTGATTTGGATCAATTTGGGATTCGGCTGAATAAACGGCAGTTTGGAGATTCGGATCAATCCGAATTCCAGCTGTCCTAACAGAATCGCTCTCTGAATAAAAAATCCCAAAGAGATCTGAAGCAATTCAATTATAACCGGCCAGATCCAAATATAATCTGATACATTAATTTGGAATGCTTCACAGCTTGACGCCTATGTGTCATTTTTGCAGCATGTGCTTCATTCTGTGCATCATTTTTAGAGCATATGCTTCAGTCTGTGCATCATTTTTAGAGCACGTGCTTCATTCTGTGCATCATTTTCGGAGCATATGCTTCATTCTGTGCATCATTTTTAGAGCATATGCTTCAGTCTGTGCATCATTTTTAGAGCACGTGCTTCATTCTGTGCATCATTTTCGGAGCATATGCTTCATTCTGTGCATCATTTTTAGAGCATATGCTTCATTCTGTGCATCATTTTTAGAGCACATGCTTCAGTCTGTGCATCATTTTTAGAGCACATGCTTCATTCTGTGCATCATTTTTGGAGCACGTGCTTCATTCTGTGCATTATTTTTGGAGGATATGCTTCATTCTGTGCATCATTTTCAGAGGATATGCTTCAGTCTGTGCATTATTTTTGGAGGATATGCTTCAGTCTGTGCATCATTTTTGGAGCATATGCTTCATTCTGTGCATTATTTTTGCAGCATATGCTTCATTCTGTGCATCATTTTTAGAGCACATGCTTCATTCTGTACATCATTTTTGGAGCACATGCTTCATTCTGTGCATCATTTTCGGAGCACATGCTTCATTCTGTGCATCATTTTCGGAGGATATGCTTCATCCGGGGCATAATTTTTGGAGCGCATGCTTAAATTGCTTCATTTTGTGCATCATTCTTGGAGCATAGGCTTCTTCATTCTGCACATAATTTTATGGAGCACATGCTTCGTTCTGTGCATCATTTTTGGAGCATGTGTGTCATTGTGCAACCATTTGTGCGTCACTCTGTGGAGCGTGGCGATGTTTGCACATCCAAATATCATAAACGGATGAATATATCTTCCAAATCGGTCTGTTCTGAAATATCGGAACCTTCCCGAGAGACAATATTCCATGTGAATTTTTATCGCTGGTAAACACACAGTCGAATCTTCCGAACTGAAAAATGGCCAAAAAAAAAAAAGGTTCAGATTTCAGCCACTGGGCTGAATTAAACCAAGATCCTAATCAGGAAAATCAGGAATCTGGTTCTAGTGTTAAATCAATGACTTGGGTAGAAAAATGTAAACGCTTTGATTTGTACAACAAACCTACAAAGCATCTAATAAACACGGTGCTCTTACAACGCGGACAGAAGGACACTGGTATTAAAATATGTTCTTTGTGCGCCATAACAACACTTACAGGATGATTCTTTAGCATTATCTCACTATTGTATTGCTCATTACTTATGGAGAAGGGAACAGCTGCTTTCTTCCATCGCTGTCGTCTTCTCTGTGCCCCTCCTGTCCTTTCAATCCCAATTATTGTATGTAAATTGGATTAAACGTCTTGAACAAATAATTGAAACACAAAAAGTGATTTGCAGTGATACACAAAGAAACAAATAGTCAGTAATGGACAGATAGACAGCAAGGAATTAATTACGCACACATTGCAAAGAACAGGAACTCACACAGATCCATGGGCACCGATATTACCAGGCAGCCTGAAACATAGGAAAAACATGTCATCCATCGAGAGGCCAGAGCTCACAGCTACTAATACACCAAATAATACAAAACACACCAACAATGCATAGCACCCGTTACACAACATGCTTGTGTTTAATGCATAGCACATGTTACACAACATTCTTGTGTGCCATACATAGCACTTGTAACACAACATGCTTGTGTATATTGCATAGCACACGTTACACAACATGCCTGTGTTTAATGCATAGCACGTGTCACACAACATACCTGTGTTTAATGCATAGCACGTCACACAAAATGTCTGTGTGTAATGCTTTATAAGGCACACAGAATACAATGCACCTGTTTATTGACAAATAATTGATTGATTCCAATACAAAATACTCATTAGTACAAAGGGGCAGAGGAGGCTTGACCCATGAGGCCGTAGGGTTCAGCTCACTAACAGTTTTTTTTGGGGGAAAAAAATTAAATAACATTAAAAAAATATATGTATTTTGTGTGCAATCTCAAAGCTAGCGTTTGTTCCCTAAGGCTAGGGTCAGACGAGCGTGATTTCTACGGACTGTACGTTCGTGCACACGGACGGACGTCAGTACGGAAGACACAGTAGTGGCCACACAGTCCGTTTATTCACTGACGTATATTTTGACGGATGTAGGAGGGAAAATAAATTAAAAAGCAAAACCATTTTGTCCATGAAAAATGCTGGACGTATAAATGCTGGACGTATAAATGTTGGACGTATAAATGCTGGACGTATAAATGCAGTCCGTCTGACCACGTTCCATCACTCACACACAAAGCTATGCGGACGTTGCAGACGCAGCGCACTTTGTGCGGCCGTTCTAGGGGTTGTACGTTCTTGCCTGCCTTGCGTCCGTGGGCCGCGGCAGTTGTGCGTCCGCAGTTCAGTACGGACGTACTTCATGTGTCAGGCTCCAATGGGCTTTCTGTCATGCTATCACGGACGTACTTTTAGGCGCAATCACGGACGTGAACACTACGCTCGTCTGACAGCAGCCTAAAAGAGCAGCATAAATTAGTTAAAATGCAACACAGAAACTGATAAATGTTTTCCCTCACCTCAGGCTAAAGGAAGCAGCATAGACGCAACAGAGCATGTCAGATGAGGACGGTTTTGGTCCTCTGTCCTGTCTGAGAACATTTTGCACATGCTCTGTCTCTTTAGGAGGTTTACATAAGGTCAGATGAGTTAAATGTCAATTTAAAATGCACAATGTGCACTGGCTCATTACCATAGAGAGGGCAGCATTAGACAGAGGAGGAAGGAGGGAGAGATCACCCAGATAGCAGCAGCTGTAGAACTGGGATCTCAAACTCCGACCCCCCAGACGTTTCCTGACTACAAATCCCATAATTCTTTGAATAAAATAAATGACCAGAGTAACATGGGAGTTGTAGTTCTGAAACATCTGGCAGACTAGAGTTTGTGATCCCTGATGTGGCACAAGCTGTGATCTTGATATCTTTTCCCTGCACAGGTCTCAAGTGATTGCTGGCTGGACATGGGTCAGACTAAGCAGGTGTGTGTGTGATTTCTAGGCCTCTCCACCATCAGGTCTGGCAGAGGTGTGACCAGCAGGGATCAGCACAAACAACTACATAGAGCTGGGCTGGCTTGAGGGATCAGGGTAATTCCTCAGTCTACCATCTTGCAGGCAGTTGTGTGGATCTTCATCTGCATAATCATTCATTGCTTCTTGTGCAGAGCTTCTGTGGAAGAGGACTCTTTATGCCCACCCTCCCACCTGGTCCAGGACAGTGTGTGTCATGCCCCCTGATGGTTCATAAAGCTTTCTGCACCATCAGATCTTCTTTCCCTCCAGTGGCCAGGGATACTCCTGTCTTGCATCTGTTCTGGTTGAGTATTGCTGTAGGTGCACCATTTCAACAGCTCTATCAATGTGCATCCTTGTCTGGTAAGGACAGGACTGAAAGATTCCTTTCCTTTTATTTCCTGGTCAATGGTGTACCTGGTCCTCCACCTTCATCTCCTGGCCAATAGGGATCATAGTCCTTCTCTTTCATCTCCTGGCCAATAGGATTCATAGTCCTTCTCTTTCATCTCCTGGCCAATAGGGTTCATAGTCCTTCTCTTTCATCTCCTGGCCAATAGGGTTCATAGTCCTTCTCTTTCATCTCCTGGCCAATAGGGTTCATAGTCCTTCTCTTTCATCTCCTGGCCAATAGGGTTCATAGTCCTTCTCTTTCATCTCCTGGCCAATAGGGTTCATAGTCAGGGTTTATTAGGACTTAAAAAAAGAAGAGTGGGAACTCAACTCCCCAAGACTTCTGTCAGCCCATGATTCCTGTCATAAGATTACCGGAAGCTGTAGAAGCTGCAGCGCTTCTTGCAAGAACGTAGAAATTGTCATTCACATGCATTTCCAATGTACTCAAGCCCTGGAAACACCATAAAATGAAGACATTTCTATAAATTGGGCTTGAATATAAAGACATTGCTGCTTTCATCTTTCCAGTAGTGGAACCTAATGAGAACTAAGCACCCCTTGCTATAATAGTGGAGGAACTGTGTTCTCATGCGTTCCTGCTCAACCAGACCCCTGGTTTCTCCTTTCAGTGCTTTATATTGCGTATCTGTTGGATTTTTGGGGCTCACCTATGATCAGCGTTGTTTGGATCCTTATGGACAGATTAACCCGATTCTTGACTTGATAGCAGTTACTACTGCCACACCTAGCACTCCCAGCCATGGAGGTGAGGTATAAATCAGCAGCAAGTGATTTCGTGACCAAATGTCTGCTGAGTGAAGGCAAGTTAACTATACACAGATAAAGATAGTATAGTAAGACAGAAACAGAACTTGGTTCAGAAAACGCATAGTCAATAGTACGTTCCGAGTTGGCACCAGAGAGGGTAGTTGTATAAACAGGATTGGCAACAGAGAGGACTCCCATATACTTGTGCTCATCAACGTCTAAAGCACGCACAATGAATTCAGCAAGTTGCAGGGCAGGCCTGCAATGTGAGATTATACAGAATGCAGTATATATATGCTTAGTACCAAACAGTTGACATAATGGCTTGATAGATTCAGCAACCTGCAGGACAGACTCACAATCAGAGACCATGCAATATGCTTTGTACATATGCTCAGTACCAGGTGGCTGACATGAGGGGTTGAGAGATTCAGCAACCTGCAGGGCAGACCCACAATCAGAGACCATGCGGTATGAGTTGTGCATTGGCTTACTACCAGACAGTTGACATGAAAGACCGATAGATTGTGCAAGCTGCAGGGCAGACCCACAACAGGAGACCATGCGGTATGATCATCACATACACTTAGTGTACGCAGAGTATAACAGACAACAATAAAGGGCAAGAGCGTAAGAATATTCAACAGGCAGTCCGAGTCCTCGTACAAGCAGAAATTGGCAACTAAGCAAAAGCAGACTGAGACAATAACGAGATCAGCTGGCAATGCGGGAATGACTCCACGTCAGGGTGACGAGCTGAATCTCACACCCTGCATTTAAGGCCGGCGGCTCCGTGTCATCACGCCAAGCCCCGCCCCCTCAGAAGCCAATCTGCCAGTTCGAGCTCCTGGCACCCGGCCAGCCAGCGATGCTGCCAGGTGCCCTGACCAGTAGTGTATTTAGGTTTTGTGCTGCCCTAGGCCTGACTAAACTCGTGCACCCCTAATTTAAATTTGAAGCACCCCTTCCTGTCAAGGGCACACCTCTTCCTGGTTAATCCCCACCCTTCCTCTTTAAGCTCCACCTTTTCCTCTTAGAGCTCCGCCTTTTCCTCTCTTTATATTAAAAGTGGATACCAAGTGCCTACTTGTATATTTTGTATACCATTTCAAATGTATCTATTGAGATAAAGAAAATTATGAAATGTTTAAATTCAAGTATTTTTACAAAGAACAGCCACGCATGTCAAGTAAACGGGATCACAGCCGCTCTAATTGGTGGAACAATAAAATCCACAGAAACGTGCACTGCATATGAGCGTATCACAGAGCTGCATAGCAATAAAACCCACAGAAATGGGCACTGTGTATGAGCATATCAGAGCTGCAAAGCAATAAAACCCACAGAAATGTGCAGTGTGTATGAGCATATCACAGAACTGCACAGCAATAAAACTCACAGTAATATGCAGTGTGTATCACAGAATCCACAGCAATAAAACACCCAGCAATGCAATGTGCGGTGTGTATGAGTGCATCAGAATTCACAGCAATAAAACTCACAGCAATGCAATGTGCGGTGTGTATGAGTGCATCAGAATCCACTGCAATAAAACTCCCAGCAATGCAATGTGTGGTGTGTGTCAGCGTAACAGAATCCACAGCAATAAAACTCCCAGCAATGCAATGTGCGGTGTGTATGAGTTCATCAGAATCCACTGCAATAAAACTCCCAGCAATGCAATGTGTGGTGTGTATGAGTGCATCAGAATCCACTGCAGTAAAACTCCCAGCAAACCGAGTGTATATGAGCACACAGCAATTATTTATTCTACATTTACCGGCCTCTGTCCGCGGTAGGGCTGTGTGCAGAGTCAGCAGGGACTGTGTACAGACTCAGCAGGAGGTCCCTCCAGGCCACGTTAGGATCACGGCTGTGCCTGTGCGTGGAGCCATCTTGTCAGCAGTGGGGTGCCACTGCCAGAGGGTGCACCGTGGCTTTGATTCCCTTCCCGGTGGGTGTTCAGTCCAGAATAGAGTGACAGTCCATGTTAACGAAAGGGCGGGCAGCTGCGTGCATGCGTGTCACGTGGTCAGCCAGTCAGGTGGTACTGAGACTCAGTACCACCTGACTGGCCGGACCAAGTGTGACCTGCACGCAAGCAGCCTCACCAGGAGCCAGGCAGCTCAATGACAAATTTCTATCACTGCAGTGCTGGTTAAGGAAAGGTCCACTTTAAACAGCAGTAAGCAGACAGGGCTTCATATTCTGCTGAAACCCCCCCCCTTACCTGCCGTTTACTGTCATCTTCTCTCTCTGGACACAAATCACATCCCCCTCCCCTCTCCTAGAGCTGCTGCGAGGCAGGGGAGGAGCTATGGAGGGAGGAGAGGGGGATTTTTATTCTATTCGATTTTATTCCGTATGCAAACGTCATGCTCCGCTGCTCGTTGTTTGAGAGCACAGCTCAAAGCTGACACATAGTGACAGTGGCACCTCCTAGTACCCCCTAATGACACCCCAATAATCACTGGTACCTGGGGCGGCCCGCCCTCCGCCACTCCTCTAAGTACACCACTGCTCTGGTGATATGCTCACACACAAGTTTGGCGAACTGCCAGCAAGTACAGTGCTGTTTGAAGGCAGTGCAAATCCCCATAGAGAAGTAATGGTTAATCTATTCAGAGAACACCAAACAGCAGAGAAATGTCAGTGAAATGTCCTGATGTTCGGTGGTTTCAATCAGCAGGTTTATTCAGGCGAACCCCATAGGTTTCAATGTTAAAAATATTCCCGTTTTTTATGCAATATCTAATAAACCATTTATTATTTTAATCTGCAGTAAAAAGTCTTTATTTATTTATTGATTTTTTTTGTACCTTTTAGTGATTTTTCAGAATTTTTTGGGCTAAATTCCCCCCTTTCTTTTAATAGCGGTTCTCCTTTTTCTGTAACAGAACTTTTTATTATCAATCATAGGATCTTATATGTAAAGTCCAGACATTTTCGTTCAGTAGTTCTTTTTAAAACAGCAGGCCATGGGTTTGCGGTGGCAGCATACAGCGGCCGACTCCATGCACTTTGGGGACCCTGCGGTGAATGGTGAATTCACTGCAGGGTTGGGAAATTTTATTCCCCGAAGTGCAGGGAACTACAGAACACCAAAATGTTGGCGTCATTTCGGTGCTCTGTGAGTAACCCAATTAGTGGTGAGGTTTTTTGTTGCCCCCTGGAAAGTGAAAGCCTAGGCCTTGCCTACCCAGGACATACTTGAAAATTAGTGACATCTCAATGTTTCCTTCCTGGTAAAATAGTTTGCAAAAGTAAAAAAAAAAAAAATTTTTTTTTTTTTTTTAGGGGTGGGGCCACCCAGCGGGCCGCCGCCCCCTGGAAAGTGCCGCCCTAGGCCTGGGCCTTGTTGGCCTAGGCCAAAATACACCAGTGGCCCTGACCCCCCAGGAAGCTCTCCGGGGGAGGCCAAAGACGTGACACTTTCTTTTCTTTGATCTGCCCCTTTTTTCTTTCTTTCGTCGGCCTCTTTTTTCTTTCATCTGCCTCTTTTTCTTTCTTACGTGCCTTTCTCTCTTCTGCCTCTTTTTTTTTTAATCTGCCTCTGGTGGCACCTGTGCATCATCATAAGACGCCCACCTTCTGCGCCACTAGCAGGGGACCGCGAGCAGACAATGTCGGCTACGTGAGCCACATAATGAGGAACAGGTACAATAATGGAACCTGCGTTGGGGGCAGGGGCGGATCCAGACACAGGTTTGGGGGGGCATTCTACCAGTTTTGGCCAAGAGCTGGTGTTGGGTTCGTAGTGACAGGTGTATTTGCCCCAGCTCACTTGGATATATTGCCCCCAGCTCACATGGATATATATATTGCCCCAGCTCAGATGGATATATATTTGCCCCAGCTCAGATGGATATATTGCCCCAGCTCAGATGGATATATTGCCCCAGCTCAGATGGATATATTGCCCCAGCTCACATGGATATATTGCCCCAGCTCACATGGATATATTTGCCCCAGCTCACATGGATATATTTGCCCCAGCTCACATGGATATATATACAGTTGTGTTCAAAATTATTCAACCCCCACTGAAATTGAGTGTTTTGGCCAGTTTGACATTGATTTTGATCATTCAGTCATCAATTAAATCAAAGAGGCACGTGTAGGTCAGACAAATATAACATAACATTTATAATGAAATAACCACAAATGTCTTTTCTGTGCTCACATCATTATCAGTTTTATTCAACCCCCAAGTGACATTCAATCTTAGTACTTAGTACAACATCCTTTTACAGTTATAACAGCTTTTAAACGTGAAGCATAGCTTTACACAAGTGTCTTGCAGCGATCTACGGGTATCTTCGCCCATTCGTCATGGGCAAAAGCCTCCAGTTCAGTCACATTCTTAGGCTTGCGCACTGCAACTGCTTTCTTTAAGTCCCACCAGAGGTTCTCAATCGGATTTAAGTCAGGTGACTGCGATGGCCACTCCAAAATGTTCCAGCCTTTAATCTGCAACCATGCTCTAGTGGACTTGGAGGTATGCTTGGGATCATTGTCCTGTTGAAAGGTCCAACGTCTCCCAAGCCTCAGGTTTGTGACGGACTGCATCACATTGTCATCCAATATCTCCTAGTACTGAAGAGAATTCATGGTACCTTGCACACGCTGAAGCTTCCCTGTACCTGCAGAAGCAAAACAGCCCCAAAGCATGATTGACCCCCCGCCATGCTTCACAGTAGGCAAGGTGTTCTTTTCTTCATAGGCCTTGTTCTTCCTCGGCCAAACATAGCGTTGATCCATGGGCCCAAACAGTTCTAATTTTGTTTCATCAGTCCACAGAACACTATCCCAAAACTTCTGTGGTTTGTCCACATGACTTTTGGCATACTGCAGTCGACTCTTCTTATTCTTTGGAGACAGCAAGGGGGTGCGCCTGGGAGTTCTGGCATGGAGGCCTTCATTACGCAGTGTGCGCCGTATTGTCTGAGCTGAAACTTCAGTACCCACATCTGACAAATCTTTTCTCAGTTCCTCAGCAGTCACACGGGGACTTTTCTCCACTCTACGCTTCAGGTAGCGCACAGCAGTCGAAGTCAGCATCTTCTTTCTGTCACGACCAGGTAGCGTTTCAACAGTGCCCTTTGCCTTGAATTTGCGAATGATGCTTCCTATGGTCTCTCTTGGTATGTTTAACATCTTTGCAATCTTCTTATAGCCATTGCCCTTCCTGTGAAGAGTAATCACCTTCTCTTGTCTTCCTGGACCATTCTCTTGACTTCACCATGTTTGTAACCACACCAGTAAATGTCTAGAAGGAGCTGAGTATCACAGTCATTTTAAAGCTGCCTAATTGGTGCTTATTATGCTTTATTGCTGCTCCGTGACATCCACAGGTGTTTTCAATACCTGATTGAAAACACTTGAATGAACCTCTGTTCTTCAGAGTGGTAGTCTTTAAGGGGTTGAATAATTGTGTCAATGAAGAATTCACAAAATAAACATTTACTACTGTATTACAAAACCAATTGATGTCATTTTAGTTGCATATGGTTCTTTAAAAAGTCCTTGTAGGATTTCATTCTGAATACAATTACAAATGTCACTAAATTCCCTAAAACCCTTTACAGCATTGGGGGTTGAATAATTTTGAACACAACTGTATGTTGCCCCAGCTCACATGGATATATATATATTGCCCCCAGCTCACATGGATATATTTGCCACCAGCTCACATGGATATATATATTGCCCCAGCTCACATGGATATATATATATTGCCCCCAGCTCACATGGATATATTTGCCCCCAGCTCACATGAATATATATATATTGCCCCAGCTCACATGGATATATATTTGCCCCCAGCTCACATGCATATATATTTGCCCCCAGCTCACATGGATATATATATTGCCCCCAGCTCACATGGATATATATCTTGCCGTCAGCTCACATAGATATATATTTGTCCCCAGCTCGCATGGATATATTTGCCCCCAGCTCTCATCTCCTCTGCTGCCAGGCCCCTCCGCCGCCGCTCCGAGTACCCACCGGCCTTTCTTCTCCCTACGAGCGGCCGCTGGCATGCAGCTTGACCGCTCGCTGGAAACCACCTGACCAGCGCAGCCGCGTTCCTGCGAGATCGTGGAGTTCACGTGAACTCTGCGATCTCATTCGCTGGTCAGGTGGTTCCCATCCCAGGCGAGCGGCCAAGCTGCATGTCGGCGGCCGCTTGTAGGGAGAAAAGCGGCCGGCGGCAGCGATTTTCTCGAGGGGGCGCAATTGCCCCCCCTCTATCTGCCCCTGGTTGGGGCCAGCTGCGCCCCTAGGCGGCAGTGCACCCTAGGTGGTTGCCTAGCTTGCCTAGTGGGAGCACTGGCCTGAACGGCTTGTTTAGGCAACATTCACATACTCTGCTGCTGTGTGTCCGTGTGGTGGGCCACCGGTTGTCCATAACTGTGTGTGAGATAAAAACTCCTCCCTGCAGAGCTGAAAAATCACCTGCAATCTCAATTGATTTTGAACTTAACTTGTGTTCAACTCTGTCTATCTGCCAATCCCTTTTATTATGCCTCTTAATGACAGAGGATGCTGGGAGTTAAATATGTAATAAAATGTGCGTCGTAAAATACTGATCCTTAACAAGTGAGAACAGTGAGCCAGCAATGCTAATTCAATGCCACAGTAATGGTATCAATGTATTTCAGCAAAGATGTATCTTATCACATGCGGAAATTATCTTTGCGATTGCCCCGAGTCCTTAAAATGAATGGACACACCTCTATCACCCCCTCCAAATGTGCTTCAATTTCATGCTGGTGTTACATGCCATGCCTTTTTATCCAGCTCCCCTCAGGGTTGCCAGATCTTCCATGTTTTCCTGGATACATATAAATAATGCATACTGATGGCCAGCGCATGAGAAACGCAACCATGCAGCATGTAGGATCCATATGCTGCTGGTGATCCAAGATGAGCAGCTTCAGCTAGAAGCATTTGGACTATACATGTTGCAGGGCAGCATCTTCTCTGTGATCACTGTCTACTTGAAATCGTAATATATGTCCAGAAAAACATGGCCAATAATGGGGGAAGAAGGAGGGGGCACTCCTTTAGGGTTGCTGGATCGGCCGTGTTTTACTGAACACACATTACTATTTCATGCATAGGGGAACACTGGGAAAAGTGCTGCCCTGCACCTTGTATAATTCATATGCTGCAGGAGGGATATCAAGGCAGGTCACCTGGGATTCCTTTTTTATTTCTTGCCTGCAGTGTATGGATTATACATGCGGGGTGGCATTTTTCATGCACTGTCCATCAGCATGAATACATTATATGAATCCAGAAAAACATGGCCGATTGTGCAACCCTAGTTCCCCTCCCTGTTTTCACATTGCAGTTTATTAACCGATCAGGGTTATTCAGAGATAGGTGAAAAGCAGGAGAATTGCCAGGAGAATGAACAATCTAGACCAAATAGCCAATAAATGGGAGACTTTTTCAGGTTTGGCTATTTTGACCTAGACTTTTCACTTCTCCAGTCATTCTCCTGGTTTTCACCTCTCTCTGAATAACCCTGTATGTTTCTGTCTAGCACTCTAGTTGATTTGATCTACCTGTCCATCTGTCCATTACACCTTTCGGTGCTCAGGATGTGTAGGGCACATCTGGAGCATGTGACATTCCTCTCCTTCCTGCTCTCTGTGTAGTGAAGAAATGTCACTAATAACACTTGTTACTGCTTTAATGCAGTGTATCCATCACATTTATACATGTAACGTGATCTTTAGATAGAAAACCTGGGCAGAAAGCCAGCAGACATGAGAAGGTAGAGAAAAAAACATATGCCGTTTAGAAATGTTGAGGGACTAAGGCTGGTCCTCCACATAGTGGAAGTCCTCCACAGTTGGACGACCGACTTGGCCGTAAACGTTTTTGAATGATTTGTGTCGTCCACTGCAAGTGACTATGGAAGACCCAGATCGACCAACGGACACCCCACCGAACGCCGCCGAAGACCACTGGACTGATGAAAGAAAAGCAAAACCCTGCTGAAGACAGCCGGACTGCAGGAAAAAAATAAACGCCGCCAGACTGCAGCCAGAAAAAAACGTAACTCTGCTATTCTCCTAATAGGTGAATAAACAAAAAATAATGCATTTCAAATGTCTCTAAACAATAAAAAAGTCCTTTAAAAAAAGAATAAAAAGGTCTGTTACAGAATAATAAAAAAAAACGCCATTTTAAAAAAATTGGGAATCAACAATTTTGTCAAAAAATATCAAGAATACAAAAAGATGGTCAGAAAAATAAATTAATTAAAAGTCTTTTTGCTGAAAAATTAAACGGTTTAATAATAATAAAAAAATGAAAATATTATTTTACATTAAAACCTATGAGATTCGTCTGTTTTATCTGTCGAAATGAACCACAGAAAATCAGGGCATTTTATTTTCATGTTTGCTGTACTAGGGCGTTCGTCTTTGACAAATCCCATTCAAATGGGAAATTTCGCTAGTCTGATGGAAGTCAGAGGCAGTGGAAGAGGGTTTATTCTCCTCTGTGTTGTGGGATTAGTCTGACAACTATGGACGACTTGTTAGTCGCACAAATAAGGACCCAGTGGACAGCCAGCCGTATACTCTAGTGAATGTTTTATTATCCCTATGACGCACATTAACAAGTGGCTCACTTTGTATTGGAATAGTTCCTCTCTTTCTAATACAGTGTCACAAGTTGAAATAATCACTAGAATATCTCCTTCAATGTATCCATAATGGAGGTGATGTAATGCAGTGTTTGAGGTTCTCCTTTAGGAGGTGATGATCACGACTATAAATACAAGGGGGGGGGACTAAAAGTAAGGCTAAAATCGAGGAAATCCTGATGCTAACTCCTGGTTTTTTTTTTCCATAGAAAGCCGAAACCTTCTAAGGCTAGGGTCAGACGAATGCATTTTTCACGTCGTCCGTGAAAAAGTGCATCCGAACGAATGGACTTATTTTTTAACGCAATACGCGATAGCGGTCATACGATGCGCATTTTCATCCGTGATTTTGTACGGATCATCAATAAAACACTTTTTGCGTCTGGACGTAATGTTGGCCGGACGTGTGCAGCGTCTGACGTCTCCCAATCACGCACACACGCCGCTAGCGGACGCAGCGCACTCTGTACGTCAGTACTAGCGGTTTGACGTTCTCCAAAAAATGCGTTTGTTTGCCACTTGCGTGCGGCCGTTCTTCGTATGCTGCCCAGCTTTGGACGTCATTTGCTACTAGCACAGCCGTGATTAAGTGCGGCTAAACGCACGTTAATACTGCGTTCGTCTGACCCTAGCCTAATATTTATAAAAAAAAGTTGATATCCTCACAGACGATCGAGGAAACTCAAATAGTAGCAGTTGGCAGCTTGTAGAATTGCTCTGCCAGATTCATTGTGGTTTCTTTGTGCTTTGAAGACCTCAAAACCCATCTTGGTGATGAAGCCCCAAGTCTCCAGAAGGTCCGCAAGTGGTTTAGCAAATTCAAGTTTGGACACTTTGACGTCTGTGATAAACCAAGAGAGGGAGACCCCTGCATGTCCACAGATGAGACCAGACGGCCAAGATGACAGAATTTCTTTATCAGGAACATCAAACCATTCTCAGAAAACTTGTGGAAGAGTCCGACATCCCAAAAACAAGCACGTTGAGGATTCTTCATGACAAGTTGGACTTCGCCAAGAAGTGCACCCCCAGAGCTCCTCGTATGTTGAACGCAGAACAAAAAAATGCTTGCGTCGAGTTTGCCAAAAAGTTCCTCATCGCATTGGAAGATGGGAAGTCTATCCATTTTTTTTCTTGAGAAAGTATTTTACCAGAAAGGATACATTGAGGTTTCTCTCGTTTTCAAATATAAACTTCTAGGCATTTGTCACTGGAGATGAACCACGTTGACAGAAGATGATTTTCGGGGGTGTTTTGAGAAGTGGGTGCACCGCTTGAAAAAACGCCTGGAGATTGTCAGCGATTATATTAAGAAATGCTGAATAAACAAGGGTTATTTAAAAAAACAAAAGCATTTTTGAGTTAACAAAGTCCAGCATTAAAGTTGACTTGCTATTATGATTTTTATCAGCAGTGATGCGAGGCTCCACTGAAAGGACAGGCCTGACCAGTCCTTATGGGGGCTCTAATGGGGCCTCCTCCTAGGCCAGGGCCCTCAGGCAGTGCCCTATTGGTCAGTCCAGCTCTGGGGATATGGCATATAAACCTGTATGTTATCTATTGATTGAAGTCTATCTCTGTAAAGTGATATATTATTATTATTGTCATCATTTATATAGCGCCAACAGTTTCTGCAGCGTCTTACCAAAGGGAACGTGATACAGATAAACGGACATATGATGGAAACAAGAGGTGCAGAGGCCCTGCTCATAGGACCTTACAATATATATCCTGCATGCGGTTTACGGACTAAATAATAAAATAATGATATAGAATTCCTTATATTACACAATAAACAAACACTTTATAGGTGGAATATACGTATAATAAAAATATGCAAGAATGATACTATAATCAGTAAAGCATAGCTATAGCTTAGCAAGATGCAAAGTAACAAACATTCAGCAGCAAACGCCTAAACTCCTGTGAGCAGGGCTCTCTGCACCTCTTGTTTCTGGTTCTGCTGTTTGTTTGTAATATTGTCTCTTCCCCATTGGTTGTTGTAAAGCGCTGCAGAAACTGTTGACACTATATACAGGTGAAACTCGAAAAATTAGAATATGGTGCAAAAGTTCATTTATTTCAGTAATGCAACTTAAAAGGTGAAAGTAATATATGAGACTCATTAGATGCAAAGCGAGATAGTTCAAGCCGTGATTTGTCATAATTGTGATGATTATGGTTGCAGCTCATGAAAACCCCAAATCCACAATCTCAGAAAATTAGAATATTGTGAAAAGGTGCAATATATTCTAGACTCAAAGTGTCCCACTCTAATCAGCTAATTCAGCCGTAACACCTGCAAAGGGTTCCTGAGCCTTTAAATGGTCTCTCAGTCTGGTTCAGTAGGAATCACAATCATAGGAAAGACTGCTGACCTGACAGTTGTGCAGAAAACCATCATTGACCCCCTCCATAAGGAGGGAAAGCCTCAAAAGGTCATTGCATAAGAAGTTGGACGTTCCCAAAGTGCTGTATCAAAGCACATTAATAGAAAGTTATGTGGAAGGGAAAAGTGTGGAAGAAAGAGGTGCACAAGCAGCAGGGATGACGCAGCCTGGAGAGGATTGTCAGGAAAAGGCCATTCAAAAGTGTTGGACTTTCACAAGGAGTGGACGGAGGCTGGAGTCAGTGCATCAAGAGCCACCACACACAGACGGGTCCTGGACATGGGCTTCAAATGTCGTATTCCTCTTGTCAAGCCGCTCCTGAACAACAAACAAGGTCAGAAGTGTCTTACCTGGGCTAAAGAAAACAGACCTGGTCTGTTCTGTTGCTCAGTGGCTCCAAAGTCCTCTTTTCTGATGAGAGCAACTTTTGCATCTCATTTGGAAACCAGGGAGCCAGAGTATGGAGGAAGAATGGAGAGGCCCACACTGCAAGATGCTTGAAGTCCAGTGTGAAGTTTCCACAGTCTGTGTTGATTTGGGGAGTCATGTCATCTGCTGGTGTTGGTCCACTGGGCTTCATTAAGTCCTGGGTTAACGCAGCCGTTTACCAGGAGATTTTGGAGCACTTCATGCTTCCTTCCACAGATGAGCTTTATGAGGATGCTGACTTCATTTTCCAGCAGGACTTGGCACCTGCCCACACTGCCAAAAGCACCAAAACCTGCTTCAATGACCGTGGGATTACTGTGCGTGATTGGCCAGAAAACTCGCCTGACCTGAACCCCATAATGAATCTATGGGGCATTGCCAGGAGAAAGCTGAGAGACATGAGACGGGACAATGCAGAAGAGCTGAAGGCCGCTATTGAAGCATCCTGGTCTTCCATAACACCTCAGCAGTGCCACAGGCTGATAGCTTCCATGCCACGCCGGCCGCATTGAGCCAGTAATTGCTGCAAAAGGGACCCAAACCAAGCACTGAGTACATCTGCAGCTTATACTTTTCACAGGTGCCATATTGTTCTATGTACAATCCTTGTTTTATTGATTGCATGGAATATTCTCATTTTCTGAGATTGTGGATTTGGGCTTTTCATGAGCTGTAACCAGAATCATCACAATTATCACAAATCACCGCTTGAACTATCTTGCTTTGCATCTAATGAGTCTCATATATTAGTTTCACCTTTAAGTTGCATTACTGAAATAAATGAAGTTTTGCACCATATTCTAATTTTTCGAGTTTCACCTGTAAATGACAATAATAAATAAATAAGACAAACACTGAGCTGAGGACACCAAGTAGCATACAGTGTTATACAGTGTAATCCTCAACTAGAAATAAACACAGAGAAGCAATACACACATAAACAAGCAGCCATTAAGATAAGTGACATACAGCAAAATAGAGAGTGACACAAAGCTAGTAATACAAAGAGACATATTGTTAGTAATGTGTAGAATCATATACAATAAACACAACCTAAAGTAACCACCGCAAACAATATATAAAGAATAATACAGCAGACAGGTTATCTAAATAGCAGGACAAGAAGGAACAGGAGGAAAAGAAGAGGAGAGATTAAAATATATAGTGAGCTGAGAAAAGGAATTAAATAAGGCCAAGGAGCAGGATATGGCTAAATATATTCTTCAGCTGAATCCTTACATACACTCCATGCACCACTGGTTACAAATGGCAATAATGAAACAACCATGAATGGGGATAACACTTAAAAGTTCTTCCTGGGTTCTATCAATTACTTAAAAGGAGCCTGAAAACTGTACAACCAACAATATGAAGAGAAAAGACACATAGTAACAGATCACAAGTGATGCACAGCAATGGAAGTAAAATGAAACACTGATAATAATGTACAATGCTGGGTAAATCACAGAGAGAATAAACATCAAAACACTGATTAACTGACAACTAATAATATTTATCAATACTACACACTGAGGAATATAAAGTAACACAGTAATGTACACAATAAGGCACCTGGAATAATAAATTAAAAGAGACATGTGAAAAAGAAATGCAGAAATAAACAAAGAATAAACAACTATGAGACATTCAGTCAACAATAGACTATACATAATAATAGGAGCCAATAGCTAGAAAGAGTGTAATGCAAGAACATATACATTAAATATTATTAGTTGTAACGAAAGTGTCAATAAAACCCATAAAAACCAACACAGAATAAAAACATATGATTATAGAGATAAACAGACAAGAACATGAAAAATAGATAAAAAGTGCCTGGTGAAAGAAGAATACTTACAGCAGGATAAGCACAGGAAGTGACACAAAGTTTCCATTCAACACAAAGTAACACAAAACACGAGGAAGGCACTATCACACTGCAGGCGACATAATCACAATTAATGAAACCAGTAACAAAATTTGCTCACCCCCCTCCTTCCAGCCACATGGAAAAAGCACATTCCTCTCTAAGCCCACAATTGCCAAAAACACAGATCATTGAGTGATGCTCCAGCCAGCCTAATCATCACAGGGTCAATTGACTACAAAATTAGAAGAAAAAAAATATATATGGTTAATCTACTTCTTTAATGGCTACATTTTATGGTTTTTAGAATAAATGCACTGACAGAGCCCAGCCTTGCACTGGAGTGTAACACTGTCTGGGGGCTTCATTATATTAAATACCTACGATGAGCATTATGTGTTTATATGTGGATCAATGGACAGAAACACGAGGAAGTTTAAATTCAGTGTGTGTTAAATTTATGAATCCATCTCAGTTAACAGTAACCTGGAGGCCTCAAGTCTTGCACAGCTGAAAATTTCTCCTTTCCATCCATCTATATCTACCTATAGCTATCTGTATCTAATATAATATATATGCTGCATATATATTCATCTATTATCTGCATGACTAGCATCTGTTTACCAATATTTATCAGTATCTATCTTATATAATATATACTATATCTGCATCTAGCATCTGTTTACCTATATTTATCAGTATCTATCTTATATAATATATACTATATCTGCATCTAGCATCTGTTTGCATCAATCTATAGCTATCTGTATCTATCTATATATATATGCATCTATTATCTGCATAGCATCTATTACTTTATCTGCATCCATCTCTGTATCTAGCTATATCTCTCTGCATCTAATATATAAATGCATTAATTATCTGCATGACTAGCATCTGTCTACCTATATTTATCTCTGTATCTAGGTATATCTATTTGTACCCAGTATGTATATATATGTGAAGATATACTTATACAACTACATATATTATCTGCACGACTAGCATCTGTCTACCTATATTCATCTCTATCTATATCTCTATCTAGCTTTATATATATTTACCAATCTCTCTCTATATATATATATTCTTGCGTCTATTATCTGCATGACTAGCATCTCTCTACCTAAATTTATCTGTATCTATAATCTTTGTATTTACCTGTATATATCTCTATATCTAGCTATATATATCTGCATCTACCTATATATTATATATATATATACATTAGATAAATGTTAGCATCTATTATGAGCATGACTATCGTCTTCCTATAGACTGTATATGTCTATCTCTGTATCTCTCTATATCTGTCTGCATCTAAGATATATATTTGTATACATGTATTATATGCATGACAAGCATTTGTCTGCCTATATTTCGATGTTTCTACAATCTCTATTTCTGTAATTATCTGTATCAATCTAATATATTTATATCTATCTTCCTATACCTATATTTATCTGTGTCTATCTGCATGTACATGTATCTATTGCTGTATCTGTGTATTTATATTTGTGTGCTGTGTTATGGAACTCCTTTCGTTCTCTGTTGTCTGGTGTGTGTGTATATATATATATATATATATATGTAGTGTTTATGTATGATTGTGTCAGGTAATGCATCTTGTTAATGTTAAATTCCCTCATTCCATTGCTTTGCACCACTTAAAACAATCCCACATTATAAAATGCATTTCATAGCTGCTCCTGGGGGATCCATAAGCCTCATGTACAGATTATTCATTAAGAGCAGTTTAGATGAAAGGATTATTATTCCATGGACTCGTGTCTCAGCCTCCAGCAGCCAGGAGCTTCCCTGACATTTTACAAATGAGAGTGGGCGTTTTATTGTTATATGGCCCTTGTCCACCGTGTTGTAACAAGTAAATAAATGTTGCTTACCTAACTGTTTCTTTTAATGCTGAGACTGAGTGGGAGAGACTTATTTCCCAATCCTCTTCCCTTAACAAAGACCATTAAGGAGAGGAGACACTTCCCTGCCACAAGCCCAGTGGGCTGCATGAGACCACCACAAGAAGGATGCTGTGCATGTGCTGGTTCCAGGGCTGTCACATGGTGTATTTCTTGATACATTGTATCCAGTGACACATTCTGCAAAAATACTCCTATATAGCCTATGGTTTGTGGTGGATGAAACTGGGTTTAAGTTGTGTTGGCCTCAGGGTGATGGGGATAAGAAAAGCACATCATTATCTTAATATATTTCAGATAATCTTGGATATTAAATGCAAAGGACAGATTTCTCAGTTTTATATGGAATTATAAAAAAAGAATAAAATGAAAAGAAAAACCTTGACCTGTGAAGATAGAGGGAGAGAGAGGGAGAGTGGGGTCCATCCTGCCCCAGTCTGCCAGATGGACCTCTCTTTAGATTTAAACAACAACACAAAAAAGAAGTTCCCTCATCCAATTCGACACATTTGTTTCTTTGCTTCAGGTCTTTTAACACGTTTTTTTAAAAAAACTGTCCTGAATAATTCCAAGTTTCCCTTTGGAGGCTCTGAAGAAAGATTCGAGGCTGAAGTGTCGTTATCAGATTGATGGGCCGGGTTTGATTGAAGTTTCTTTGTCATGCAAATGTCACAGGCCATGATGGATGGGCCCAGATATCTGCCAAACTTCAGGAGGTCCTCAGCTATTGGTCCCCAGAGCATCACGTGCTCCCCCAGTGAGAGACAGGGGGCTTGAAGGCTGGCAATCTATGGATGGAAGTTTTACAGCTTTGACAGACTACCTAAAGGTTGTAGGGCAGGAGGAATCCCCAGAAACAGGTTGACCCTCCTCCATCACTGGCAGATGGACAATACCAGGATGGGCTCCTTTCTGGAATATACAATTTGTAACCGTGGGACAAGCACCTACTCACCCAGAGGATACCACCACTTGGACCAAGGGGCACCTTCCTACCCAGCCTGCCCAGGCACCAATGACCTCTATAATGGGGATGGCAGGTTTGTGGTTGGAGGAACTGGTGCCATCCCCAACCCTCTTCACCAGCAGACTCACACTTATCCCCATCACCCTCCCAGCTCTGCTCACCCCTATGCCAACTCTGTGCCCACCTATACGCCCCAGGCATGTAGCCAGGGCTATGGGCACCAGGTCTACGTGAGTCAAGAATCCGATGGAGTCTACTTCCAGCAGTCCCAGTATTCTGCCAATACAGGAGCCAACCCCAACTCCTTGGCTGAAGGGTACTGTGGTGGGGTGCCAGGCCCTGCTCATTACCCACAGCAGTCTTATGGACAGGAGCACCCAGGCTTGTTACATGGCTACCCCAACCAAACCCCCACCCAGCAGGAGGAAAAGGACTTCTCATGCCAAGCAGAGCAGCCACTCTCCAACACCTTTGACTGGATGAAAGTGAAAAGAAACCCACCAAAGACCAGTAAGTAGCTGGGGCCCCCTCTCCCCTCTCCCCCCTCCTTCTTTCCAGCAATGAGTTATTTATTACTTTTACCAAAGTCAAGCCATAGGTTCACAATGTATCAGTAAATGTGGGCGCAAACCATTAATAAGCCATTTATCATCTGTGATAGCTCAGGTCCCAGCAAGTCAGCCTAAACTCTGTGTTTATCATAACAAACCATCCATTTCTATCTGTGCCAGCGACCTTGGGCTGAGGAGAACCACCACGTGGGTTTATTTTCTGGCATGGAAAGTTTTCACACAGATCAGGAAAAGAACATTTATTACACAGTCAGGAGGAATGGATGGGGAGTCAAGGAGAGGGGGTTATTAAATATAACCTCTGCCAAAATGTCCATGGCTGAGATACAGCAAAGGGTGCAAGGGATGAGCTGCACCCCATGGAGCATCTTACAAAGGGTTACTTGGATTTATTGAGGCTCTTTGCAACTGTATCACTTTTATATATACCTAAAAATATAAATAAAACCAGATAGACTGGACTTTAAGAGTTTTAGAGCTGGGATTGAAGGGATGTTATTTATTACAGAATACTGCTTTTGTTTATTAAATAATATGGTTTATAAGAACATGGAACAAAAATATGAAAAAAAGAACAATTATTAGAGTTTTCTTTTTTAAAGACAAGATCTTGCGATTGTATTATTTTGCTTATTATAATAGAGAATATAATAGCATATGGTGTAGACATGTGAGATTTTATTGTATACTTTTAGAATCTGTTATAATTAATTTTTGGGGGATTCCATCATTTTTCCAGGCTCACTAACTCATCGTTTTACATTTACAAACAGCAAAACCGTCGGATTATGGGTTAAACAACCAGCAGAACAGCATCAGGACCAACTTCACCACCAAGCAGCTGACTGAGCTGGAGAAGGAGTTCCACTTCAATAAGTACCTGACCCGGGCCAGGAGGGTGGAGATAGCGGCTACCCTAGAACTCAACGAAACCCAAGTGAAGATCTGGTTCCAGAACCGCAGGATGAAACAGAAGAAGAGAGAAAAGGAAGGTCTGACACAATGTATCATCCAGGGATCCGCCAAGGAGAGCAGTGAGGTATCAGATCTGTCCAGCTCCACGTCCCCTGATGCCTCTCCAAACTCCATGTAGAATGAGACCCCCCATCCAGGAGAAGAAAGCCCACCGCCTGGACATCCCAATGCTTTACACAGATGCTGTAAATAGTTTATTTTTCTTCTACAAATACTTTCTTATTTATATGATACAGATTGAAGAAAACATAGTTGCAAAGTCACTTTTGTATCTACTGAAACAAAAAGAACTGGACACTTATTTCTCAGGGACCCCTTGTGTTCTGATTGAACCACACTGCGAACCTTCTCAATTTCCATACATTCCGTTTTTTTAAGAATATATATATATATATATATATTCATAGCTCTATGTCAGAAGCAGCCAGAACTCCAGGGGCTTCACTTTAAAGCTATAGCTATGCTAGTTAGAATATATACATATATAATGCCATATCTATAGTTTTAAAGTGAATTGCTGGCTACTTCTGCTATTGGTGTATATATAATTATATATACACCAATAGCAGAAGCAGCCAGCACTATGGGGCTTCACTTTAAAACTATATATATATGCACATGCATACACACACATTTTTTGCTCAATACTCACACATTTACCTATTGCACTATTACTGGGATAAAATTGAGAAATTCGGTTTGAAACATGGAAAGTATAAAATATGTCTTCATTTTTCTTTTAAACACATAATTCTTTATTTTCTAGACTGTCGTGAAGTACCAGTTTTGATCCTAATATAACAGTAAATGTATGATCTGTCAGGGTGTCTACATCTTCATAGTATCAAAAAAATTACCCCTAAAATCCGCCCCCCCACTCCCCCGCAGCAGCAAACTCCATTGTTTTTGTAAGCTCTGTTTTCATCAAAATAAATCTACCTCATTTAGTAAACATGTTTATAGTTATCCTACAGACAGGGTGTCTCTTCCTCGTGTATCATTTACGTCTCATGTCTGTGCTCCCACATTGTAGAGCGCTACGGAATCTGCTGGCGCTATATAAATGACTGCTCGGGGAAATAGTTTTTTATTTCTTGGAGATCACGTGATTTATTTTTTTTCCTTTTAGATTTAGGGAGATGCTGGTAAGCCAGTTATAAAGCTCCTGGGGTGTCAGTGTCCCTCCCCTGGTTAATGATGGATATGTGTGTTAAAGCCACCTTTCCACAAGGAGGTAAAGGCATTCCTTATCTTGTGCAGCTCCATCCTCCTCCATTGCAAAGATATGAAATAAATTACCATTTGACACTTTTATAGGCGACGGGTATTTCAGTTCTGACAATACACTGGACACATGGATACTGTCTATCAACCTGAATAAATATTTAAAAATGAAAAATCAATATACTCACATGATTTAAACCTCAAGGACTTTTAACACTTTAAGGGCATAACATAATATACCTGTACACAGGGCCTAACACTATAAGCCGGGCCTAATATAACACAAAGGGGGGTCATAATATAATGCAATATCACACTAAATGCAGGGCTTAATGTAATACAAAGGGGGTCATAATACACTACACGCAGGGCATAATACATTGTATGCAGGGCATGATATAATACACTGTATGCAGATCATACATTACACGCAGATCATAATAAAATTCATGCAGGATAAAATATACTATATGCAGGATATAGTACATGCAGGGCATAACATATTATATGTTGGGCATAATATTAATGCATGGCATAATATACTATATGTTGGGTATAATATTAATGCATGACATTATATACTATATGTTGGGTATAATATATTAATGCATGGCTTATAATAGATGCAGGGAATAATATATGTTGGGTATAATATTAATGCATGACATTATATACTATATGTTGGGTATAATATATTAATGCATGGCTTATAATAGATGCAGGGAATAATATATGTTGGGTATAATATTAATGCATGGCATAATATACTATATGTTGGGTATAATATTAATGCATGACATTATATAGTATATGTTGGGTATAATATATTAATGCATGGCATATAATAGATGCAGGGCATAATATATGTTGGGTATAATATTAATGCATGGCAAAATATAATAGATGCAGGGCATAATATACTATATTATGCCATGCATTAATAGTATACCCAACATATAGTATATTATGCCCTGCATCTATTATATTATGCCATACATTAATAATATACCCAACACACAGGGCCATATTACATAGTTAGTGCTAACTTAACCCAAGCTGTTGTAAAGTTACCAGAGCCATTATAGCCTATGGAGGTTTTAAGTTTACAACAACAGCTCTGGTTAAGTTAGCACCAAATATGTAATATGGCCCATAGTATATTATGCCCTGCATCTATTATATTATGCCATGCATTAATATTATACCCAACATATAGTATATTATGCCATGCATTAATATATTATACCCAACATATAGTATATTATGCCCTGCATCTATTATATTATGTGTGCCATTCTCTTCTATTCGACCCAACATATAATAGATGCAGGGCAAAATATAATATAGTATGTGCTGGTTGTAATATAAATGCATAACATAATACATGCAGGGTATACTATACTATATGCTCGCTGTAATATAAATGGAAGACATGCATAACAGAATGCAAGCAGGGTATAACAAAATACATGCAGGGCATAATATATAGTATATGCTGGCTGTAATATAAATGCAATGCATGTATGCATAACAAAATACATGCAGGACATAGTATATAATATATTATGCAGGACATAATATATTATATACTACGTATAATATAAATGCAAAGCATACATACTATATGCAGTGACCATGGTATAATATATATGCTGTGTATAATATAAATGCATTGCATACATAACAGAATACATGCAAGGCATAAAATTATTATGCTGGGTATAATATAAATGCAAGGCATAATATATGCTGGATATAATATAATAAAAGCAGAGCATAATATATGCAGTGACCAGGGTAGAATATATGCTACGTATAATGTAAATGCATTGCATACATAACAGAATACATGCAGGGCAAAATCTATTATATGCTGGGTATAATATCAATGCAAGGCATTATATATGCTGGGTATAAAATAAATGCAAGGCATTATATATGCTGGGTATAATATCAATGCAAGGCATTATATATGCTGGGTATAATATAAATCCAAGGCATTATATATGCTGGGTATAATATCAATGCAAGGCATTATATATGCTGGGTATAAAATAAATGCAAGGCATTATATATGCTGGGTATAATATAAATGCAAGGCATTATATATGCTGGGTATAATATCAATGCAAGGCATTATATATGCAGGGTATAATATCAATGCAAGGCATTATATATGCTGGGTATAAGATCAATGCAAGGCATTATATATGCTGGGTATAAAATAAATGCAAGGCATTATATATGCTGGGTATAAAATAAATGCAAGGCATTATATATGCTGGGTATAATATAAATGCCAGGCATTATATATACTGGGTATAATATAAATGCAAGGCATGCATAACACACGCAGAAGAGTACAATATATGCAAGAGCCATGGTGATATATAATATATAAGATGATTTGCCCTTTATGAATAGGGGTTCCCTTGCTCCTAGACTTGTTTTTTCTTTAATTTCACATGGTGTATATGCCCCCCAGGCAGGATGGGATTTGTGTGCACAACATCAAAAGCACTTTTATCCTTAATTGAGGCTTTGTAAATACACTGATGCGACTGATATTTCTTTTTGTTCATGTTTTTTGGAAAAGGACTTTCATTCCTCCATTAAGCAGACGGTGAGGTTTAATACATTGATAACTTTCCCACATTGGAAGGTGGTTTAGATCATTTATGGCCCGGCTTTATTTTGGAGGACAAGAAACACATTTTCTTCAATTTTTCTCAGTTTTGCCAATTAGTATCTCAATTTACAGAGTGAGACAAGAGGTTTCAGAAACCCATGACAGAGGATAGAGGGGGAGCCAGGAGGTGACCCTGGGGTGAATGTGGACGTGAGGCGAGATTGGATGAGGGGCTGGGGGACATGGAGAGGATGTGCATGAAACTGAAGAGCAAGGCTGTGGATAGAGACTTGCAGGAGGCATTTGGGATTTTTTTATCTACAGAATTCAAGACATCAAATCCTCACTATTTAATTTGATATAATCTGCCGTGGCCTGGACACATTGCGACAATAAACCGATTATAAGGACTGTATCCTTCCATGTGTGATGGTTCCATTCATTAAACACATGGAAGGGTGGGTAATGCTTACAGTAACCATGTGATAAAAACATTCTCTTCAGTCACCTATTTTCCCACCATTCACACAGCTAACCCCAGCTGAAAAGAAGCCATTCATTATTTTGGTTTGCTAAGTGGTGATGGTTTGTCCCAGGGTTGACCTTTCTCCAAACTTCCACCTCTCCAAGCTGTCAGAGCCAACTCTTCACCACTTTTTGACCAGGTGGTTAGATTTTTTGGAAAGTACTGGTGGTTTCTTTCTCTTCAACTGCCCACAACTTCCCTTGAGTTTACCCTACCATGACAGCTTTATTTTACCCCAACCCTCCAGTGGACTGCTTCAATATTTACTCAAGTTGATGGCTTCACCCTGGACCTCCTCTCAACAGTTCAATCCTGCAGGCTCCTTCCCCCAGGCAGAGGTTCACCTAAAGTTCATCTGGAAATCAAAGTACCTCTGACTAGGCCTGTTGTCTCAGGGCAGACCTGGGATGGACTGCAACGTAAGGTCATGTTGAGGTCTCCATAGCCCTCCTGTGTCTCCTGTGACCCTTCTCTCAGCATACTGTACAGTAGGAGACATTCTGTGTTCCTCCAGTCAGAAAGCAAAGCATTTCAACATTTGGACGTAACCCCCAGCCACCATGAGTAATCTTTACTGTATCCAAGCTCGGGCCCCTGGGGGCCTTTCAGCTATTTATCTCTGCCCAACTCAACTCCTTCATGCAAGGCGAGGTCCACCGGGCGACGTGTCAGTGTATAGTGAGGACAAACACAATACTGTTACAATAAAAGACCATTACGTTACAAAGCAACGCTTAACAAGTTTCGTGCATTTCATACGAGACTCGCATTTCGCCCCCAACATAAAAAAAAATTAAAAATTGATAGCGGGTTCAGGATAAAACCGGTTCCCCTGTAATCTTCACATATTTGGCTAGTCCATGAACTCGCGGCGTGGAAAATTCCAGACACAATAAACAGGAATTGCAGGTGGTGACCAGGGCTGCCATCAGAATTCTCAAGCCCCCTTACAGAGAAACATAGAAACATAGAAAAATGTCGGCAGATAAGAACCTTTCGGCCCATCTAGTCGCCCAATTACATGGATACTTGACCTGGATTTATCTTTTGTTTAGGATAGCCTTATGCCTATCCCATGCCTGCTTAAATTCAATTACTGTTTTGGCCTCTACCACTTCAACTGGAAGACTGTTCCATGTATCCACCACCCTCTCAGTAAAATAATGCTTCCTGATGTTACTTTTAAACCTTTGCCCCTCTAATCTAAGACTATGTCCTCTTGTTTTGCTACTTTGTTTCCTTACTGAACCATTGGTCCGGGCCCCCCTTCCCTCAGGTGCCAATTTCAGTAAACTACTTAAAAACAAAACATTTTGCCTCCTCTCCTTCATTCCTCATTTTACAGGGAATCCTTGGTGGTCCAGAATGCGGATAAGAAGTATTCCTGGAGGTCTGGTGGCAAAGCTCTGCCTAGTGCAGGCCATACTAATCACTCCGAGTGCTCTGACCAGACCCAGATTCCACGGCCCATTGGGAAATCTCCTGGTGTACCAGCAGGCATTCTTGGTTGGCCATTACGTCGGTGGCATTTGGTGGACCTGTCCTGGGTGGCATGGAGGGACCCTACCATCTGTGGCAATAAGACAAACTGCATAAGGTTTGGCAAGGCCCGGGCCCCCTGGAGTCACTGGGTCCCTTATCGTACCATGGGCTGTCACCCACACCCGATGGTGGCCCTGGTGGCGACATAGATAAAAACACCCTGTGTCACTAAACAATAATTTGCAAATAAACTAAATGAAATGTTTTCAACTTGTTTTGATGAACAGACACAAGAATGAGAATATTTCCCAGACAACTTATTTTTCAAAAATTCCAGAGTCGGAATAGCCAGAAATTAGATTTTGTTGGTTTCCTAACAGTAATGCTAAAGTCGTCGACCTATTCTGAATTTTCCAGTGGTGGAGCAGAATCACACGTGCTGTTCAGGTGACTATTATTTATAGGATTATGTTTCCATCTGCAAACGAGCTGGCATATCATCCTGCGCGAAAGCCTGTCAGGAGCATTTTAATGGGTTCTCTCTGCGGATATCCTGGACACGGACCTCACCGCCTCATCATTTCTTTGTACAGGACACCAGGTAAAAGAAAGTTGTCTAACAAGGTGGCATTTAAAGACTTGAATTCTGTTACCCCCACGAGAATGATCATGGCTGCCAGGAACAACTCCAAATATCATGGCTACATCTCAATCAGACCCCCCCCACTCTCTTTCCACATTTTGCGATTTCTGCATTGCATTTCCTTAAATTAATGAAAGCTCTACTGAGTACCCGGAGCCGGCTCCATGCAGCAATATTTGCCAGATTTATTATTTATTTATTTGTAAAGTATTTTAAGGCTGCAAATAACGATTATTCCCATAAAATCGATTCATCAAAATAACAATCGGCCAACTAAATCGATTCATCGGAAAAAAAAAAATATATTAGAAAAAATTTGTTCACTTGAATTTTAGGTAAAATAAATTAACCACAACCCCTCCCCTTTTTTCACAAGCAATTTGCGTAGTGTACATAACTTTCAAATGAAAAAACACAACACTTATTTTCCTGGATGGAGAACCACCAGGAAAAGTAGATCGACTCAAAAGAAGGTATAAAGTGATGAATTTACAAACAATTAAAATGAAAACACAAACAAACAATTAGTGTAAGTGCATGTGTTGCATGCTCCCTCCCCAAACAATTGAAATGGAAAGCGTAGAGGGATAGCACTATACGACCAATTGATAGGAGCAAGCACTAAAAATTAACTTTGTACATTCCCAGCATATATCCTTAGATAAGGATGAAATTGCTTTAATGGCATATGTTAGAAAAAATGACCGATGAAGTTATATGATGTTGCACCTATCCTAATGATAGTATTGCAAAACACATTAAGGAGTTCATTGGATACCCCAAAAACGTGTGTATATATATTGTATATCCCTCTAATTGTGTTTGCTGGGGGATCGCATTCAAAGCATCGATTCCTAATGGGTCTCCTTAGAATTGGGACCATATATCAAGGATCGATATAGATTATTCAGACCAGAATCACCCACATGCAAAACAACATAAGAGGCAAGTAAAGATAGCAATATTTGTTCATCGATCAATAATTGATCATTGTCTCTAGACTACAATATATATATATATACACATTTTTGGGGTATCCAATGAACTCCTTTATGTGTTTTGCAATACTATCATTAGGATAGGTGCAACATCATATAACTTCATCGGTCATTTTTTCTAACATATGCCATTAAAGAAATTTCATCCTTATCTAAGGATATATGCTGGGAATGTACAAAGTTAATTTTTAGTGCTTGCTCCTATCAATTGGTCGTATAGTGCTATCCCTCTACGCTTCCCACTTCAATTGTTTGGGGAGGGAGCATGCAACACATGCACTTACACTAATTGTTTGTGTTTTCATTTTAACTGTGGTTCTCAATAAAGCTCATCATTTTATACGTTCTTTTGAGTCGATCTACTTTTCCTGGTGGTTCTCCATCCAGGAAAAGAAGTGTGTTTTTTTCATTCGAATTACTTTGGGTTTAATCCCTTTCTGTCCAAGATTGACTCGAATTCCCTCTTTTAGAGGAAACTTGGTTTTGCCAATTTTTTCTTAGTTTTCTAATTTTACATAACTTTCAAACCTACATACGCAAATTGCGTATCTTGCGTACTTTTCACACACAAGGTATGCAAGTGCTTGGTCAGAGGGATGGGTTGATGCTGCGAGCGCTTGGTCAGAGGGATGGGTTGATGCTGCGAGCGCTTGGTCAGAGGGATGGGTTGATGCAGCGAGCGCTTGGTCAGAGGGATGGGTTGATGCTGTGAGCGCTTGGTCAGAGGGATGGGTTGATGCTGCGAGAGCTTGGTCAGAGGGATGGGTTGATGCTGCGAGCGCTTGGTCAGAGGGATGGGTTGATGCAGCGAGCGCTTGGTCAGAGGGATGGTTGATGCTGTGAGCGCTTGGTCAGAGGGATGGGTTGATGCTGCGAGCGCTTGGTCAGAGGGATGGGTTGATGCTGCGAGCGCTTGGTCAGAGGGATGGGTTGATGCAGCGAGCGCTTGGTCAGAGGGATGGTTGATGCTGTGAGCGCTTGGTCAGAGGGATGGGTTGATGCTGCGAGCGCTTGGTCAGAGGGATGGGTTGATGCTGCGAGCGCTTGGTCAGAGGGATGGGTTGATGCAGCGAGCGCTTGGTCAGAGGGATGGGTTGATGCTGTGAGCGCTTGGTCAGAGGGATGGGTTGATGCTGCGAGAGCTTGGTCAGAGGGATGGGTTGATGCTGCGAGAGCTTGGTCAGAGGGATGGGTTGATGCAGCGAGCGCTTGGTCAGAGGGATGGGTTGATGCTGCGAGCGCTTGGTCAGAGGGATGGGTTGATGCTGCATGCGCAGCTTAAGCCCATGTTTGCTTTCTCAAATGAACGCGGCTACAAGCACTTGGTCATAGATGATGTCAGCCTGAAATCGGGGTTAATAAGCTAAAGTGGTCAGGGTGCATAGAGTATCCCTTTCAAATAATTTCGTAAATAAACTGAGTGTGAGGAGCCGGAGGGACGGGAGGTGGAAGGGAGTGACTTTGCTCAAGTGACTTGACCTGTGTGAGAGGGAGTGGGTATGGACAAAAGACCGAATCTGAGTGTGGAAGTGAGTTTGGGGAAAGGGACCAGACCAAAGGGAGGGAATGGCAGTTCCTGACCAAAGAGAAACATAGAAACCTAGAAAATGTCGTCAGATAAGAACCTTTCGGCCCATCTAGTCGCCCAATTACATGGATACTTAACCTGGATTTATCTTTTGTTTAGGATAGCCTTATGCCTATCCCATGCTTGCTTAAATTCAATTACTGTTTTGGCCTCTACCACTTCTACTGGAAGACTGTTCCATGTATCCACCACCCTCTCAGTAAAATAATGCTTCCTGATGTTACTTTTAAACCTTTGCCCCTCTAATCTAAGACTATGTCCTCTTGTTTTGCTACTTTGTTTCCTTTTAAATATACTCCCTTCCTCTACCTTGTGGATTCCCTTTACGTATTTAAATGTTTCTATCATATCTCCTCTGTCTCGTCTTTTTTCCAAGCTATACATGTTAAGATCATTAAGCCTTTCCTGGTAACTTTTCTCCTTCAAGCGCGTACACCATTTTAGTAGCCCTTCTCTGAACTCTCTCTAAGTTGTCTATATCCTTCTGGAGATACGGTCTCCAGTACTGCACACAGTACTCCAAGTGAGGTCTCACCAGTGCTCTGTACAGTGGCATGAGCACTTCCCTTTTCCTACTGCTAATACAGGCTCTCCCTACACAACCAAGCATTCTGCCAGCATTTCCTGCTGCTCTATTACATTGACTACTTACCCTTAGATCCTCTGAAATAATAACCCCTAAATCCCTTTCCTCAGATGTTGAGGTTAGGACTGTATCAAATATTCTATATTCAGCCCTTGGGTTTTTACGTCCCAGGTGCATTATCTTGCACTTATCCACATTAAAACTCAATTGTCACAACTCCCACCATTTTTTTAGTTTACCTAAATCATTTGTCATTTGGCTGATCCCTCCAGGAACGTCAACCTTGTTGCAAATCTTTGTGTCATCAGCAAAAAGACATACTTTACCATTAATACCTTCTGCAATATCACTAATAAAAATATTAAATAGAATGGGTCCAAGTACTGACCCCTGAGGTACCCCACTGGTAACAAGACCTTGCGCCGAGTAAACCCCATTTACCACAACCCTCTGTTGCCTGTCACTCAGCCACTGCCTAATCCATTCAACAATATTGGAATCCAAGCTCAAAGATTGCAATTTATTGATAAGCTTCTATGCGGAACAGTATCAAAAGCCTTACTGAAATCTAAATAAGCAATGTCTACTGCACCACCTGTGTCTATTATCAGTGGTGTCACTAGGGTTGGTGTCACCCGGTGCGGTAACTTATGGTTACCCCCCCCGAGTTTTACGGATTTTTTTAACTACTCTTACTCCTAAATCAGTACTCCCATATAACACCGAATGCTCATACACACAGCGCACATTACTGTGAGGTTTATTGCTGTGGAGCTCTCTCATATGCTCACACAACTTTTTGCCAACTGCCAGCAAGTACGATGCCTGTTCGAAGGCAGTAAAAGCACACATGGATATATATTGCCCCCAGCAGCTCTGGATATATTGCCCCCAGCAGCTCATCCATGGATATATATTGCCCCCAGCTCACATATGGATATATTGCCCCCGTTCACAATTATATATTGCCCCCAGCAGCTCACCCATGGATATATTGCGCCTCAGCTCACATATGGATATATATTGCGCCTCAGCTCACACATGGATATATTGCCCCAGACCAGCTCACACATGGACATTGCCCCAGCTCTCATGGATATGCCCCCAACACACATGGATACTGCCCCAAGCACACATGGATACTGCCCCCAGCACACATGGATAATGCCCCAGCTCACATGGATATGCCCCAGCAGCTCTCATGGATATTGCCCCAGCTCCTCTCATGGATTTTGCCCCAGCTCCTCTCATGGATTTTGCCCCAGCTCCTCTCATGGATTTTGCCCCAGCTCCTCTCATGGATTTTGCCCCAGCTCCTCCAATGGATTTTGCCCCAGCTCCTCTCATGGATTTTGCCCCAGCTCCTCTCATGGATTTTGCCCCAGCTCCTCTCATGGATAATGCCCCAGCTCCTCTCATGGATAATGCCCCAGCTCATGGATACTGCCCCAGCTCATGGATATTGCCCCAGCTCATGGAATATGCCCCAGCTCATGGATATTGCCCCAGCTCATGGATATTGCCCCAGCTCATGGGATATGCCCCAGCTCATGGGATATGCCCCAGCTCATGGATATTGCCCCAGCTCATGGGATATGCCCCAGCTCATGGATATGCCCCAGCTCATGGATTTGCCCCCCAGCTCATGGATACTGCCCCAGCTCATGGGATATGCCCCAGCTCATGGATTTGCCCCAGCTCATGGATATGCCCCAGCTCATGGATACTGCCCCAGCTCATGGGATATGCCCCAGCTCATGGATTTGCCCCAGCTCATGGATATATTGCCCCAGCTCATGGGATATGCCCCAGCTCATGGATATGCCCCAGCTCATGGATTTGCCCCCCAGCTCATGGATACTGCCCCAGCTCATGGATTTGCCCCCCAGCTCATGGATACTGCCCCAGCTCATGGGATATGCCCAGCTCATGGATTTGCCCCAGCTCATGGATATGCCCCAGCTCATGGATACTGCCCCAGCTCATGGGATATGCCCCAGCTCATGGATTTGCCCCAGCTCATGGATACATTGCCCCAGCTCATGGATATGCCCCAGCTCATGGATATGCCCCAGCTCATGGATACTGCCCCAGCTCATGGATTTGCCCCCCAGCTCATGGATTTGCCCCCCAGCTCATGGATACTGCCCCAGCTCATGGGATATGCCCCAGCTCATGGATTTGCCCCAGCTCATGGATATGCCCCAGTGTCACGGTGGCTCCCCGTACCCCCCGGCGCCTGGCAGCAGCTTCCTCGCTGCTCGCTAGCCAGGCGCCGAGTGATATTGCGGTCGCTTCCGCACACGTGGGGACGCCGGGGGGCGGGGCCTGGCGGGCTGACGCGGACCCGCCGGGTTTAAAGCCCAGACTCGCAGAACAACCGGCGCCCTGACGTGGTAGTTACTTCCCGCAGAGCTCTTGCATTCTATTGTATATTTTGGCTATTCTGTGTACCGACCCCTGGCATTGGCAAACTGACCATTCTGTGTACCGACCCCTGGCATTGGCAAACTGACCATTCTGTGTACCGACCCCTGGCATTGGCAAACGAACCATTCTGTGTACCGCCCCTGGCATTGGCAAACTGACCATTCTGTGTACCGACCCCTGGCATTGGCAAACGAACCATTCTGTGTACCGACCCTGGCATTGGCTATTAACTATTCTGTGCAACACTCCTGGTATTGGCGTTTACTCTTCTATATTTGGTTTTGTGGTCAGTCTGTGTGGCATCCTAAGCACGCATCAGACTACCTCTTCTATTGTTTAGGCTTGGGAAGAGCCAACCATTCTAGGTCTTGTGTACCCTCCTAGTATCGTTCTTTGTGTCTACCTATCTTTACGTATTCTGTATCTGTCTAGACGTGCCGACCATTCTAAGGATCGGAAGGGTAGTGAGCGGTCTGCGTAATAGGGACCACCATCTTGGTAATCAGGGGGATCCGTGACATTACGTCAGGGCCAATGGATCCCGCAGACCTCTCATCTCAGTTGACAAGAATTGCAGCCCGACAAGAAGAGCAGGACCACAGGATGGACCAAATTGCTCTTGCTCTGCAAACCCTGTTGAATCGATCCACTACTGGTGCTGCAAGTCCTCCAGAACCAGTAGTGCCTAGGGCCAGTTCGGCCTCACCCGAGGGGTGTAGGCTCAGTATGAAGGCACCCGTACGCTATGATGGTACGCCTAACCTGTGTCGGGGTTTTTTGACCCAACTGGAGATTCTATTCGAGAACAATCCAGGGTCCTGTGTATCCGATAAAGCCAAAGTAGGCTACCTAATTAATCATTTAACTGATAAAGCGTTACTGTGGGCCACGCCATTGTGGGAAACAAAAAACCTATCATATATGACTATGAGGGCTTTACCTCTGAACTAAAACGTACGTTTGATCCCTCTAGAAGGGCCACCAATGCAGGCAGGTCCTTATTCCACATTAAGCAAGGCAATAGGAGAGTCTCCGACTATGCCATAGAATTTAAGACCTTGACTTCTGAGGTACACTGGCCTAACGACGTTTTAACCTTGGCGTTTACCGAAGGCCTGAACGAGGCCTTGATGTTTGAGCTGGCTCCCTTGAAGTTGCCAGAACATCTGGACCATTTGGTTGATTTCTGTATTGCCATGGACGACCAAATTAGGGACAGGAGGCATTCTCGAGACAGACCCAGAAGGCTTTTGCCTCCTTTACCCTTGGTACCCAGACACACCAATACGTCAGGTACTCCAGAGCCAGTAAGAACCGATCTACCGGTCGTGGAACCTATGCAGATAGGTAGAACAGGTATTTCAGAGGCTGAGAGAACTTACAGAAGGGAAAGGGGGCTCTGTTTTTACTGTGCCGGGGCAGGGCATTTTCGTCTTCAATGTCCTCAAAGACCCAGGGGTGGCAGGGGTGACACTGGCAAACCGGGCCAGAGAACACCTACTAGCCAGGTAATCGGTTCACTCTATGCCTCCTTTGTTGATAACGAAAAAAAAAAAACCCGGATTCTGGTGCCCATCTCCTTAACCTGGGAGGGGGTGCACCTCAAGACTGAGGCGTTCCTAGACTCTGGAGCCTCAGGTAACTTTATGGATAGAGTGTTTGCCTCTAAGAACCTCATGCCTCTAGTTCTCAAAGAAAGACCCCTAATGGTGGAGGCCATAGACGGGAACCCTTGTCATGTCCCCACATCACCCACGACACTATAGAGGTATGCATGAAAACAGGGGTTTTGCACCAGGAAACCATACGATTCCAGATTATTGACTCTCCCTCATGCCCGTCGTCCTGGGTTTCCATGGTTGACTGAGCATAACCCGGTGATTGATTGGGTCCAGAGAGACATAAAATGTTGGGGCCCCAGTTGCCAGTTGAAATGCATGGGCAGAGTCACTGTTATTGGTAGCCTTAATATCGCCACAGCACCTCCTTTATCCACAGTAGTCCCTGACTGTTATCAGGCATTAAAGGAGGTTTTTTCGAAGGCCAGGACTGAGGTTTTACCCCCACATCGCCCGTATGACTGTGCCATAGAGTTACTCCCCGGTACCATGCCTCCCAGAGGACATGTATACCCCTTGTCGCAAAAGGAGAACGATATTATGGAGGAATATATAAAAGAGAATCTTGAGCGTGGATTCATTAGACGGTCCTCCTCCCCAGCAGGAGCTGGTTTCTTTTTCGTCTCCAAGAAAGAGGGAGACTTGCGACCATGCATTGATTATAGAGGTTTAAACAGAATAACCATAAGAAATGCATATCCTATTCCCCTTATAACAGAGTTGTTCGACCGACTGAAAGGGGCCCGTATATACACGAAGCTCGATTTACGCGGGGCCTACAATCTGATAAGGGTGAAAAAGGGGCACGAGTGGAAGACGGCTTTTAATACGCGTAGCGGGCATTACGAATACCTGGTAATGCCCTTTGGGTTATGTAACGCGCCAGCTGTGTTTCAGGATCTCATAAATGACACTCTAAGGGACTTTCTGCAAACATTCGTCATAGTGTATCTCGATGACATCCTGATATACTCTCCAGATAAGGAGACCCATCACACCCATGTGCAACAAGTGTTAAGGAGACTATTGAAGGCCGGCTTATACTGCAAATTAGAAAAGTGCCTCTTTGATATAGAGATGGTGCACTTCCTTGGGTATATCATAACCCCTGAGGGGTTTCAGATGGATCCTGGTAAATTGTCGGCAATCCTCGACTGGCCCCTACCCCAAGGGCTTAAAGCCATCCAGAGGTTTCTAGGTTTTACCAACTATTATCGAAGGTTCATTAAAGACTTTTCGGCCTTGGTAGCTCCTCTCACGGCCATGACTAAGAAAGGGGTGGGAAATCAGAAATGGACACCCCAGGCCAGGCAAGCCTTCGAGGCCCTCAAACAGGCATTCACGACTGCCCCTGTTCTCCGACATCCTGATCCGGCTCTGCCTTTCCAAGTTGAAGTTGACGCCTCCGAGCTAGGTCTTGGTGCAGTCTTGTCCCAAAGGGAGGCACCCGACAAACCCTTGCATCCATGCGGCTTCTATTCCCGAAAGTTGTCCCCGGCAGAGAGGAACTATGATATCGGAAATAGAGAGTTGTTAGCAGTTATCGCAGCCTTGACGGAGTGGAGATACTTATTGGAGGGGTCTAGGGACCCCATTGTCATCATTACCGATCATAAGAATCTCACGTACATTGGTGACGCCAAACGGTTGAATGCCAGACAAGCGAGATGGTCATTGTTTCTTTCAAGCTTTAATTTCGTCCTCACATATAGACCTGGGTCAAGAAACATTAAAGCAGACGCATTGTCAAGACAGTACGAATCCTACGAACATAACATCCAAGATCAGCATCCCATTGTACCCCAGGAAAGAATTATAGCTCTCACCACGATTAGTGTCTCGTCTCCTCTAATGTTAAGATTGCAGACCGCCCAGGGTACAGCTCCTGGGGGGAGACCTCCTGCGAAACTCTTTGTACCTGAGAACGAAAGGGAAGAAGTATTAAAACTGTATCATGATAACAAAACCTCTGGGCATATGGGGATCACCAAAACACTGTCTAGTATACGTAAGCTCCTCTGGTGGCCCACGTGCGCCGTGATGTTAGAGATTACATAACGGTGTGCGAGGTGTGCACAAGACATAAAAGTCCCAAAACAGCGCCCATTGGTTTACTCCAGCCTCTGCCAATCCCGAACGACCATGGTCGCATTTAGCCATGGATTTTATAGTAGAGTTACCCGAGTCAAGAGGTAATACTGTAATACTCACGGTCATAGATCGGTTCTCCAAGATGGGCCACTATGTTCCTCTTCGTAAACTACCTTCGGCACTCGAACTGGTGCCCATATTCATAAACAATGTGGTCCGCATACACGGTATTCCTCTTGGGATTATCTCCGATAGGGGTACCCAATTCGTCTCTAGATTCTGGAAGGGTTTTTGTAAGAATGTGGGGATAGACTTATCTTTCTCCTCGGCCTATCACCCCCAGACCAACGGAGCAGCAGAACGCGCTAATCAGAATATAGAAAAGTATCTAAGATGTTTTATATCTGACAAACAGGACAACTGGTCTGATCTTCTACCATGGGCAGAGTATGCTTTGAACAATGCAGTGAGCGAATCCACAGGACATTCACCTTTCTTCACTGTTTACGGTTTTGATCCTCCCGTGCTCCCTGCTACGTTTCCTGATACCGCGATTCCTGCTCTGGATGAGCATTTAGTGTCTTTGAAAGAAACTTGGGGAAGGGTTAAACGGGCACTGGAGGAAAGTAGCGTTATCCAGAAAATCAAAGCAGACAGTCACAGGAGGCCGGCACCCGTGTATCAAGTTGGGGACAGGGTTTGGCTTTCTTCACGGAACATCAAGCTTTTAGTACCCTCTATGAAACTGGCACCCAGATACATAGGGCCCTATAAGATTCTGCGGCGCATCAATCCGGTCTCCTATGCTTTGGCACTACCCTCCCATATCAGGATACACAATGTGTTCCACGTGAGTCTGTTGAAGCCACTCTTGTGTAATCGGTACACCAGGGCCCGTGTCCCTCCTCCTCCTGTCTCTGTGGAGGGCGAGGAGGAGTTTGAAGTCAAGGCCATTCTGGGCGCCAGGGTTCTAGGGGAGTCCTTCAGTACTTGGTTGACTGGGTGGGCTACGGCCGGAGGATCGCTCTTGGCTTCCGGCTACTGAGGTTCATGCTCCTCGATTGGTGAGGGCTTTCTATTTGGCTCATCCCCGTGCCCTGGGGGTCGTCCAGTGGCCGCCCGTAGAGGGGGGGGTTCTGTCACGGTGGCTCCCCGTACCCCCGGCGCCTGGCAGCAGCTTCCTCTGCTGCTCGCTAGCCAGGCGCCGAGTGATATTGCGGTCGCTTCCGCACACGTGGGCGCGGCGGGGGGGGCCTGGCGGGCTGACGCGGACCCGCCGGGTTTAAAGCCCAGACTCGCAGAACAACCGGCGCCCTGACGTGGTAGTTACTTCCCGCAGAGCTCTTGCATTCTATTGTATATTTTGGCTATTCGTGTACCGACCCCTGGCATTGGCAAACTGACCATTCTGTGTACCGACCCCTGGCATTGGCAAACTGACCATTCTGTGTACCGACCCCTGGCATTGGCAAACGAACCATTCTGTGTACCGACCCTGGCATTGGCAAACTGACCATTCTGTGTACCGACCCCTGGCATTGGCAAACGAACCATTCTGTGTACCGACCCCTGGCATTGGCGTATTAACTATTCTGTGCAACACTCCTGGTATTGGCGTTTACTCTTCTATATTGGTTTTGTGGTCAGTCTGTGTGGCATCCTAAGCACGCATCAGACTACCTCTTCTATTGTTTAGGCCTTGGGAAGAGCCAACCATTCTAGGTCTTGTGTACCCTCCTAGTATCGTTCTTTGTGTCTACCTATCTTTACGTATTCTGTATCTGTCTAGACGTGCCGACCATTCTAAGGATCGGAAGGGTAGTGAGCGGTCTGCGTAATAGGGACCACCATCTTGGTAATCAGGGGGATCCGTGACACCCAGCTCATGGATACTGCCCCAGCTCATGGATACTGCCCCAGCTCATGGGATATGCCCCAGCTCATGGATATATTGCCCCAGCTCATGGATACTGCCCCAGCTCATGGATTTGCCCCAGCACATGGATATGCCTCAGCTCATGGATACTGCCCCAGCTCATGGATACTGCCCCAGCTCATGGATTTGCCCCAGCTCATGGATATTGCTCCAGCACATGGATACTGCCTCAGCTCATGGATAATGCCCCAGCACATGGATACTGCCCCAGCTCATGGATATATTGCCCCAGCTCATGGATATGCCCCAACACATGGATTTGTCCCAGCACATGGATTTGCCCCAGCACATGGATATGCCCCAGCACATGGATACTGCCCCCAGCACATGGATACTGCCCCAGCTCATGGATTTGCCCCAGCACATGGATACTGCCTCCAGCACATGGATACTGCCCCCAGCACATGGATAATGGCCCCAGCTCACCTCCGCCGCGTGTTCGCTCCCTCTGAGCGTCCGGCGGCACGCAGCTTGGGCGCTCGCCTGGGGGAGCCACGTGACCAGCCGCGATTGGCTGGTGATGTGTTTCCTCCAGGCGAGCGCCGAAGCTGCATGCTTCGGACGCTCGCAGGGAGCGAATACGCGGCGGAGGGTGAGACACCCGCCCATAGGGTGACGGTGTCACCCTAAGGGCGGGTGTCACCTGGTGTGGGCCGCACCCCCCGCCCCCACGTTACAACGCCACTGTCTATTATTTTTGTTACCCAATCAAAAAAGTCAATAAGATTAGTTTGGCATGATCTCACTGAGGTAAACCCATGTTGTTTCTGATCCTGTAATCTATGTGTTTTTAGATGTTCAACAATCCTTTCCTTTAACATGGTTTCCATTAATTTCCCCACTACTGACGTAAGACTAACTGGCCTATAGTTCCCCGATTCCTCCCTACTACCCTTCTTGTAAATGGGCACAACATTTGCTAATTTCCAGTCTTCTGGGACGACTCCCGTTAACGGTTTTGCTATTACATCACTGAGCTCTTTTAATAATTTAGGGTGGATCCCATCAGGCCCCATTGACTTATTTGTCTTTACTTTAGACAGCTGCTGTAGAACCTCCTCCTCTGTAAACTCATATGTAAATGTCTCGTTAGTGTTTCCTCCTAACTGAGGTCCCTTTCCTTCCTTTTCTTCTGCAAAGACTGAACAAAAATATTCATTGAGGCAGTCAGCGAGACTTTTATCCTCTTCTACATACCTTCCTTACTTTGTTTTTAATCTAACTAATCCTTGTTTTACTTTTCTTTTCTTGTTTATGTATCTAAAAAATGTTTTGTTCCCCTTTCTTACTGACTGAGCTATTTTCTCTTCTGCGTGTGCTTTGGAAGCTCTTATAAATTGCTTTGCCTCTTTCTGCCTAATCTTATAGGTTTGCCTATCTTCTTCATTCTGAGTTTTTTTATAATTATTGAATGCTATCTTTTTGTTCTTCACTATTTGGGCCACTTCTGCAGAGTACCACAGTGGTTTCTTCCCTTTTTTGTTTTTGCTAACAAGCCAAATGCAATTTCCTGTGGCCTTCAATAATGCCTCCTTTAAATAATCCCATTTCTCTTGGACTCCCTTTAAACTCCTCCCAGTCTGATAATGAATCATTCACACAAAATCTCATTTTAGAGAAATCTGTTTTTTTAAAGTCTAAAACTTTTGTTTTTGTGTGGTGCGGCTCCATCCCTGTTCTTATATTAAACCATACTGACTGGTGATCACTAGATCCCAAATTTTCACCTACAACAACGTATGATACCAAACCTCCATTTGTGAGTATTAAATCCAATATACCTCTCCCTACACAGCCAAGCATTCTGCCAGCATTTCCTGCTGCTCTATTACATTGACTACTTACCCATAGATCCTCTGCAATAATAACCCCTAAATCCCAACCCTCAGATGTATCAAATATTCTATATTCAGCCTTGGGTTTTTACGTCCCAGGTGCATTATCTTGCACTTATCCACATTAAAACTCAATTGCCACAGCTCCCACCATTTTTTTAGTTTACCTAAATCATTTGTCATTTGGCTGATCCCTCCAGGAACGTCAACCCTGTTACAAATCTTTGTATCATCAGCAAAAAGACATACTTAACCATTAATACCTTCTGCAATATCACTAATAAAAATATTAAAGAGAATGGGTCCAAGTACTGACCCCTGAGGTACCCCACTGGTAACAGGGAGGGTGTGGCAGTGAGGGTGGGGTGGTGGCATAGGACCAGCTTCAAGTAAGGATTAAACACAGGCATACAGCTCCTTCACCCAGTGACAGTATCCTACTGTTTGTGTTATAGTTTTGCTACTGTTATAAGCGGAATAAAAACAAACTGGTTGTGTCTGACATAACCCTAGAACTAAATCATACCTAGTAAAGCAGCGGCGCGTCTTCTCCAATCAGATCCGAAGCTGAGGTTATTTACATTTAACTCAGTCTGACTCTAAGCAGTGTGAGCTGCACACAGGACGATTAATCGACACCGATTAAGGCTAGGGTCAGACGAAAGCATTTTTCCCCGCGAACGTAAAAAAGTGCGTCCGAACGCATTGACGTATTTTTTCACGGAATGCGCAAAAACGGTCAGGCAACGCGCAATTTCGGGCGTGATTTTGTACGGATCGTCAATAAAACTCTTTTTGCGTCTGGACGTTATGTAGGCTGGACATTAGCAGCGTCTGACATCTCCTAATCTCGCACACATGCCGCTATGCCGCAGCTGCGCACTCAGTACGTCAGTACTAGCGGTTCAGCGTTCTCAGAAAAATGCGTTCAAATTCCACTTGCGTTGCACGGCCGAACTTTTGTGCGGCCGTACATCGTATGTTGGCCGTCATTGCCCGTCATCTGCTGCTAGTGCGGCCGTAATTATGTGTGCCAGAACGCACGTTAAAAGTGCGCTGGTCTGACCCCAGCCTTATCCATAATGGAAATAGTTGACAACTATTTTAATCATCGATTAGTTGTCGATTAATCGATTAGTTGTTTCAACCCTAAAGTATTTTAGCAGGAAGGATACATTGAGATTCTCTAGTTTTCAGTATATCCTGGGTTCAAGAACATTGAATTGTTACAGTCGTTACAGAAATACAAATAATAAATTGCAAGATATTAAAAGCAAAACTCTAATATACAGATTAACCCAGAAAATAAATATGTAGGAAATATAGTCACTATGTTACATGTTTACAGGCGCATTCTGTATATAATCACTGTGTTACATGTTTACAGGTGCATTCTGTATATAGTCACTATGTTACATGTTTACAGGCGCATTCTGTATATAATCACTGTGTTACATGTTTACAGGTGCATTCTGTATATAATCACTATGTTACATGTTTACAGGTGCATTCTGTATATAGTCACTGTGTTACAGGTTTACAGGCGCATTCTGTATATAGTCACTATTTTACATGTTTACAGGTGCATTCTGTATATAGTCACTGTGTTACAGGTTTACAGGCATTCTGTATATAATCACTATGTTACATGTTTACAGGTGCATTCTGTATATAGTCACTGTGTTACAGGTTTACAGGCGCATTCTGTATATAGTCACTATTTTACATGTTTACAGGCGCATTCTGTATATAGTCACTGTGTTACAGGTTTACATGTGCATTCTGTATATAGTCACTGTGTTACAGGTTTACAGGTGCATTCTGTATATAGTCACTATTTTACATGTTTACAGGCGCATTCTGTATATAGTCACTGTGTTACAGGTTTACATGTGCATTCTGTATATAGTCACTGTGTTACAGGTTTACAGATGCATTCTGTATATAGTCACCATGTTACATGTTTACAGGAGCATTCTGTATATAGTCACCATGTAACATGTTTACAGGAGCATTCTGTATATAGTCACTGTGTTACAGGTTTACAGGTGCATTCTGTATATAGTCACTGTGTTACAGGTTTACAGGCGCATTCTGTATATAGTCACCATGTTACATGTTTACAGGAGCATTCTGCATATAGTCACTGTGTTACATGTTTACAGGCGCAGTCTGTATATAGTCACCATGTTACATGTTTACAGGAGCATTCTGCATATAGTCACTGTGTTACATGTTTACAGGCGCAGTCTGTATATAGTCACCATGTTACATGTTTACAGGAGCATTCTGTATATAGGGATAAGATGTATATTAGAAATAGTAGGAAAGAGTAGCGGCGCTGATGGAAATAAAGTTTGTAAGTGGTGGAATTGTGGACAAATATTACACTTGCTGCAATGTTTCTAGGGAACGTGTCTGACACCCAAACAGATACAAGAATTAATAGAAATAGGTGTCTGCGGTGGCGCTTTTTGGTATTAGTGTTAACTAGGGTTGCTGCCTACAAGGTATTGCACATAAATCTCAACAAAATGTGCAAATAGAATACAGTAGAAATTAGGGGGTTCCTAGTGGCGCAGTGGATACTTTAAATCAATTGATTTTTGTACACAGGTGATATTCCTAGACATACAGTATGCCTAAACATCCATTAAGTACTGCGAATGAGGCCTAAGTCTGCAATCGATACAGTGATCACTTAATATAAAACAAATGCTTTTCGATGGACCAACCTATCCCAATTTTGTACAAAATTCCAACAACATCCAGAGTGGCAGTGATGATCTACTATCAACATGCATAAATTTCAAGTTCCTATGATAAAATCGTATACAATAAAACCACATGTGCAGAATGCATATATAAAGTGCATGTGCTCATATATAATTCCTTTCTCATAAAGTGCATACACAAAAAATTGTGTCCAAGTGACGTGCACAGAGATCTAGGATAATGTCCTCTTTTAAAAATTGTTCATTATCAGATAATTCCCAAAACAAAAAAAGAAATGCACGTGCAAAAGTGGAAAGTATAAATAAAGTCATATAAAAAGGTTCACGAATCACTGTACAGCGAAAAAGTTGCGCTGTGAAGTATGATGTCCTGCCGTCACAGTTTTTCTCCTTAATTGACGGATCCCGGTTGAGATACAAGGGGGGGAAGAGAGAGAGAAAAGGAGATAATAGTGCAGACTGTTTCTTACAGTTTCTGGTGAGTATATGATAAAAAAACTCACGCATGGATTACTGAGCCTAATAGTTCCCGGCTCTAGGTTGAAGCGCTTCACACCAAATATAGAGTGGCGTTTCCCTTCTTTATGTCCTTCGATTAGCCTCAAATAAAATACACAGAGAGACAGCGCTCCCATAGCATAACACAGTTTATAAAAACCCACGGTAAAATTATGCGGTCAGTCTGACTCACCGATGTTGGAGCCTCGGTTGTATCATGCTCGGCTTATAAGCAGATGGTACTCCTTAGTTAGATGGGTACCTTACCCCTCTCTCGAACTGTCTCTCGGCTCCTGTCTTCGGATCTAAGTTGATTCCAGGATGAATGGAGCAGGGGGGGAAATCCTCTGCTATTATTTACTATTTACAGGTGCATTCTGTATATAGTCACTATGCTACATGTTTACAGGTGCATTCTGTATATAGCCACTGTGTTACATGTTTACAGGTGCATTCTGTATATAGCCACTGTGTTATATGTTTACAGGTGCATTCTGTATATAGTCACTATGCTACATGTTTACAGGTGCATTCTGTATATAGTCACTGTGTTACATGTTTACAGGTGCATTCTGCATATAGTCACTGTGTTACATGTTTACAGGTGCATTCTGTATATAGCCACTGTGTTACATGTTTACAGGCGCTTTCTGTATATATTCATTATGTTACATGTTTACAGGTGCATTCCGTATTGAGGTATGTTAATAGAGATCTCTTAAGTTACTTTATACTGGGGGAAGATTTGATGGCGTCTGGGAGGTTATTCCATATTTGCGGTGCTCTGTAGGAAAAGGAGGATGGAGACACTTTCTTTTTGTATTGTGGTGTTGTACGTAAGGTGCAGGTCCTGGATCGGAGGTTATAGGATGAGGGAACTGCTGGGGGAAGCAGCCTATTCAGGTAGGGTGGTAGCTTCCCAGAAAAGCTCTTAAACACCAGATTGGAAAGGTGAAGGGTGCGGTCTGGATTCCAGCGACGGCCTGTTTAGTTCTTTTAACATGTCACAATGGTGGGTCATGTAGTTACATTGTAGCACAAAGCGGCAGAATGAGTCATACAATGTAGTAAGATTATGAAGGTGTGTTTGTGGGGCAGCTGCATACACTACATCTCCGTATTCAATAGCCGGCATAAGCATTTGTTGTACAATCTGCTTTGTTACCGCGGGGCTCAGGCAGGATTTGTTTCTGTACAGGGCACCTAGTTTGGGGTAGAGTTTAGATGAGAGTTTTACGATGTGGGGCCAAAGGATAGATTTGGGTCTAGATAGATTAACGCATCATTATCCTCCCCCAAAAAATGTATGATACCAGGGACAAAAGTACTATAACGTAAAAAAAAAAACACCAGAAAATTTGAAGTATACAGGGTACTGCAGCCGCGAAAGTGGGAGGAGTGCGTTGGGAACCCTGAAATGCTGCTACCGAAATGTAACTGTTGAGTTCTCATATTTACTAACACACTGCAGATGCAAATCACAGACTTTTTTTCAATAATTTTTATGGAATCTTAAAACTCCAGCTTTATAATTATGAAATGTAAAATTTAATTAATTTACAGCATGACATGTATAAAACAGAACATAAAAATGACAAAGGTCTCCCGCTTATTTTGCACAGGGAATGGAGTTTCCATTGGTCCCACACACCATAAAGCTTATATTCAGGCGTCCAATCACATCTCTCCCGGTTCAGTCACATTAAATATGGGATTTATCATATATTTTTGCTAAAATCCACATATATAGATGTAATCTGCGCTCGTTTCTATATAATTCCATGTGCAACAAAACACTGTCAGAGGTTTTAGTTTGCTTGAATGGCCATTGAAGCGTAAGCTCACTCGCCCCATCAAGGCACATCTCGGTAGAGTGAGTCCTAACCAATGTACCAAAAGCTGCTCCTCTGAGAAACTGCATGCCCTCCTGCTGCTTTTCAGGTAAGAAGAGGCAGAAAAATAGTGGGTTTTATTTATACACGCACCAAGTACTTCCCATTTGGGGTTGAAAACAAAAACATGGAAAAGGAACAGCAGCAAAAATGACTTAACTGGTGTCACAGCATAATCTACATACATACATACATACATAAAAAATGGCGTCGCGCCTGTTCTGACCAGAGCGGCTGCAACAGCCAGCTTTGGTGAGTATAGGCGCAATGCCATTTTTTGACTTGACTCGAAATTGCACCTATACACATACTTGAAAATGAGAGAAATCTCAATGTATCCTTCCTGGTAAAATACTTACAGGGTAATTCAAAGAGATTCGAAAAGTCACCGCACGGTCGGTGACTTTTCGTTCTCTTCAATTTGGTTCCTTTTGCCGATCCCATTTCGGTGACCCTGCGGTGTATTCATTAAGCACCACAGGGCCCCCGATTTGCAGGGAAAAGCTGCCGCAAACCTGACGAAAACTAACCGCAAAACCAGGCGAATACATGCTGAAAACCCGCAAAAACATTTGGATTAACCTGCCGAAAACCACGGAAAAACTCGAGCAGGAGCCGATCGCAGCCGCCGGAAAAAGCCGAGACCGCAGACGAGGCAGTGACTAGATTAGCAAAACAGTTTGCATGAATGTTTGAAAAGTGAAACGCTGTTTGCAAAGAAACTACTGAGCGAAAATGTCTGAAATTTACATATAAAATCCAATGAATGATAATAAAAAGGGCTGTTACAGAAAAAAGAAGTAAATTAAAAAAAAAAAAAATCCCGAAAAATGCTTAAAATATCCTAAAAAAATATATAAATAAAGAGACTTTTTACTGCAGAATTTTATAATGAACGGTTTAGTAGATATTGAATTAAAACGGGAATATTTTTAACATTGAAGCCTATGGGATTCGCCTGAATAAACCTGCCGAATTAAACCACAGAATGGCAGGGCATTTCGGGAACCTTTCACTGCTGGTTTGTGTTCTCTGAATAGCCGAAGCAGTGCTTTTTCATGGGGATTTCACTGCCCTCGAACAGGCACCGTATGTGCAGGCAATTCGCCAGGATTTGGTGAATTGCCTGCTCTCTGGATAGCCGAATGGCCAGGAAAGGTAACAGAATGCTGATTTTCAGCGCTCGGTTACCTTTCTCAAGCAATTCGGATCTCTTTGAATAACCCCGAGTGTGAATAACCCCTTAAGTTTTACAAACTTATTTATTTATTTATAAAGTCAACATCCTTTTCGCTACAGTTTCCGTTCTGCGATCTAACCCTTGGACATCCAGGTATAACCAGCTTTTATTTTCGCAATTATATTGAAAAATGGTTAAATTCCTTCCAATATAACCACCCAGACAAGGCGCTTTGCGTAACCCAATCAGTGCTGTCAGAAACATGCAGTAAACTGAGGCTGACATGGAGCTCTAATTGTTTCAGATTTTCTCACCACCTTACCTTTTGTTATCAGTTGTAAACTACACAACACAAGCCCCGGCCTATCAGGGGCAGAAGGTTATCACTGGTCAACAACCAAACTGTGCCCAAATGATGGAGTAAAAGCAGAGAGTATATTTGCACAGTTTGACCTCTAGTTATCCTGGAACCTGATCTACCTGGATGTGCACAGGTAAAGGGGGCAACCCAGCATGGGACAAAAAAAAATGACCGAAAAAAGTCTAAAGTAAGGGTCAGATCGGGTCTCACAGCTCTAACACTGACTACACACAAATATGACAAAATGAATGATGCACAGTCTGCCTAAAGTATCTCTGTGATAAAATGAAGTGCTCAGGAGCGAGCGGCTTCAGGTCTATTTGATGTCTTTAGGAATAATTACCCTTCAAACTGTTTAGGATGTGAATGAAAGAGAGAAGAGAACGCTGAGCGAGAGCAAGATGGCGCACGGAGCCCCAACCTCTGCAGCAGATACAGATATAGTGACAAAAGAATTCACGCAAATCGATTCGCTGGACGACCTCACTATGGGATCGATTTGATTCTAATAGGCCAATTTTTTTGAAAAAAAAATAAGACTTCTCCCGAGCTGCCCCCTTTTTATGGAACTCCCTCCCCCGCAAGATCAGACTCTCCCGTCTCTCCAGTCTTTCAAGAAGTCTCTGAAAACACATTACTTTAGAAAACCCTATCGACTCCATGATCCCCCAACTGTACATTTCTTGCACCATCTTCCCCACCCAGCCCACACGCATCCCAATACTTCATGTTCTCTATTCACCCTCACCGAGTGTGTCCCCTCTTAGATTGTAAGCTCGAACAGAGTCCTCTCTCGTACTGTTCTGTGGGTTTAATTTGTATGTATATTTGTTATTCTGCCTCCCCCCTTGTACAGCGCTACAGAACATGCTAGCACTTTATAAATACTTGTAACTGTTCACCATTACATCCCATCGTCCACCTATAGGAATCCTGGATCATAACTTGTAATTATGTAATACTCATCTGTATATTGTCAACACTGCCATAATAATAGCCCAGTGACGGCGTAAAGATATATATATATACACACGGGTCACATGTAAAACTCATCCTCATCTCAGATATGTCCATTAGAACCTACCCACACACCAAAGACTGGTCCACACCAACCCTCTAGTAAGCCATTCCGAGTGTTCAGACATGTCCGTACAGCTCAGGTCTAGAAGTCGCCTACAGGAATGTCCTGGACGCTCACCTTTTGAGCCCATCTCCAACCGATCTTCATGTGAACGGTGGCCGCCTTTATGGCTCATCGTCTACACGCATACAACTCAGCTTTACAACTCTCACCATGCCTATAGACATGCAAATAATACAGGAAGGGAAAAGAAAGAGAAAAGGGCAAAAGGACATTAAAAACTGAATGAAACGATCAAAGCCACCATTGAAGGGGAAGGGTGTAACTCCACGATATGTCCAGGCGCCTAGTGGCTGCATGGGGCCCGTGTCAAACCCTTGCAGCTTGTCTAAGTGCCATAGAGTTAAGGGTCCCTCCATGTCACCCAGGACTGGCCCACCGAGACACCAACAAATTTCCCGGTGGACCGGTGCATCTGGTGCCAGTAAGAGCACTCTGACTCCTCATTGAGGGAGCAATTACTAAGGTCTGCAGGTAAAAGGTGTAGACAGAAAGGATCTCTTTTTATCCCCTTGCTGGACCACCAGGGATTTATCCTACTCTCTGTATAACAAGGTAACCAGGAGAGGAGGAAAATGGTTTATTTTTTATAAATTTATTGGAAAGAGCAGCTGAGGGAAGGGGACCCCGACCAGCGGATCAGTAAGGGTCCCTAAGATTTCTAATGGCAGCCCTGGAAACGAGGAAGAAAAAGATTGAAGAATTAAAAGGAAGGAAACTCTGCAACTTTAAATACTGTAATCTCCTTTTATAATAAAGTCATTCAGCAGGATGGAAACAAGCAATACGTTCACAGGGAAGGAATCGACCCAAAGCCTGTCCACACGCAGCTGCTCTGGCCCTCGTGGATCCAGTCAGTGCGTAGCGGCTGCTGGATTTCCACTAAAAAGCTGGAAATCTGTTTTAAGACACAGAGTCTGTTATAAATATAGCACATTATATATAAGAAGCGAAGGATTAAAGTATCACATCAAAACAAACCGTGTAATTATTTCCTTCCAGCAAGAACACAATAAATATTATGAATAATGGAATCACAACCTGTTAGGAAAAAATACATCTCATCTTCCCTAAGTGAAGCGATTGTAATAATATGGAACAGAACGTCTGGCAGAAGAATAAATGAAACTATGTCTGCTGCGCAGCCGCGCCACAATCACTTGCAGGTTGCTTATTGTCTGGAACATATTGCCCCAACCTGGGTTCCATTATTGCACCCGTTCCTCATTGGTCAGCTTGTGTAGCCGGCAATGGTGACTCGAAGACCCCCGCTGGCGGCGCAGAAGATGGGCGCCTTATGGTGATGCGCAGGTGCCACCAGATGACGTGCGGGCACCACCAGAGATGGATGAAAGAAAAAAAAGAGGCAGAAGAAAGAAAGAAAAGAGAAAGAAAGAAAGAAGAGAAAGAAAGAAAAGAAGAGAGAAAGAAAGAAGAGAAAGAAAGAAAGAAGAGAAAGAAAGAAAAGAAGAGAAAGAAAGAAGAGAGAAAGAAAGAAGAGAAAGAAAGAAAGAAGAGAAAGAAAGAAAGAAGAGAAAGAAAGAAAATAAGAGAAAGAAAGAAAAGAAGAGAGAAAGAAAGAAGAGAAAGAAAGAAGAGAAAGAAGAGAAAGAAAGAAAAGAAGAGAGAAAGAAAGAAAAGAAGAAAGAAAGAAGAGAAAGAAAAGAAGAGAAAAAAAAAAGAAGAAAGAAGAAAGAAAGAAAGAAAGAAAAGAAAGAAAGGAGAAAGAAAGAAAGGAGAAAGAAAGAAAGGAGAAAGAGGCACAGACCGATCCTGGGCCTGAGCGGAGGGGTAAGATGGGTGCTGGACGACCTGGTGCGGCCCCTGTGCACGGCGTGTGTGCCCCCTGCAGTGTGTGTGCCCCCTGCAGTGTGTGTGCCCCCTGCGTGCACAATGTGTATTCCCCCCCAATTCAACAGTTAATTTTTTCTGGGGGGGGGGGGCACAAGTAGCTGGTCTTGCCTAGGGTGCAAAATAGTCTAGCATCGGCCCTGCTCATGCACCAAAAGGGCTGGTCTGGATGAATACGCCAGAAATCACCATTATTGTTGAAAATCACTTTGCGTATCATGACGTCCTCAATATAAGCCAATAATAATTAAAATAAAGGAATACACCATTAAAAAAGGTTTTTTTCCGCCCTTAAAGAATTTAGCAGATCCTGCCTCTGCCCCATTTATTTTTATTATTTTAGGTGATTTTACGCACATTTTCTCCCTCGCCGCGCGCTGCTCCTCCGCTTGGACTCAAGGGCTCCTGAACCCGGAATTCCCTGAAGCTTTTCTGTGCAGTTTGTGCTCCTATACAACTTGCGCAGCGTAGGAGCCGGAAATTGTGCAGCGCTAAGGGATGCACACACTTTACGTACACAAGTTCCGCAGCGCCTGCGCAGAGCGATGGGTTGGAGCTGCACGCGCATGCACAGATCTGACCCGTCGCTGCCTCTGAGAACGCTCGCTACAGTGATTGGTATCACAGGGTGACACGACCGCTCTCTGTGTGTGATATCACTAGTGACCCGCAGACGGGAAATTCTCAATCCTGGCTGCTGGTGACGCTGGGTGAGGTGGAGGAAACTTCCTAACTTCACATAGTAATTTCACCAGCTTGGGGGGAGAGGGTGGCACTCCTATATCCTGACCACTTTAAAACGCTAGTCTGGTCGGGAGGAGGAGGGTCCCTTTAAATAGCACATTTACATGACTTTCCATTCAATTACAGCATTTGAGTTGACACCTCAGTGGGTCCTTACCTCCAGTTTGCAGGTATTACTCTCCTGGAAGGTGCGGAAGGGGCCGGCTGTGAGTCATGAGTGCTGCGTTGATTGTGGACACAGGGAAATTCAAATGACGTTATACATGGAATGTCGTAGGACAAAAATCCCAAAAACTTCCAAGGCAGAAAAGTGGTATCACGAACCCTTGAGGTGATACCCCTAGGCTGTCCCTAGTGTTGCCGATTTCAATGCCATATCTGGTAATTCCTGTTGACTATTGACCTATGTGAGTAGAATTAATCCCCATCCCGAAATTCACCCTCCCCCAATGAAGCTGCAATACTCAAAAAGCAGAAATGAGTCACGTTAGACTGGAGATACAGGATTTATATGAATTACTGAAGATTTTTGGTACTATGTATGTGTGTGTCATTGTGTATTGACTTGAGGGATACATTCATTCTACACGACATTCTACGGCTTCCCATTTGTTACACTGTGTACACAATGTGGTGAATATTCAAGCCTATAGACAGATATCACTCCATTAAATTACACATGCAGGATTATTGGATGTGTGGACGACTCCGTCATATCATCGGACTTCTGTCTCACCAGTCTGGAGGAAACTCATGGTCCAGACACATGGAGAGTCAGGTCTTCTGTCCATCACACCCTCTTATCCACACGCCTTTGCGTTTCTGCAGAAGCTGGTCTTGCTGTCAGGGGATTCTTCAAAAAGGTTAACAACAAGTCATCCAAGTCTTAAAGCTAACAAGGAGGTTAGATACGTCTTTTCAGCTGCACTTGGCACCAAGAGGCTGAGATATAATATACAGCAAATGGCTATGGGCAACTTATTTCCCTTCATATAGGCCTGAGAAATGTATGTCCTGCCTGCTGGGACCCTCTGCGCAGCCCTCACCTACCAGTACATTGCACTCCACTCCCAAAACGTCTTAAAAGGATGACATAGTAACAAAAGCAGATGCTCAATTTAATAGATAACATTTTAACATGAATAATCCTTGGAAACACATTTTTATCCTCTTTAAAAGTGATGGATAACACACTTACACTAGCCTGCTAGCAATGGGATGTGACCAACTAACACACCACTGGTTGATTCTGTGTAACCAGAATGAATACATACATGTTACGGGGCTCAGAGCCCCGAAAAGAACTCTAGGTCGCACATTTGGCCCCATCTTCCACAGGGGCAGCTCTGCTGGTGAGGAGCGGCGACTATAGCATCTTTCTCAGGGGTTTCTAACAAGGACCTAGCTGAAGCTGCTTCCCTAAGGCAAGGTAGTTGTCCCACAAGGAACAGAGAGTGTGGTTATAGCTGTACCCAAAACCAGAGACAGGATTCGGGGTAGAAAACAGAATGAAATTTTATTACAGAGCTCTGTTTTATATTGAGCCCATTGTACAGCGCTGTGGAATATTCTGGCGCTATATAAATTAATAATAATAATAATAATAATAATACACAGTCTTTTGGCAAGAAAATAAGCCACTCTAAGGCTAGGGACAGATGAGCGCATTTTCTGCGGCCACCGTCAAAATGTACGTCGATGCGTGCGCACGCATTTTTTCACGGAATACGCTTAAGTGGTCAGACGATGCGCAATTCTGGACGTATTTCATGACGATGGGGTAAAAAGAAGTCTAGGGAAATCCGGCTGTTTGAACGTTATGTTGGCCGCACACTAGCAGCGTCTGACGTCTCCTAATCACGCACACACGCTGCTATGCGGCCGCAGCGCACTCTGTACGTCAGTACCAGCGGTTTAACGTTCTCGAAAAAATGCGTTCATTTTCCACTTGCGTTGCGCGGCCGGACTTTTGTGCGACCGTACGTCGTATATTGGCCGTCATTGCCTGTCATCTGCTGCTAGTGCGGCCGTGATTAAGTGCGCCAGAACGCGCGTTCGCACTGCCTCAGTCTGACCCTAGCCTAAGAGGGAACACTCCTAGTGCCACCTTGTCTCCTCCCGACCCTTCCTGCCTCGAGTGTGCTTTCTCAAGATAGCATCATCTCCGTGTGCTTTCTCAACATTGCATCATACTTTCCCACTGCCCTCTAGCTGACCCAGAGGGTGTAACCGAAACAGAATGATGCACCAGGGAATAAATGGGTTTACATAACTATACATAACATTGGATAACAAAGTAATAACACACGGATGAAAAGTAAAACGGGGCATAATGCCCAAGTGGTTGGACCAGTTTGCACTGGAATAAAGAAAACACAGTTCAAAAGGAAGCAGCAAAATGGGGTTCCATTACAATACATATAGAACATTTTCCACTTGAATGACCATTTAAGCCACTGAGCCTGAGAGTGTAGACCCATTGACTGTCTATATGGAATAGGGGGGATTCTACATTTTGCACTAGAGCATAAGTAGCTGCATCTATGACTTTATAAACCGCACAGGTTACTATACAAGTGAATAAATGGAAATGGTTCAGGACTGATAATAGCTGCAATCCAGAAAGCACCAGGTTTCTGACTGATGGGATAAAAAAAAATAAAAAATGAAACAAGCGAAGTGTATCCAGTAGAGTAACAGAATCTGTATTAATTAATCTCAAGTCAAGGTCACTTTGAAATATCACTGTATAGACAGAGTGTATATATTTGATTTTTTTCCACCATATAAAATGATCATTTATAATTTTCAAGTCAAGGTGAACTTGTTACATTCTACATCTAATGTTCTGGTAACGTCGGAATCCATAGAGTGTTACAAGTAGGGTGTTACATGGATGTGGGATTATTGGAATGCGTACGTATGTGCATTTGGTTGCATCCACATTAATTTTTGGATGGAATATCGGCTTTTCCGCAATACGAGAGAATCCTAATTTCCAATTTGCCAAATAATGAGAACTGAACAAAACAACAAAATATTTTCAGATCAATTCAGAATCATTTTGCAAAATGAAAAAATTGCACTCTTTATGTAAAACTAACCCCAACCCTGATACATGCAGAAACAGTAACCGTAACCCTAACACTAACAGAACCAATAAACCTAACAGCAACCTATCTCTAAATGTAACCTTAATCCTAACCCCAGCTCTAACCCTAATACATGCAGAAACAAGTTTTTATAAAGCGCTAACAAGTTCCTTAGCGCTGTACAACAGGAAATTTAACCCCAACAGTAACCTTAATCCTAACATAAACCGAATCAGTAAATTTAGCAGTAACCCAACCCTTGAAGTAACACTAACCCCAGCTCTAACAGTAACTGTAAACATAAAGTAACCCTAATCCTAACAAAAACAGAACCAGCAAGAACAGTAACCCTAACAGTAACCCAACCCTAGAAGTAACCCTAAACCTTACCCCAGCTCTATATACTGTATGCAGAAATAGTAACTGTGAACATAAAAGTAACCCTAATCCTAATAAAAACAGAACCAGTAAGATTAACAATAACCCAACCCTAGAAGTAACCCTAATCCTAAACCTAGGAATAACCTTAATCCTAACCCTAGCACATTCAGAAACAGTGGCAGTTACAAGTTTTTAGAAAACGCTAACAAGTTCCGTAGTGCTGTACAATGGGAGGCAGAATAATATACATACTAGTTAAACACACAGAACAGTAAGAGAGAAGACCCTACTCAAGAGCTTACAATCTAAGAACAGTAACACGGACAGTAATTCTAGCCCTAGACATAATGCTAATCCTAACATTTGGGATATAGAGGGGAGTATAGAGGGTAATATAGGGGGATGGGTTGGAGGCGGTAAAGAGGCAACTGTAGATGATGGTAGAGGTATAGAATGATTATAGGGGCTAAAAACATGTGCGCCACCAAAACTCTAGACATTTCCAAAAAGTTTTGGATAGATCTGAATAGTCAAATTCCAAAACCAAAAAAATATGGGATTAGGTTTGCGAAATTTGACGAAACGAAACAAAGTTCTGGTCTGTGCATAAGTCTATAGCTCTGTCCTCTCCCTGACCTCGTTACAAACCTAAGACCCAGTTAGACAAGACTGAGCGAACACTCGGACCAGGGACGTATGAAACCCTCCAGACACGGAACATGGAAGAACAGCTAGAACTGGAAAATTTATAAACCGATCCATAATAAACCGAAGATAAGTGAATATCGAGCTCATTATTCAATGTCGTTCTCTAAAACAGGGCGAAACCTGATCTACAGCGATTTCAAGAATTTAACCAGTCCTGTACAGAGCCAGGAAAAACAAAGTAAAGCAGGAAAGTGTTAAATCTGGGAGAGAAGAGGCAGCTGTCAGAGCCTGCCGCAGATAAGAGAGCGCGGGGACTGACAGACAGACCCAAAGGCAACAAGCAGGGCTCCCAAACGCGGCACGCAAACAAACCTGAGTGACTCTGTCTGCAAAGCGAACGTTCACTGGAACAAACACAGACTATTCCCAGGAAAAGAGAGAAAACAAAGAGCATTCAATAGCAAACAGAAGAGGCTATTTTCTTAGCCGAGACATTTTCATGGCTGAACATAATCCTTTTTACTCTGTGTTTAAATAAATAATTATATATATATATATATATATATATATATCATGACATCAGTGTTTAACCGGCTGGTTCATTAAGACTCTGGGAGGGGGGGGGACACGTCTGACTGTAAGCTCCTACGAGCAGGGTCCGCGTCTGTTTATCAGTATCTCGTTCCCTTTGGTTTTTGTAAAGCGCTGCGGAAACTGTTGCCGCTATATAAATAATAATAATAAAGGGATATTCTATTAAAAAAATAGTTTACTTCTTTTGCCCTTAAATAATTGGGCAGATCCTGCTGGCAGCCTCTGGCCAATAATTTTTTTCTATTTTTACACGATTTTACTCCCTTTTCTCCCTCGCCTTGCGCTGCTCCTCCTCTTCGCCTCGGAGACTCCCGAACCTGGAAGCCCCTGAAGCTTTTCGGCACATTTGCGCTCCTAAGCAAGTTGCGTAGCGTAGGAACCACACACCGCACAGCGCTATAGGACTTACGCACTTTACGTACACAAGTTCTGTAGCGTGTGACTCCATCATGACGAGCCCCTGCAGGAGGTGGAGGTGACACCATGCCCAATTTTCTGATAGAACAGTGATAACTGTATCACCATATGTATCAGTGAAGGAACAAAAAGAAGGCCCTGAAAAGATGATGGCTCTAGCCCTCCCATACCCTGTAAATCACTGCACGTATTAAGTGTCATCGTGCACAAACCAGCGCCATAAATCTGAGGCTAATGAGGTGCAAAGAGAAGTCATAACAGACTCGTCAATTTGATGAATACATCTCCAGGCTCGGGTGTTTACGGACAGACGACACCCACATACCATAAAATAGCATTCAGAAAGGAGGTTCCGAGCGTAGGGATTGGGGGTCTTTGTGTTCTATGTCGCGGCCCCAGCTGTGGCCCTCATATCAAATTTACAAGCACATCTGACTCCATTACGAGCGTCGGTTAGATTTACATATAACCCGTTTCTAAAACTCGTCCGTGGTGGATCGTATTTTCCCAAAACACAGAAATGAATAACTGTTTATTAACTCGTCACATGCCACGTGGCAACTCGGAGTGTTGGTAAAGGCATACAACTGAAACTGTATCTTGACAGATTTAGGGCCACTGACTTTTCAAGCTTTCTCAGCCTCTACGAGCACAATGGCTCTCGCCAAGGGCCTACCGTGGCCGGCGTACCACCTATAAAATGCTGACCATAACCATAATGGCCAATGACAATGATGTGACATCACCGCACATGAACTCCCTCATAACGAGTAGTGATGTCAGCGTGCATGCGTCAATGCAACGTGGTTGGTGTTTGAACAATGGCCTGGCTGCTTGGTACTCTACTGGCTTCCAGTCTTACACATGCAGCATATTATCCCTGGTTATGTCCTCCACATGGAACGTATCATGTTCTGAGAAACTATAGATGGTACCAATTATTATTAAAGCACTGACACTAATATACTGTCTTACAGGACTGTGATTGGCATTTTAGGAGTCGGAGTGTCCAGCTCAAATGTGACAGTAATATTCATATACATCAGTCCATCTTATTCCAGTGTCCGTCGATTTATAGTAATATGGTTTTATGCTTTCTTACATAGCCGCATAAATTCAGCCAACCGTTACCTCGCAATGTCCCTACAGCAAAATCATTTTTACATATTATTCTTTATATAGCACCAGCATATTCCGCAGCGCTGTACAATAAGCACAGTATAGACAGGGTTTCAATACATTGAACAACATTTTGATAAACCAGTACAGGAGGAAATGAGGGCCCTATTCCCGTGGGAACTACCAATCTAGAAGGGCTGGGGTGGAAACAGGAGGAGAGGACTGCAAGGTGAGAGCGATGGGCTGCAAGGTCAGAGTGATGGGCTGCAAGGTCAGAGCGATGGGCTGCAAGGTCAGAGCGATGGGCTGCAAGGTCAGAGCGATGGACTGGTTGGGGCAGTGAGGTGTATCAGCGAGTCGGGTGGTCGGCTTGCCTGAAGAGGAAAGTCTTAAGGGAGCGTTTGAAGGAAGAGAAATTAGGGGAAAGTCTGACTTACAAGGTAGAGCGTTCCAGAGAGTGGGGGCTGCGCGTGAGAAATCCTGCAGTGTATCATGGGAAGAGGTGATGCGGGGAGAAGCTAGGCGCAGGTCACTGTTTGACCTTAGGGAGCGGCTGGGGTGTATTTGGTGATTAGTGAGGACAGGTAGTGGGGAGCTGAGTTAGTGAGAGCTTTGAAGGTCAGGATTTTGAATTTAATTCTACAGTGGATGGGGAGCCAGTGAAGGGACTCGTATGGGAGGAGCGGCAGAGACAGAGCGGCAGGTGAGGTGGATGAGCCTGGCAGAGGCATTCAGAATGGATTGTAGGGGGGTGAGGCAGGAGAGAGGGAGGTCAGATAAAAGATTATTACAATAGTCAAATCGGGAGATTACAAGGGCGTGTATGAGTTGCTTTGGGGAGATAGCGATACCATTGACCACGATGGAGAAGTCAGGAGGTGGTGAGGCATTAGAGCAGTGTTTCCCAAACCTGTCCTCGGGACCTTCTGACACACCACTTTTTCCAGATATCCAAAGCACAGCGCAGGTGATATGATTTGCTGCTCAGTGATTGCAGGATTCAGTCTGCATTTCCCCAAGGTGATTTGCAAAATCTGGCCTGGTTGAGGGTCCCGAGGACAGGTTTGGGAAACACTGCATTAGAGGGATCTCAGTCTTCAACAGGTTAGGTGGGGAGAGGCCATCCACGAGGAAATGCCAGATAAACACATTCTTTTTAATAAAAAAGTATATAAAAACACAAATTTTACATTAAATTTTTTTTCATATAATAAAAACTTATTTAAATCATTTTAGCCTGAGCCGTAACACCTCCATAGACGTCACCTGCTCAGGGAAGATACTCCAGGGTTTACGTGTCGTTATGAGCATCACAACAGCTTTTAGGAGGGGGGTTACATTTCCCGGGTTTGCACCCAGACATTTATTCAACACCTTGGAATAGGTCCCTGAAAAAATAATAGATGGTCTTTAAAAAAAGGATTTATTCCATTTATTACATTAAAATCTATTAGATTCGCCTGTTTAAACCTGTCGAATTGAAATCACTGAAATCAGGTCATTTCGTAAAAATGTCGTAGCTATTCAGTGTTCGGTGAATAGACGAATCGTTCGTTCTCCATCGGACAATTTCAGTGCAGCCAAATTGCGGAGAAATGCACCTTATTTCACTGTCAATTCGCCTGTATTTGGCAAAAATATAGCTTAGCGAATAGATGACTTGTCCCGAAATTGCAAATACTGTGAAATTCCCCAGCCGGTGCAATTCGGTGGCAAATTCGGACCTTATTGACTAAACCTCTACATCTCTTACATTGTTTTTTGGTGGGTTCCCAACTTTGAAAATCTACGACGAAATTAAATAAATGTGTACAAACGACACAGAGCAGAAAAAAAAAAAAAATCACAGTAGATACATCATGAAACAAAACTGTCACAGACTCTTCCCAGAGATGTGATGGATAAAAACCAACCACCCGTTTCTATCGACCACTCAATGATGTGTTTCATTAGTCGCCTTGTTGCTACTATGTGTCCAACTCTTCCCCCTATCGCCCCATTATCTTGTGTCCTGGACACCAGCCTGGCCTTCTGTGATGCTGCCTGTGCAAGGTCTGTCCCCAGCTGGAGAGATAGTCCTAAGGCAATGGCTACGCTCACACTATAGCCCTGTCACCGGCAGTTATTGATGGGCTGCTCCTGTATTGTATGTTCGGATCTATTGAAGAACAAGCCCAGGGAGCAGCTCTTCTCTCTCCTCAGCTGAATAGGGGAAAGAGACGCATGGATTTAAAAAGAGCTGGAAGAATAGACCGGAGCAGTTACGATCGAGGTGGGATCGGCCGTATATCTCCGAATATTCCCAGAGGTTCCATAATTCCAAACAAGGTGGTTGAGATAACCCAACTCCATGTGGGCAACTTCTAATAAGACGAACACAAACAGATGCCTGGGCTGGAAGAGGCCAATGGAAAATGCAATTACAAGATAAAAAAAAGCAGTATTTTCCATATTCCACAGAAAACTCTACTCCATACTGAATTTAGAGGCTTTCCCCAACTTTTAAAAAAAGTGGCACCTGAGGGCATTTCCCAAATTCCATGTAAGTTGCAACATGAACATCCTAGAGCTACAAAAAGGACAACAAAAAAGATGCCCATGATATGCTTTTCCCAAAATCCTCTCTCACAGTGTTTGTGAGTGACATCCTACACTATGGGCTTAATCACCTAAAAAAAGGGAATTTAGGAAAATTGACAGGCGAATTGTGAGTTTTCCTCTGGAATAGAAGTGTTGAAAAAAAGTCAGCTTGGTTAGTTTGTGCAGCTTGGCTATTCTGATCAATGCTTGTAGACCTGAAAAGGGACACTGTATTAAGAATAGAGTAACCTTATTTTGCCCTTAAATAATTGGGCAGATCCTGCTGACAGCCTCAGCACCATTATTATTTTTTTTTCTTTTTAGCCGATTTTACTCACCTTTTCTCCCTCGCCGGGCTCTGCTCCTCCTTTTCAGCTCAGGGACCCCGAACCCGGAAATCCCTTAAGCTTTTCTGCACAGTTTGCACTCCTACGCAAGTTGCGTAGCGCCTGCGCAGAGGGAAGGATCAGAGCTGCACGCGCATGCACAGATCTGATCCAATCGCTGCCTCTCTGAGAATGCTCGCTACAGCGATTGGTCTCAGAGGGCAACGTCAGCCACTCTCTGTGTGTGATATCACTAGTGGACGATCTGGTGACCGCCGGCCGGGAAATTAAAAATCCTGACTGCTGGTGAACCTGGCTAGGGGAACTACTCCATTTCACCCAGCAATTTCATCTGACCGATGTAGCTGGGTTGGAGCAGAAGGGGGGACACTCCTCACATTCGGACCACTTGATAACCTCATCAGGAGGTGTAGAGTGTCCCTTAAACTGATGGTGATCCTCAGATGATGTCAGTTGGAGAATTAACCCCTAGCTGCCAAGGTTGTTTCCCTATGGAAACCCTATGGTTCAGCTAGGGAGGGTCCTTTGGACCCCGTATCTCCCGACCTGTGGCAGCTAGAGAGTCATGTGTGGTATCATTGGGAAGGCCAGAGCAAACATGACCATGTTACAAGTAAAAACAAAGAAGTAGTTTTTTTTAAATTTATGCAGCATTATTGCTCACATTTCAATTAGAATGTGAAAAATGATGCTGTACAATTCTTTTCCCCTCGGTTTTATTTAAAATCACGTTATTTCTCCGAATAATAAAGTAACGGGTTCCCAGTTCTAATGGTTTTTAAGAAGCGCACCCCATTGCATATATAACTGTAAAGGCTCCGGTGCTAAAATATGAAAAAAAAATATTTTACACACTGTAGATTATTGGAAATTCAATTTTTTTTTTACATTTCTTGTTACAGCATTCTGGGAGGATGTGACATATACATAGAATAATGATATATTATGAATCTGCCGAAAAAAGGATATATATTGGGCCCTATTACATTCTTCGTGCAATTTTTAACACGTGCGCAAAAAAAACGCATTAACGCGAAGGGCAAAACCCTTTGCGCAGAACGTCGTATTACAATGTTCACGCAAACGATTCGCGTTATCGTTTAACGCGGATGGACTTGCACAAGCGTGATGAACTGTGCGCGTCCTATACTTAACATTGTGAGCGAAAATTCATTTGTGTGCTGGTATGCGGATGGTAATACAATCGATGCGCATCTTTTTACGAACGACGTTTGCGCGCATAATTTTAACGTCTTTGAAAAGCTGGTGGTAACTGCAAATCTGAACGTTCTGGCCTAAACGAAGAACACCAGCACGAAAAAAAATAAAATAAAGCACAGTATAGTTACACATTCTACACATACCCAAACAATAAAATTGTGAATTTGTGAGTGTTTTTATTATTGCTGCAGCATGTATACTCCGATTCACGTTGACAGGCACAAAAACGTAAGTGAGTCAATTAAGGTAAATTGATGTCAATTAAAGGTTCTTAATTCTGATTGGCTGAATCCCCCGAAAAAAACAGTCCGCACACTGATTTACGTGCACTACGTTACTGTGCGCGTATTACTCTTCGTTTTGCGCGTCGTTTTTATGAACGTTATTTTTGGACGGATGAGAAAATGCGTTTGGATCGTAAAGCACCGTTAATTTTCGCGCGATAACGCTTAACGCTGCGTGAAAAAAAATTGCGCAGCGCAAAGACTGTAATAGGAGCCATTATGTCTGGGTCGTATAATAAAACGTGGCTTCAAATCGAGTTTAAAAATGATGAGCAAAAACTGTAAAAATTAGCGCAGTACACAGGGGTGAAATGGTCCAGCGGTGAAGGGGTTAAAATTGAGTTTTTCCTTCTTCCCTGTAACAGACCTTTATATTGTTATTCATAGGACCTCATATTTATTTCCAGGCATTTCCATGCAGTATTTTTTATTTTTAATGGCCTTTTAAAAGTTGCAGTTTTTATTTTATTTTTTACCCCTGTTCGCAGGCCCGGATTAAGATCTCTCTGGGGCTGGAGCTGAAAATTTTGGTGGCTTTTTTTTGTAATTTGGTGAAATGAAAATATATTTTAGGTTATTTAATAGTGCAGATACGGGGAGATCTAACGAGGCAGATACTGTGTGATTCATTTTTCATTCAGATTTCAATCATTTAACCCTTTCGCTGCTGAGGCTTTTCCCGCCTCTGTGCTGAGGTCATTTTTACCGGTTTTGCTCATCATGTTTAAACGTGTTTTGAAGGCTTATTTTAGTATATGACCCAGACATATTATATATCGTTGTTTCCGTCAGACTCGGCAGATTAATAATATGTCATTATTATATGTATACGTCATGACCTGTCTGTATATTATAACAAAAAAATGCAATAAAATTTGAATTTAATAATTTACAACGTGTAAAGTGTTTTTTTTCCACATTTTAACATGCGAGCAATTGCGGTTATATTTTGTATGGGGTGCGCTTGTTAAAAAAATTAGAGATGGGGTCTCGTTACATTTTTTTTTGGGGAAAATTACACGATTTTTAACAAACGCACCGCATACAAAAATCGTTAGTGCAGCATCATTGTTCACATTATAATTGAAATGGGAACAATATTGCTGCATTAACAAACCAAAAAAAGAAAAAAAAAGTGTTTATTTTTTTTATAATTTTTTTTAAATATTTTTTTATTTTTATTTATTTATTTATTTTTTACAAACTTTTTTCACTTTCGTGTTTGGTATCGTTGGAACGGCCATGCTCTGGCCGATCCAACAATACCAAACGTTAACCCCTAGCTGCCACGGATCGGGAGATAGGGAGTTCATTGGAACTCCCTATCTCCACCATTGGTGGCAGTTAGGGGTTAACTCCAGGACTGGCGTCATCGTGCATAGCAGTGGGGAGTTCCCGGAGGCTTGGCCGACATCCAAGATGTCGGCCAGCTCCGGGAAAGGATCACGAACCGGCGCTTTTCAGCTCCGATTCGCGATCCAGCTCCCCAGGGGTTAATGCCAGGTACCATTTGGAAGGGCAGGCTGTGCCCTTCCAAATGGTGCCTGGGTTAACCCCCGCAACGCCGCCGATCGGGAGGGAGAGAGGTTCGAAGGACCCCCCCCCCTCCCTTTCAGGCGCCTCCTCCGCACATGCGGGGGGGGCGCCTGAATTAGGTGTCATCGCGCTGTCGCGATGACACCTAATTTCACCGGCGGCGGTTCCGGATGCTGGGCTGACATCGAGGATGTCAGCCCGCACCGGGGGGGCCAGCGATCGGCCGGAACTCGGCCGAACGCTGACCCCAAAGTGAGGACGCGCTCGCTCAGCGCGTCCTCAGCACAGCAGCAGCCATGCGGAGGACGCGCTGAGCGCGTCCTCCGCATTGAAGTGGTTAAAGAGTGTCAATTTTTTTTTACCATTTTATCATCCAAAGCTTTGTGGTTATATATTCTATAGGGCACTCGTTAAGAAAATGTGAAATGGGATCCTGTTACTGCACTTTTCTGAGAAAATATACAATTTTAACCAAAAAATTTTAAGAAAATGAAATATTTCCCTTGTGTTTTGGAACATGTTTTTTTTTTACAAATAATATGACTATGTATAAAACACTGACCTTCCTCCGTGTGGGAAATGAGAAGGTGAGTAATGGCAATGGTTTTGCTAATTTTATACATGACAAATGGACAATGCCATCGCTTTGGAACTTAAAATAAATAAATAGTTTTCTTTTCCTTTAGATTTTACATGGTCAGGTTTGGTATCAATGCAAAGGCCAGACTCTGCCCTATCCAATAACACCTCACTTGACCTTGTGAGGTATAAAGATTAGTGACGCAGGGCAGTTTAGGTTTTTGATGTAACAATTCGTAATAATGGATTGTACCATCACCTCCACACTTGTTAGTGACATGAGAAATGTGATGGTTAGTTAGTGCAGCATCATTGTTTACTTTATAATTGAAAAGTGAAAAATATTACTGTTTGGAAAGAAAAAGTATATATTTATTTTTACTTAAAAACCTGGTCATAAAAACATAGAAAAATGTCGGCAGATAAGAACCTTTCGGCCCATCTAGTCGCCCAATTACATGGATACTTTACCTGGATTTATCTTTTGTTTAGGATAGCCTTATGCCTATCCCATGCCTGCTTAAATTCAATTACTGTTTTGGCCTCTACCACTTCTACTGGAAGACTGTTCCATGTATCCACCACCCTCTCAGTAAAATAATGCTTCCTGATGTTACTTTTAACCCTTTCACTGCTGAGGACGTGTGGGGAACGTCCTCATTGACTCCTAAGGAAAGATAGGGGCGGAGATAAGGGTTTGTTTGAACCCAGATATCTCCCGACTGTTTTCAGCTAGCAGGGTCAAGTTTGGTATCATTAGAAAGGCCAGAGCATGGCCTTTCTAATGATACCAAATATGACCATGTTTAAAGTAAAGAAAAATAATAATAATAATAATAATAATACCGAAAAGAAAAATGTGTTTTTTTAAGACGTGAAATGGCTCAGCAGTGAAGGGGTTAAACCTTTGCCCCTCTAATCTAAGACTATGTCCTCTTGTTTTGCTACTTTGTTTCCGTTTAAATATACTCCCTTCCTCTACCTTGTGGATTCCCTTTACGTATTTAAATGTTTCTATCAGATCTCCTCTGTCTCGTCTTTTTTCCAAGCTGTACATGTTAAGATCATTAAGCCTTTCCTGGTAACTTTTCTCCTTCAAGCCGTACACCATTTTAGTAGCCCTTCTCTGAACTCTCTCTAAGATGTCTATATCCTTCTGGAGATACGGTCTCCAGTACTGCACACAGTACTCCAAGTGAGGTCTCACCAGTGCTCTGTACAGTGGCATGAGCACTTCCCTTTTCCTACTGCTAATACCTCTCCCTACACAACCAAGCATTCTGCCAGCATTTCCAAGCATTCTGCCAGCATTTCCTGCTGCTCTATTACATTGACTACTTACCCTTAGATCCTCTGCAATAATAACCCCTAAATCCCAACCCTCAGATGTATCAAATATTCTATATTCAGCCCTTGGGTTTTTACGTCCCAGGTGCATTATCTTGCACTTATCCACATTAAAACTCAATTGTCACAGCTCCGACCATTTTTTTAGTTAAAAATCATTTGTCATTTGGCTGATCCCTCCAGGAACGTCAACCCTGTTGCAAATCTTTGTGTCATCAGGAAAAAGACATACTTTTCCATTAATACCTTCTGCAATATCACTAATAAAAATATTAAAGAGAATGGGTCCAAGTACTGACCCCTGAGGTACCCCACTGGTAACAAGACCTTGCGCCGATACATGTTTGGTATCATTGGAAAGGCCATGCTCTGTCTTTTCCAGTGATCCCTCCCTTGACCTTATAGCTCCTACGGAGTTGGAGAAACAGGGGTCAAAATGAGACATACAGGGTAATTCAAAGAGATTCGAAAAGTCACCGCACATTCGGTGACTTTTCGTTCTCTTCAATTCGGTTCCTTTTGCCGATCCCATTTCGGTGACCCTGCAGTGTGTATTCAGCAAGCACCACAGGGTCCCCGAATTGCAGGGAAAAGCTGCCGCAAACCCAACGAAAACGAACCGCAAAACCCACCGAATGCACGCCGAAAACCCCCAAAAACATCTGGATTAACCCGTCGAAAAACCCGAGCAGGAGCCGATCACAAGCAGCGAAACAGCCGAGACCGCAGACGAGGGAGGTGAATAAATTAGCAAAATAGTTTGTGAGAATGTGTGAAAATGAAACGATGTTTGCAAAGAAACTACTGAGCGAAAATGTCTGAAATTTACATATGATAATAAAGAGGGCTGTTACAGAAAAAAGAAGAAAACTAGAAAAAAATAATTCAGAAAAACGCTTAAAATATCCTAAAAAAAAATCTATAAATAAGAGCCTTTTTACTGCAGAATCTTACAATGAACGGTTTATTGGATATTGAATTAAAACAGGAATATTTTTAACATTGAAGCCTATGGGATTCTCCTGAATTAACTTGCCGAATTAAACCACCGAATGGCAGGGCATTTCGGGAACCTTTCACTGCTGGTTTGTGTTCTCTGAATAGCCGAAGCAGTGATTTTCATGGGGATTTCACTGCCCTCGAACAGGCACCGAACAGGCGCCGTATGTGCAGGCAATTCGCTAGGATTTGGCGAATTGCCTTCTCTCTGGATAGCCGAATGGCCAGGAAAGGTAACCGAACCCTGATTTTCAGCATTCGGTTACATTTCTCAAGCAATTCGGAGCTCTTTGAATAACCCTGATAGTTATCCTTTCTCTGGGCCTATTCTGAGGCATGGGCCTGGAGCTGCTGCTCCATCTGCTCCTATGTTAATCCGGCCCTGCCTGTTCGGCGGCAGGTCGGCTTTTTTCAGATCGATTCGGCAGTCTGTTCGACGGATCGTCGGATGCATTTGGCAATTTTTCAGTGGGTTATGTGATCGATTTTGCAGCGGTTTGAGGATGCATTTGGCAGTTTTTCGGACCGATACAGCGGTTTTTGATTCGTTCGGCGGGTCAATTTGCAGCATGTTGGGGAATTTAACTCGCCGAAGTGTGACATTTCGGTGCCATCTGAACAACCCCTTATCTGTATAGGATTAATTTCAAATATGAGTGTTAGTTGGATTAAATGGGAGTTGAAAAAGCTTAACCAGGGCACAGAAATATGAGATTTCCCCCTACTTATTTTTTTAGGACTTGACCACTGATTCTAGTGAATGGCGAGAACCTGACCCTATTTATCTGCTTGTGGAATAACTTTTTAGAACACCTAGCGTTACGTTTGAGACACAGTCTCAGTGCTCAGTTTCTCAGCGTCCTCGTCCGCTCAGACATTGACATTCACTATATGCCGCAGGCGCTGGGCTGCCAAGGTAAGGAGTTCAGGGGGAGTTTCTGGACAACCCAGATAAAAATGACAAATCATAGCTTTAGTGTTTAATGAAAGCATTAAAGACAATATAAACGTGTCACATCTTCCTTCCCTGGCAGGTTAGACGGAAACATTTATATGGAGCGCTGTGTTCCTTCACAATGAAGGGCAGAGAATCCGAGAGGGTTAAAAACTTAATTCCAGATTCCAAGCGGCTTCCCGGGTCTGTCTGAGCGGAAAATTAGAGACGGATTTCTAAAAATATCTGAAAAGTCATCTAAGTACGACGAGGATACACTTAGGCGTCCAGCAGCAGGACTTTTTTTTTTTAAAAATAATTAATTTTAACTTCAAATGTTAGGAGCCATTTGTACAAAAACCTGGATCTTTAAAGAAATACTGTGAGTTTTTTTTTTACACTTCACTTCGATTTACAGCATTACTGCTCTTTTATATACAGGTACACAGGGGCGTAACTACCAGGGGTGCAGAGGGTGCGATCGCACCTGGGCCCTTGAGTCCGGGGGGGGGGGGCACACTCGCCTGCCTGTAATATATAATTCATTTTATACTTATTTGTGAGATATACTTTGGAGCTCTGTGATTTACACTGATACACAATGCACATTACTGTGAGTTTTATTGCTGTGGAGCTCTGTGAGATACACATAGTGCAAATTACATTAAAAAAATGGGATGGACTGAAGAGGTCATAGTGAACCAGGAAAAAAATGTGATACTGTCTGGAGTCAACATTGTGGACCAGGAGGGGCCAATGCATGTTAACAGGAGGGGGGTATGTTCTTGCCTAGGGTGGGGGGGGGGGCAGTCATGGTTCCTGCAGGTTCTTGCTGTGGATTATGTCCCTGCTCAAACACCCCAGCGTGTCCTGTGAGTTACATTGCTGTGGATTCTGTACCTGCTCATACACCCCAGTGCTTCCTGTGAGTTTTATTGCTGTGGAGCTCTGTGATATGCTCATACACACCGCACATTACAGGGAGTGTTATTGCTGTGGAGCTCTGTGATATGCTCATACACACTGCACATTACAGGGAGTTTTATTGCTGTGGAGCTCTGTGATATGCTCATACACACTGCACATTACAGGGAGTTTTATTGCTGTGGAGCTCTGTAATGTGCAGTGTGTCAGGATTACCCGGGGGGGGGGGTGCTTTCAATATGGTGGTGACCTATTTAATGACCTAATTAAAGTAAGTTGAACTAATTAATATAAATGACGTAGTATCTTATTTCAGGAAAAAAAAAAGGGTAGAAATATGGATCTTTTGGGGGGGGGGGTGAGGGTGAGGGGGGCCCTTCATGGATTTTCGCACCGGGGCCCTCAGGTTTCTAGTTACGCCACTGCAGGTACATTTCGTGCTACAACCCAAATTGTGAAAGGTGCACTAGCACAGGTGCATTGTAATCCTAATTATTATGATTGTTATTATTAAAGGTGTGCCAATTCATTAGGTTTCTCTGCATGTTGAACTAGTAAACAAGCAGGTTAACGAAGTTATGAAAAACTTCCTTAGGTAAGGCTACAGTCTAATGGAAATTGATTTTATTTGCAGCATGGGATGGGAGGATACAGTTACAGGTTTTTATAAAGCACTAAAGTTCTGTAGCGCCAAGTTGACATTTATATGTAAAATAGCAATTCTGCACATAGACTGTCATTCTGAAGTATTCGTTCATTTATCCTTCACAGAAATATCACTGGGATGAAAGGTTGCAAACTCTAGATGGCGTCCCTTATCCTGCACCATGTAACGCAGGGTCTGCATTAATCAGCATACAGGCAGAAATGGCCTTTGTGTCAGTAAATGTGCTGCAGACAAATAATAAAATGGTGATATCTCCTGCTTACACGGGGTCTGCATTATCAGCATACAGGCAGATAATAAAATGGTGAGATCTCCTGCTTATGGGGGTTTGTAGTGATCAGAATGAGATTATTAGCAATGCAAGATCTGTATGTGCTGCATAATGCCTGTGTATGGCAATTACAGCAACACCTTGTATCTGTATGTGCTGCATAATGCCTGTGTGTGGCAATTACAGCAACACCTTGTATCTGTATGTGCTGCATAATGCCTGTGTATGGCAATTACAGCAACACCTTGTATCTGTATGTGCTGCATAATGCCTGTGTATGGCAATTACAGCAACACCTTGTATCTGTATGTGCTGCATAATGCCTGTGTATGGCAATTACAGCAACACCTTGTATCTGTATGTGCTGCATAATGCCTGTGTATGGCAATTACAGCAACACCTTGTATCTGTATGTGCCGCATAATGCCTGTGTATGGCAATTACAGCAACACCTTGTATCTGTATGTGCTGCATAATGCCTGTGTATGGCAATTACAGCAACACCTTGTATCTGTATGTGCTGCATAATGCCTGTGTATGACAATTACAGCAACACCTTGTATCTGTATGTGCCACATAATGCCTGTGTATGGCAATTACAGCAACACCTTGTATCTGTATGTGCCACATAATGCCTGTGTATGGCAATTACAGCAACACCTTGTATCTGTATATGCTGCATAATGCCTGTGTATGGCAATTACAGCAACACCTTGTATCTGTACTGTACAGGAATTTACCCTCATCATAACTCCCTGAATAACACTGACTGACCCCACAGCTCTCCCTGTATTCTGCCAAATCCCTGGCTGCTGGAATGAAGCAGTAAAATGTGTTGAGCTTTCTGATACAGTGACGGTGGGAACTGCTCTTTTGCAATCATACAGGGTGATGGGAGTGAGGACTAAATAAGAATTTCAGTCTCCACAGGGAAAGCATCCTTTCGACTTCAAAGACTTGCAAGTGGGGTTCCATGGAATATAAGATCCCGTCAATGTTAAAATGTGCACACATGGCTGCAAGGATAAATTAATCCGTAGATATATACGCATGATGTTAGTGTAGCAGAGGACAGTAAAGTAACATGAATGAGCGAGACTAAAATAAGGTATACATACAAAGCTCTTTATAATAGAATAAAAAATAAATCTGAAAATGCATTTTAATGGTCTTTGTTAATAATTAGGTTATTCATATAAATTGCTTACATGGAAAAATCTTAAACTGTATCACACGAGATGAAATTACATGGAAAAGTCAATATCAAAACACAAAATAACGGTTAAAAGGGCATAAAATTAAATAAAATAAACACTTTGAAAACAATATTAATGCAAATAAAAGAGGGAGTATTAGTTGAAGCATCAGCCACAGTCTATGGAGGCCGAGACATCAAAAGGTCCCAGCACTCATGGGCTATGTTGAAGTACCTTTTTTTTTTTTTAAACGCCTTACACACTAAAGGTGCCAGCATCATTTCAGACTACTGTTACCAAGTGCACCGTGGAGCGGATCTGCCCCTGAGTGAGTGCTGTCTAAACCCCTTTTTTTGACAGTCTACAGAGGTATATATATATATATTTTGTACAGATCGGTCACTAGTGATGTCACACAAAGAGTGGCCGACGTCACCTTCTGAGACCAATCGCTGTAGCGAACGTTCTCAGAGAGGCAGTGATGGATCAGATCTGTACATGCGCGTGCAGCTCCGATCCATCGCTCTGCGCAGGCGCTACGGAACTTGTGTACGTAAAGTGTGTGAGTCCCGCAGCGCTGCGCAATTTGCGGTTTCTAATCTATACAAGTTGTATAGGAGCACAGAAGTCCCTGTGCTGAAGAGGAGCAGCAGTGCACGGCGAGGCACAAAAAGTGAGTAAAATGACCCAAAATAAGGAAACAAAATATATAAAAATGAAAAAAAAAAAGTGTAGAGTCTGTCAGCAGGATTTGCCCAGTTATTTAAGGGCAAAAAAATGGAACTATATTTTTAATACAGTATCCCTTTAACCCCCCCCGACGGTTTTCCAGAGTGTGTCTCGGGGTTAAATTTCACCTCTGAGAGCGGCAACCCCGAGACACACTCAGGCTGTACACATCACCTCTCCCTGCGCCCCCTCGCTGATCCTCGCAGTCTCCTCCGTTGATCGCGACCTCATACTTTCTGGTTTCCTTCTCACGAGGAAGGAACCAGGAAGCAATGAGGTCGCGATCGCCAGAGGAGACTGTGGGGGACATCGAGGGAGCGCAGGGACAGGTGATGTATCCAGCGGCATCCTGCTTGTTGCGCGGGGTTACCGCTTCCAACATAGGAATTTAATCCCAAGCCACACTCTGGATACCGCTAGGGAGGGGGGGGGGATTAATTAAAAAAAAAAATAGGAGCGCTTTTAGACAGGGGATTTCAAAATAAATAGACCGCCAGGAAGGTTAAGTCCTTAAATTAAAATCTAACAATCATTTTTAGACTGCTGTAATAACAGGATACATTGTATATTGTTAACATTTGACAAATAAAAACAGATGAACAATGTATCCTGTATTATTAGTGGAAAAATATAAATCCTATTGCTGCGGATCATGTTCTACTTGTCTCATAGAGAAAGGACGATTACAGAATTACATTTTAGTCCAATTTATAAATTGACAGGGGATGAGAAACTCAAATAACCATTCTGGAAAAGTACATTTTACCGATTATTTACAGATGGATGGCCATAGACTTACATCCTTGAAAGCAGGAGGATCTCAAACTATGCCCCCCCGAAAGGTTTCTAATACAAATCCCATGATTCTCTGGGCATTTATTACATTCAAAGGATTCTGGAATTTGTAACAATCAACATCTGGGTGGGATGGAGTTTGACCCCCCCCCCCGCTTTAGAGTGTTGAGTAATGATATTATTGTCTAAACAGTATCCAATCATGACAAGCTACACACAGGATCACAGGACAATGAACCGCCGGGTGGGGGACGATGACAAAAGCATAAATACTTATATAGTGCTTATACTGGTCGAAGTTACCGGTATTTCCACAAAACCAGAGAAAATTTTAAAATATTAAACGTTTATTCAAAATATCACATTCCATTGAGACGTTTCAATGAAAGGGGAGTCTTTTATGAAAAGAATATCCAGCAAACAAATGACATCACACCTTTTGGTGCTGACCTCATCCTGCACAGTCAAGGAACAGTCTGTAAAAGGATTGATATAGCACACTTTTGTTTACAAATACACAAAAGGTTAAACACAAGGGATAGATCGATTATGGGCTTAGTTGATTAGCAGTAGCCGATATTTGGTAAATTGATGATAACCGGTATCGGCCTTTTATGTGCAGATAATTTGACAAGGTGGCTCACTGCAGCTGACCCCTTACATACAGGGTCATATGAGGTATCATTGCAAAGGTCAGAGTCTGGACCCATCCATGGCGTTTCTAGAAATAAAAAAGATGAAATATTTTGTAGCGCTCACTCCCGGAGGAGCCGCTGAAATTGAACCTCGGGTCAGTCTCCCCGCACTAAGGAATAAATATACTCCAGCACCGTCATGGATTTTATAAATTATATAGTTTACTGGATAAACTGGCATATAATGAGTAACACGGTTTATATATATATTTACAGTACTTCGTAATGCGGGAAACGCGCAGCGGAAAAGAAATACAATGCTTCGTAATGCGAGAAACGCGCAGCGGAAAAAAATAAAAATATATCTTTAACCCCCTTTGTGGTTGGGGAGTGAGTCCCGTACAGGTTATGTCCCAAAGAATGTATGTGTATGTGTGTATTGGTACCCGGGTACAATATTCAACTGGCCAGTGAATTATTTATGAGGTATCTTCGACTAGTCACGTTGGGGCCCTGTGGGTTTTGAAACAAATTGCAGCGTGCTTTAGATTTTTCACAACGGCCTGGAAGGCCTCTCACCCATCCGCCAGATACTCTGTGCTCCGCTCGACCCAGGACGTCTCTCCGCATGATTTTGACTGGGGTTCTCTGTGTCACCGGCTCCGCTGTCTGGCTTGTCTGTATCTGCCTCAGAAGTCCAGCTCACCGCCTGCACTCCCTCTTGGATCGATCTGCGGTTCTCCTAACTCGGGGTCCTCCAGCTCACTCGTATCAGCTCAGGTTACTGTGGTGGATCACTGGGTCTTCATTAGATAAAAGGCGGAAAACCCGGTCTCCAGCTCGGTCAGGCCCCACCTGCGCTCCGGCCTGGTCACTGTCCCGTTCAGCTACACTGCGTCTTGCTTCTCTCACTCCTGGGCGCGCTCTGCCAGCTCTTTCCACGAGGCTCAGGATGTCAGCGTCTCTCCCCCACCCACTTCCTGTCCCCGCCCGCAAAGCATGCCGGGAAATGTAGTCACAATGTTCTCACATCGCGCTTGTCTCCCTCCGGTGGCCAAAAATAAGTACTACACGGCAGGGGATTTAAAACCAGCGCTACAATTTTTTTTCTATTTATATTAACCTGAATCAAATGAAGTGGACGTGGTGCAACGTTTATGAAGGTTAATAAACACATTCAGCTAAACGACGTAACGTTAGATCTGTTTAGTTTTTTTTCACAACTTTAAAAATGTACAGAATGTCGCCACCAGATATCGGCTATCGTCCAGAAGGGCTGCGGGTAATCGAGATCGGTATTGGGTTTGTAATAAATAGTATCGGTTTATCCCTAGTTAACACACAGGTTCCAGGCAGTTCAGGGAGCCAATCCAGCAGCAGAGATACAGAGAATGAAGAGTCCGTCACACAGTGTTCAAAAAACAACAGGAGACGATTTTATTTAGAGCAATGTATCTGTTCCTTCAGGAACAATGAATCCGAAACGTTGGTTTAAGTGAAATCCGCTCCAGTTGTTTTTGGACCATGGTGTGACCAGCTCCTCTTTCTCTGTATCTCAGTCATGAAACAGTGGGATACAATGGAATCTTGTTTTACAAAATAAGAGGTCCCCTGGCTCTCCTTCCACTGGGAAAGGATTACAGATGTCATGCAGCCTCATGACAAGCAGGAAGCCAAGTGGCCTCCAGATCACAGCTCTAACACTCACTTGCAAGATCCTTTCTCTGGGGCAGCGCCCCGGCCAGTGTTTGATATTGCCCTTTGTAAACCCTTTCATTTGCATTGTAAATTTGTGTAATCTGGCAGGATTACATCTCTTTAATGTGTGCATTTCCAGGAGCAGTGCAGATATCTAGAGAAACTGTTACTCCTTTCAAATGCAAATAAGGCAACTCTGCTGCTCTTATTCAAAACATCCCAGGGTTTACAGTGTAATGCTATTGTTTGCCAAATGGTATGGAGCCTCTGAAGTGGCCCCGTGCATTGTACAAAGTCTTATCACTTCTTGTATCTGCCTAGTAAAGCCCTTGTACTGCTTCCTATGATGCACAGCTCAAAGAGACAACATCAGCTCAATGTATGGGCATACTTTAAAAGGAGAGAAATCTCAATTTATCCTTCCTGGTAAAATACTTTACAAATAAATCTTTATCAGGTTCAGGTATGGTCCTACATGGTGTAACACTAAGAAAATAAGTGTGGGAACTCTCCAAGAATTCTGTTCCACAATTAACCATTGACATATTGTGAGACTTTACCCGCTGCCCCACACTCAAATATGATATTAATGCTTAAATATCATGATGTACTGGATTTTAGGGATTCGTTCCGATTACTGTAGTAAATATCATATATTTCTTGTCATTTAAGGATGGCAAGAGCACCTCTCCAGTAAGTGTCCTTGGGCGAAACACCTAACGGTACAGACTCGCCACCCAGGACATACTTGAAAACGAGAGAAATCTCAATGTATCCTTCCTGGTAAAATCCTTTCTCAAAACAAATAAATAATTAAAAAATAATAATAATAATAATTATTATTTTTATATATATATATACATATATATATATTTTGGAACCTAATTATTATTACTAATAAAAGCTTTTCCGTATTTGAGGAAAAAGGGAACTCTGTTCCTCCTGAATAAATAGTGGGGCAACTGCATTCCCAAGAGTTCCTGCTTGAATTGACCCGAGTTTTCCAGACAGTCTCATACCTGTACAATAAAGTATACATTGTATGATCTATGCAAAACACACACACACACACACACAGAAAATACCCAAACACTACTATGCACACACACTCACATGCACAAAGACACACCTGCCTGCCTACACCGTTACATATTTATTTATTTATAAAGGATTTTACCAGGAAGGATAGATTGAGATTTCTCTCGTTTTCAAGTATGTCCTGGGATCAATAACATTGAAATGTTACAGAAACACAAAGTAATACAATGCAAGATATTAAAAAAACAAACAAAAAACACAACACAAATATACAGATGAACATAAAATAAATATGTAGGAAATAGTCACAATGTTACGTGTCTACAGGTGCATTCTGTATTGATGTATGTTAATATTCCAGATGTTCTTCTAGCAGCTGGAGAGATGCAGAGGGCATTTTACTACAGAATAATTAAAAAGGGTCCACTTTATTAGTTATAACTAAATAAATAGTTATAAAGCGATCAGGATACGAGGAGTGCCCCTTCTCCCCCAATGAAGTGTAATCGCTGGGTGTAGTGGAGGAGTTTTCTCCCCCCACCCAGCATCATCAGCAACCGGGATTTTGAATTTCCTGGCTGCTGGTCACCAGATGGGTCACTAGTTTTGTCACACACAGAAAGCAGCAGGCGTGACCCTCTGAGACTAATCACTGTAGCGAGCGTTCTCAGAGAGGCCGTGATGGATCAGATCTGTGCATGCGCGTGCAGCTTCGATCCATTGCTCTGCGCAGGCGCTTTGGAGCTTGCGTAAGTAAGAAGTGCGAGTCCCATAGCGCTGTGCAAGTTGTATAGGAGCACAAATTGTGCATTAAAGCTTCAGGTAATTTCTGGGTTCAGGAGTCCCTGAACTGAAGAAGAGGAGCAGCGCGCGACGCTGGGGAAAAGGAGAGGATAATAATAATAATAGTAAACATAATTGGGCAGAGGCTGTCAGCAGAATCTGCCCAATTATTTAATGGGGAAATAAAAGGGATACTCTCTTCTTCAATACAGTATCCCTTAAACAAAATCTTGAGTTTACACTTTCCTCCAGTTTGTATGAATTTTGCTACATTGAATATCACACATATCGAGGGTCAAATAAAATCAGATTTTGCCTCTGACCACCAGAGGAATTACTTTTTATGAAAACACAAATTTCCATCTGAACTGAATCCTAATGCCAAAGGAATTGCTCAGGAATAAACTTGCAAACAATTCCCAGCACCACACTGAATGAATAAATAAGCCCCGTGATGGTATAAGCTGCAGCTGGCACGCCATGAAAAGGGAAAATCGTTTAAAAAATGAGTAGGAGTCCCAGGGCCTTCAGCACATCGATCCACCTCAGCCTTGCATTGAAATGCAGAATATTTTTTATAAGTAGTTACATTCCTCCTTGCTTATTGTACAGTGTTGTGGAAGCCGTTGGCGCTATATAAAAAATAATAAAATATTCTACCCATTTGACACTGTTAAGGCCCTAATCCAAATGGGTCGTTATGAGTAACAAGCGACTCATTAAGCCCCTCCTTAATCATAACGGCTCTGGTTTTATTGCAGCTGAGCCACAAGAGAATCTGCAGCCGCATGCCGGAAATTAACCCTGCTTACCCTTTTATAATATTTTATAGGAAGTTCTAATTTTTGTCCAACAGGTAAATAGCGCACAATTCCAGGGTCACATGTTACGCTCGTCTCAAGAAGGTATGTAAAAATAAAAAAAATAATCTAGCTATAACACCAAAAACGGAGATGGTGTACTCCTTCGCCAAGGTGATCCATGCAAAAAGTGCTCATGCCAGGGTACTACAGCCCAGAAAAATATATAAACACTCACTGATGCAAAAAATAAAAGCATCATGTCCTGATGAAAGCGCCAGCTGTGAGCTGAAACATTGATCTTTATTAATATGCATCAATAAAGTTTGTTGTTTTATTGAGATCCTCTAGTGCTAGCTTTAATTCCATACAGTCATGGCCAAAATTGTTGGCACCCCAGAAATTTTTCCAGAAAATCAAGTATTTCTCACAGAAAAGTATTGCAGTAACACATGTTTCGCTATACACGTATTTATTCCCTTTGTGTGTATTGGAACAAAACAAAAAAAAAAGGGAGGAAAAAAAGCAAATTGAACATAATGTCACACAAAACTCCAAAAATGGGCTGGACAAAATTCTTTGCACCCTTTCAAAATTGTGGATAAATAAGATTGTTTCAAACATGTGATGCTCCTGTAAACTCACCTGGGGCAAGTAACAGGTGTGGGCAATATAAAAAAAAATCACACCTGAAAGCAGATAAAAAGGAGAGAAGTTCACTTAGGCCCCCTTCACACCTAAGCGTTTTACAGCGCGCTCCTGCGCGGTGTAAAACGCTTAAACAATGAAATCCCATGATTTCCTATGTGGGCATTAGACACAAGAAAGGTGGGATCTTCGAGTGAGGCAAAAGAAATTTTATTCGGGTACAGCAGACCTCAAAAAAATAATCATGTGACGTTTCGACCCGCAGGTCTTAATCATGTATGATTAAGACCTGCGGGTCGAAACGTCACATGATTATTTTTTTGAGGTCTGCTGTACCCGAATAAAATTTCTTTTGCCTCACTCGAAGATCCCACCTTTCTTGTGTCTATTGTCTATGGGACCTGCGGCGTCCCTTCGGTGGTGACCTCGTGAGGTTTGAAGTCTGGGCTCCCTCCTGGTGGAGATTGCGGCATTTGCCTTTTTTCCTATGTGGGCATGTCACACCTAAGCGTTTTAAAGCGTGCAGGAATGCGCTTTTAGGCTAGGGTCAGACTGAGGCAGTGCGAACGCGCGTGCAGCCGCACTTAATCACGGCCGTGCTAGCAGCAGATGCCGGGCAATGACGGCCAATATACGAAGTACGGTCGCACAAAAGTGCGGCCGCGCAACGCAAGCGGCAAACAAACGCATTTTTTCGAGAACGTGAAACCACTAGTACTGACGTACAGAGTGCGCTGCGTCCGCTAGCGGCGTGTGTGCGTGATTAGGAGACGTCAGACGCTGCTAATGTCCGGCCAACATAACGTCCAGACCCAAAAAGTGTTTTATTGATGATCCGTACAAAATCACGGATGGAACTGCGCATCGTATGACCGCTATTGCGTATTCTGTGAAAAAATACGTCCATTCGTCCGAACGCACTTTTTCACGGACAACGTGAAAAATGCGTTAGTCTGACCCTAGCCTAAAACGGCCGACGCAAAAAGAAGTCCGGGAGCTTCTTTTCGGGCATACAGCAGTGCGTTCGCGGCCATATCATAGCCGCGAACGTGCTGCAACGTGCGTTCGCGTGTTTTTTTTGTATGCGCGAACGCGCGTAAAAAAAACATGCGCATTGCGCGACGCAGCGCTACGCCCAGGTGTGAACCCAGCCTTAGTCTTTGCATTGTGTGTCTGTGTGTGCCACACTAAGCATGGACAACAGAAAGAGAAGAGAACTGTCTGAGGACTTGAGAACCAAAATTGTGGAAAAATATCAACAATCTCAAGGTTACAAGTCCATCTCCAGAGATCTAGATTTGCCTTTGTCCACAGTGCACAACATTATCAAGGAGTTTGCAACCCATGGCACTGTAGCTAATCTCTCTGGGCGTGGACGGTAGAGAAAAATTTATGAAAGGTTGCAACGCAGGATAGTCCGGATGGTGGATAAGCAGCCCCCAAACAAGTTCCAAATAAATTCAAGCTGTCCTGCAGGCTCAGGGAGCATCAGCACGAACTATCCGTCGACATTTAACCCCTTCACTGCTGACCCATTTCACGTCTTAAAAAAAACACATTTTTCCTTTTTTTATTATTATTATTGTTATTATTTTTCTTCTTTACTTTAAACATGGTCATGTTTGGTATCATTGGAAAGGCCATGCTCTGGCCATGATCCTGCTAGCTGAAAACAGTCAGAAGATATCGGGGTTCAAAGAAACCCCTATCTCCACCCCTATCTTTCCTTAGGAGTCAATCAGGACTTTCCCCACACGTCCTCAGCAGTGAAAGGGTTAAATGAAATGAAACGCTATGGCAGGAGACCCAGGAGGACCCCACTGCTGACACAGAGACATAAAAAGCAAGACTAAAGTTTGCCAAAATGTACTTGAGTAAGTCAAAATCCTTCTGGGAAAACGTCTTGTGGACAGATGAGACCAAGATAGAGCTTTTTGGTAAAGCACATCATTCTGTTTACCGAAAACGGAATGAGGCCTACAAAGAAAAGAACACAGTACCTACAGTGAAATATGGTGGAGGTTCAATGATGTTTTGGGGTTGTTTTGCTGCCTCTGACACTGGGTGCCTTGAATGTGCGGAAGGCATCATGAAATCTGAGGATTACCAAAGGATTTTGGGTCGCACTGTAGAGCCCAGTGTCAGAAAGCTGGGTTTGCGTCCAAGATCTTGGGTCTTCCAGCAGGACAATGACCACAAGCATATGTCAAAAAGCACCCAGAAATGGATGGCAACAAAGCGCTGGAGAGTTCTGAAGTGACCAGCAATGAGCCCAGATCTAAATCCCATTGAACACCTGTGGAGAGATCTTAAAATTGCTGTTGGGAAAAGGCGCCCTTCCAATAAGAGAGACCTGGAGCAGTTTGCCAAGGAAGAGTGGTCCAAAATCCCGGGTGAGAGGTGTAAGAAGCTTATTGATGGTTATAGGAAGCCACTGATTTCAGTTATTTTATCCAAAGGGTGTGCAACCAAATATTAAGTTAAGGATGCCAAGAATTGTGTCCAGCCCATTTTTGGAGTTTTGTGTGACATTATGTCCAATTTGCTTTTTTTCCTCCCTTTTTCTGTTTTGTTCCAATTCACACAAAGGGAATAAACCTGTGTATAGCAAAACATGTGTTACTTGATTTTCTGGAAAAATGTCTGGGGTGCCAACAATGTCAGCCGTGACTGTGTGTAATATATTTACGTGTAAAGCCCGAACTGCGGTTAATCCTAGGATTACCCGTGTAATCCTGACATTACCGAAAAACGGCTGGGTAAAGCTGCAAAAAAAAAAAAAATAATGAAAATTTCGGACTTTACCCGGGTAATTTTAGGACTAACCAACTGCCCTTGGGTAACGGCCTGGAAGAGCTGAAAAATTCACACTTTACCCGGATAATGTGAAAATCTGAAGCTTCACCTGGGTAATCTGTAGAGCATCCAACCCCGCTTGGGTAACAGTGAATTTTGCTATTATCTATGGATATTATCAACGAAAATGGCAAAAGACAAATATTAAAACCGTATTGCAGATATAATGAATATACAGAGTAACATGTTTCTTATATGAATGTGAAAGAGTTACATGATCTTTATTATGTGTCATATGTGCTTATATATCATTTATAAAACATAATAAGCATCAGGTTACGCTTTATATAATATCATTATCTTCATAAATTAATTTTCAGATAATTAATCCACAGAGTCACATGACGGTTATTTAGTGCGGTTTGTGACTGTGGATACAATTTCATTAAAAATAACAAAAAAAACGCAATTTTGTTATGAGTCAGATAACAGTTTGCAGCTTTACCCGGGTAATCCTCGGAATTTAGTCACTGTAACCTGCTGAAAACCCAAGAAAAGCCGAGCACCCAGAGGCGTTTGGATACTTTGCAGATTACCCGGATAAAGTCTGATGTTTCGTTGCACATCACACTTTATCCAGCAACACTTGGGTAATGTGCGAATTACCTGGTTAAAACAGAGCAGAAAACCGGATTACCCAGAGGCCTCTGGATACTTTGCAGATTACCCGGGTAAAGTCCGAAATTTCATTTCACTTCGGACTTTTGCTAATGACGCCTGAGTAATGTCAGGATTACCCGGGTAATCCTAGGATTAACCGCACTTCGGTCTTTAACCGTAACACACACACATATATATACACATACATAATCCAAAAAATAAATCTGCACTCTCTCATCATACTAATACATGCTGCCAGGTGCTTAACAGTCCACAAATATATAGAATATAGTTGCAAAAGTGGACGCACTCTTGGACTTAAAATTTTGGTATTTTTTTTTACCTTTATTAATTTCAGAACATTAAAAACATATTGCCTGAAATTTCAGTTTGTACCGATATACATACATAAAATCCAGAATTTCAGAACACGGTGTTAAGTTTTGACAAGCATAACGTGCATTAAAAATGTTGAGAAAGGCACCAAATTACAGTTTACATCTTTGGCTCCAATAAACTCATGCAGACACTTTGTATACAAACAAGTACAAAATGTTATTCTATTGCAAAATTACTCCATCACCTTTGCAGTCGCTATGATTGCCTATAAGTGAAAGTCTACTTACCCTGAAAACCAGTTATTACTTGGCACATGGGAGGGAGCACAAGGAAAGCCCTCCGGAGGCCTTACCGGGTATTACAATGTATTCTGCTTCTACTGATCCAAGGGGACACTGTCACCAGAATGAAGCCATATCTATGCTCTGGCTCTGATCTCTCAGAGATCTTCTGCAAAATCGTATAACACGGATAATTAAACATCGAAAAATCCTAAACTTAAAGGAACACTCTACTCAAAAAATCACCCCCCATTTTTTATCCTAATCTATCCCTATTCCCTTAATAAATCTTCAGATTTTTTTGTTTTTTTGTAACTGTAATACTTACCCTAAAATCCTCGTTTCCAGCGGCGTTTTTTTTATTTTTTTTTTATACTCACCTCCCTCCTCTTCCGCTCCCGTCCTTCTTGCTGCGTCTTGGCTTCTGGTTTACGTGAGAAGCGCGCATGCGCACCTCTCACATAAGCCAGCCAATCGGCAGGCTTCCTCCTGGCTCCCTCTGAGGATTAGTGTTGCGTGCAAGAGGATGCGCACAACACTAACCCTCAGAGGGAGCCGCCAGCTTCTGCGGTGAGTAGGAGACGTCATCGCGCTGAAAGCGCGATGACGTCTCCTACTCGGCAAAAGTCGGCAGAAGCGGGAAATATGATTTCCGCTCTGCTGACAGACAGCTGGGAGGGCGGAGTAAACTCCTCCGCCTCTCTCAGCTGTTTTCAGCTGAACCGCTGAGTGGAGGGAGGGGGGGACAGAGGGCAGGATACTCCGGGTATCATGACCACCTAAAATAGCTTAGGTGGTCATGTTGCCTAGAGTGTCCCTTTAATAGAATATAATAATACCATCATCTGTATGTGCTGCATAACGCCTGTGTATGGCAATTACAGCAACACCTTGTATCTGTATGTGCTGCATAATGCCTGTGTATGACAATTACAGCAACACCTTGTATCTGTATGTGCTGCATAATGCCTGTGTATGGCAATTACAGCAACACCTTGTATCTGTATGTGCTGCATAATGCCTGTGTATGGCAATTACAGCAACACCTTGTATCTGTATGTGCTGCATAATGCCTGTGTATGGCAATTACAGCAACACCTGTATCTGTATGTGCTGCATAATGCCTGTGTATGGCAATTACAGCAACACCTTGTATCTGTATGTGCTGCATAATGCCTGTGTATGGCAATTACAGCAACACCTTGTATCTGTATGTGCTGCATAATGCCTGTGTATGGCAATTACAGCAACACCTTGTATCTGTATGTGTTGCATAATGCCTGTGTATGGCAATTACAGCAACACCTTGTATCTGTATGTGCTGCATAATGCCTGTGTATGGCAATTACAGCAACACCTTGTATCTGTATGTGCTGCATAATGCCTGTGTATGGCAATTACAGCAACACCTTTTTTTTTTGGAGAAAGGATTATACCAGGAAGGATACATTGAGATTTCTCTCGTTTTCAAGTATGTCCTTGATGGGGAGTATGTACCGTTAGGTGTCTTGCCCAAGGACACTTACTGGAGCGGTGCTCTTGCTGGGATCGAACCCATGTCTCCACAGGCTCTCTCCACACAGAGCAGTGATGTTACCTGTACTCCACCCATACCTTGTATCTGTATGTGCTGCATAATGCCTGAATTACAGCAACACCTTGTATCTGTATGTGCTGCATAATGTATGTGTATGGCAATTACAGCAACACCTTGTGTCTGCTCTGTACAGGGATTTACACTCATTATAAACCCCTGAATCTTATCCCTGTACAGCAGCAACTGACCCCACAGCTCTCCCTGTATTCTGAGAAATCCCTGGCTGCTGGAATGCTGCAGCAAAGTTTGTTGCATTTTCTGTTACTGAGAGGCGGGGGCTGCTACTTGTTGCCTCTTTACTGTAATACAGGGGGACAGAATAAAATCTCAATAAGAATTTCTGTTTCTTCACAGGAGAAGGCTAACTCTGCATGAAAAAAAAAATGTACATAAATGGGTGTTTTATATTGCAATACGATATTTAATAGTGTATACTCAGTTTTTCCCTTTTTGGGCACAACGGGAATTGTACAAAGTGTTTTTTTGCTTTCTTTTGGATCAACCTCACACACAGGGAAACATGGAAGGTTGAACTTGATGGACACTGGTCTTTTTTAAACCTATTTTAGTATGTAACAATGACAGTGAAAGGGTAATATTTGTGTTTTCTGGGGTCTACCAGATCAAGGTTAGAAAACAGGAAGAGATTCTTTACCTGGGAAAATATGACAAGAAATCAGTGCAATCCCTGTTAAAGGAACACACTACTCATCCTGACCACTTTACATGTGTAGCGCTCACTCCCGGAGGAGCCGCTGAATTTAACCTCGGGTTGGTCTCTCCGCACTAGGGAATAAATATACACCAGCACTGTTGTGGATTTTATAAATTATATACTTTACTGGTCTCAATAAAGCGGCATATATAATGTAAGCACGGTATATAGAAAACAGGATTTCGTAATGCGAGAAACGCGCAGCGGTTTATAGAAAAGTTTAACCTTCGTTTCTGGAGTGTAAGTCCCGTGCAGGTTATGTCCCAAAAAGTGTGTGTGAGCTCAGGTACCCGGGTACTATATTCGACTGGCCAGTGAATGGATTTAGTAAATCTTCGACTAGTCACGTTGGGGCCCTGTAGATTTAAGCAATACTGCAGCGTGCTTCGTTAAACTTTGACTGTGGCCTGGAAGGCCTCTCACCCATCCGCCAATCTGTTCCTCTGCCCGATCAAGGATGTCTCTCCGCTGGATTATACTGGAACTCTGTGCCACCGGATCCGCTTCTCCTGTTTGTCCGCCTTCTACAACAAGATCTACGGCCTACCGCCTGCACTCCCAGTGGATCATTGCGGTCTCCTTACTCGGGGTCCAATCTGGAACTCTGTGTCTGTGCAAAACCTCTCAGCGGTAGATTACTAGGTCTCTGGCAAGTCACTGTATCAATCCCCAGCGTCGGCAAGGCAGCGCCTGCTCTCCGGCCTGGTAACGATCTCTCACAGTCTCACGTGCGTCTTACTCTGTTCACCGCTTGGCTCACACTGGCTCTCCTTCGCACGAGGCTGCGGATGTCCTTTCCTCTTTCCCCACCCACTTCCTGTCTCCGCCGCAAAGCATGATGGAAAACGTAGTCCCATTGTGTCCAGTATACTTTACATTGCGCTTGTCTCCCTCTGGTGGCCAAACCCGAGCAATACAGCAACAGTGTTTTTAAACAGCGCTACACTTGTATAAAGCAATCAGGATGTGAGGGGAGCTCCCCTAACCTGGCAGAATCCTGAGTGAAGTGGAAGAGTTTCCCCCACCCAATGTCACCAGGAGCCGGGATTTTGAATTTCCCGGCTGTCTGTCACTAGTGATGTCACACACACACACACACAGTGGCTGATGTCACCCTCTGGAGACCAGGAGATACTTGAAAACGAGAGACATCTCAATGTTCCCTTCCTGGTAAAATACTTTAGAAATAAAATCGCTGTATCGGGCGTTCTCAGAGAGGCAGCGATGGATCAGATCTGCATGCGTGTGCAGCTGCGATCCATCTCTCTGTGCAGGCGCTACGGAACATGTGTACATAAAGTGTGCGAGTCCCGTACACAATTTGGGGTTCCTACACTACACAAGTTGTAGAAGAGCAGAAACCACACAGAAAAGCTTCAGGAACGTCCTGGTTTGGGAATCTGAGCCAAAGAGGAGGAGCAGCGAGCAGGAATTTTTTTTTAAATTAAATTAAAAAAAAGAGTAAAATCAACAGAAAATAAAAAAAAATATTTGGCAGAGGCGGTCAGCAGGATCTGCCCAATTATTTAAGGGCAGAAAAAGGGAAATCTATTTTTTAACAGAGTTTTCCTTCAATCGTATATTTAATCTTGAATAAAGTCCTCTGAATCGTCGATTTTGCACTACCACAATAAAAAAACATATAGGTAAACGACTCCAGGAGTGCACGTCTCCTTGAGGAGTTGTATATTTAAATATATAGAAGATTTTTGTAGGTTTATATATTTTAATCCTTGAACCCAGGACATACTTGAAAACGAGAGAAATCTCAATGTATCCTTCCTGGTAAAATCCTTTATAAATAAATAAAATAAAATAAATAAATCCCAATTAAAATGACTATGGCCCATGCCACATGTCCAGCTGTGGATCGGCATATTGTGCAACATTGCTAAATGATATTATTATTATTATTTATTTAAGATAATGCGCATCACAAATTAATGCAATAATGCCAGAGAAATAAGGGCCACGCAGGGCCAAAGCAAAAAAAGAAATTGCAGGGGATCAAACCACCAAATAAGAACAGCAAACTGCAGCGAAAAGTATAATCATGGCAAAGAGTCATAAACAGAACACAAAAAACTGTAGGCGCTAAATAATGTTATAATTATTAAATATATAATATTTATTGTTTTGTATATTTTAATCCCAAATAAAGTGACCATTGCCTGTACCATATGTCCAAATGTGGATCCGACACATTGTAAAGATCAAAGAGCCGTACCTCCCAGCCTGTCCCATCCAGGGCAGAGATGATGGGTTGCCTCTCCTTTGTAGCTTTGATATTTAGACATATGCTAGATATGAGGGGGTGAGAGCTGTAATAATCCTAAAAGCTGAAGCCACATGGGAGAGGGAAGGGAAGTGTCAATGTGCTACCTGATTGTCAGAAGCAGGAGCCTCAGGTACAGGCAGCAGGGGTGAGATCCTGCCGAGGATGGCAGGTACCATGAAGGACGGCGGTAATCAATCACGTAACACACAATATTATCTCTCTCACTCGGCCTCCAGCTAATACGCAGCTAAAAGAAAATAATTAACTCTCAAAAGTAATTCTGCAAATAAATAGATATCAGATAGGTAACCGTGACGATTTTAATTGTCAGTGTCAATCACTTTGTATCATCCACTACAATGTATCCAGTCCGAGCAAATGGGATGGATTCAGGAATTATTCACTAAATGGGATATTGCAGAGAATTGATGGGGGAAATTGTAAAAAAGGCTCTAACCGTTAATAATAAATCAATAATATTAGCATCAGTATATAGCGCCAACAGTTTCCGCAGCGCTATTCTTGTGTAACGTTTACAGGCTCTTAATGAATTTTCTATACATTTCACTTTTTCACCCGTTTTGCATTTCAAAAACAGAATCTATCGTTCCGAAGTCCATCTGTAAAATAATAAAGAGCATGTTAAATAAAAAAGTAGAAGACTGTGACAAAATGTATTATTTTTTGCATCTAATAAATAAATAAAAAAAGGTAAAAATTTAATCTATCAAAAAAACGGTCAAATTAAAAATAAAAAAAAGTTTAAAGAACCAGCACTGAATGTATTCGTATATACGTGCATGAGGGGGGGCGGCATGATGATGCTAAAGGTTTTTTTTTTTTTTTAATACTAGAATTACAAGATTTATTTGATTATTTTTACTTATATATATATATTACACACAAAACAGCAGAAGGTTGCATTCAACCTCAAAACTAAGCGGGTGCATCGAAGACATCAAATACAAAACACCAAGAAAGAGCACTCCATATTATTCACCACCTTCTTCCACCATTTTCTGTGAAAAAAAACACAGTTTTAAAAATGCTCAAAAAACCTGACGTAAAATGATGGGGATTCAGTTCACAAAGTAGTTATGATCATAATTTGCTTAAGCTGTCACAGTCGCCAATGTACCCCATCTTTGACAGATCCTATCTAACTTGACCGAGTCTGCACTTTGCAGACAGAAACATTGATAAAGTGTAAGTAGAAGAGATGGGGCAGATTAGTCTTTTAAATGATTTAAATAAAATTTTAGTAATATAAATCTGTATTCCTAACAATACTTTACCTACTTTTTCTTCCCGAAATTTTTTCCCCCATTTTTTTAATGGTCCAGACACAGGCATTATGCAGCACATACAGATACAAGGTGTCGCTGTAATTGCCATACACAGGCATTATGCAGCACATACAGATACAAGGTGTTGCTGTAATTGCCATACACAGGCATTATGCAGCACATACAGATACAAGGTGTTGCTGTAATAGCCATACACAGGCATTATGCGGCACATACAGATACAAGGTGTTGCTGTAATTGTCATACACAGGCATTATGCAGCACATACAGATACAAGGTGTTGCTGTAATTGTCATACACAGGCATTATGCAGCACATACAGATACAAGGTGTTGCTGTAATTGCCATACACAGGCATTATGCAGCACATACAGATACAAGGTGTTGCTGTAATTGTCATACACAGGCATTATGCAGCACATACAGATACAAGGTGCTGCTGTAATTGCCATACACAGGCATTATGCGGCACATACAGATACAAGGTGCTGCTGTAATTGTCATACACAGGCATTATGCAGCACATACAGATACAAGGTGTTGCTGTAATTGCCATACACAGGCATTATGCGGCACATACAGATACAAGGTGTCGCTGTAATTGCCATACACAGGCATTATGCAGCACATACAGATACAAGGTGTTGCTGTAATTGCCATACACAGGCATTATGCAGCACATACAGATACAAGGTGTTGCTGTAATTGCCATACACAGGCATTATGCAGCACATACAGATATTGCATTGCTAATAATCTCATTCTGATCACTACAAACCCCCATAAGCAGGAGAGCTCACCATTTTATTATCTGTCAGCAGTACATTTACTGCATCTGCCTGTATGCTGATAATGCAGACCCCGTTTGACATTGTGCCAGACAAGGGACACCATCTAGAGTTAAATATACACTGCTTGGCCAATAAAAATTTCACACGCTGTAATATGTTGTGGTGTCGCTTTTGCTGTGATTGCGTCACGCATTCGTCGCGGCATCGTTTTGTTGTGATTGCGGCACGTATTCGCCGCGGCATCGTGCGGATAAGCTCATGCAATGTCAAAGCATTTATTGGCGTCCAGAGTGGCATTAATTTGTGGCAAGATCTTGTGTTGATGATGGGAGAGTCGCGGCGCTGCATAAAGTCTTCTCCAGCACATTATCCCAAAGATTAACCTCAATGGGGTTAAGGTCTGGACTGTGCGGTGGCCAATCCATGTGTGAAATGATGTCTCATGCTCCCTCAACCACTCTTGCACAATGTGAGCCCGATGAATCCTTGGAATGTACCCGCTGTGCCATCAGGGGAGAAAAAAACCCATTGATGGAAAAACCTGCTCATTCAGTGTATTCAGGGAGTCACATGACCTCATTTTATGCTGAAACATATTAAATCACTGCAGTAATTATCCAGTGGAAGGCGAGAGCTCCTATTGGCGGAGTTACATCCCGATGGGGGCTTTTTTTTGGCCAGGCAGTGTGTATGACGATTGAAATAAGGATCATGTAGGAAGAGGTTGTGATGTAGAAGAGGCACCAGACACCCCTTGCACACTGCTGTAAATAATAGGACGGGTTGCACCCGAAAATATTTCCACGCAGTGCAGTGCATACTTAAAGCTTTCCGACACTCAATACAAGTCTATATCAGGATGAAAAAACCCAGAGAAGAAAATAAAGAAAGCGCCGATCCAATTATGCACGTCGTACCGGCTGTATATCTGACCGGCACCTCCACTCACTAATCACTTCTGAGAAGACGTAGAAGATTAGAGCACGGCGGAGCTGAAGCGCATTGAGCCGGTGGGTGTCTATGGTGATTAGCTGCTAGTTCTGAAGACGCGGTCGACTCCATGTACAGTATTATATGACAGCCTCCTCTTGTTCATACCGAGTGTCACCGGTGCCCTCTTAATGAAGTGTGCGCCTCTACTCCTCATTAGGCTCCTGCGTTGTCAATAAGGGAGTCGATAAAGCTGGATGACGGTATTGGGACTGGTCGAGAGCGGTTCCGCTAGCTCTGTGGGGTAGGAGAGGTTGTGTCTGTCACACGCGGTGACCAGATCAATACCTACCTCTGAATTAAACCCAAGTCATCAATCAACCCCGCAGGAAAAGGACAGCGCAGGTCACAGTCCAGTGGATAATCTGAATTTTCATTGGAATTCTAACCCGCTTTGCCTGTGAACTGCAAACGGCTACGACGGACTCGTAACAATGAGACATTAGGCCAAACTGTATCCTCGTGGTGCGAGGAACAAGCATGTCCCATGTTATGTGTTTTTAGGATATATCCACATTGCCTCCCCCCATCATGCGGGTGTTTTGGGTCCCATCCTCCCGATTAAACACAGTATACGGAGCTCGGGGCCATTTCTGTGAGCGGCGCTGGAGAAGAGAGGCATTCATGAGGTTAATATATGGTTATACAAAAAGGGTAAAATGAGGTTTAATGTTTTGGGTTTCCCTGCAGGAGGATCGTTTGTTCACCCTGATCTGGTGAAATTGCGTGGTGAAGCGGAGGAGTTTCCTCCACACAGCATCACCAGCAACTGGGATTTTGAATTTCCTGGCTTCCGGCCACCAGATCGGCCACTAATGATATCACACACAGAGCAGCCGACGTCACCCTCGGAGACCAATCACTGTAGCGGGCGTTCTCAGAGAGGCAGCGATGGGTCAGATCTGTGCATGCGCGTGCAGCTCCGATCCATCGCTCTGCGCAGGCGCTACGGAACTTGTGTACGTAAAGTGTGCGAGTCGTGTGGAGCTGCGTGATTTGCAGTTCCTACACTAAATGTCTCATCGTGCTCCACCAGATTTAAGGCAGACTGAGCATCATGAGACATGTAATTCAGAAACATCTGGGATGCCAATGCTCTCCATCACGCTCATTACCCACGTGAGCAGAGTCGGCTCGAGAAATTACCTCAACAAAACCTGTGTAATAGACTTTTGGGTCTATTCACAATGCACCGAAATTATTTTGCTGAAAATGGAGTTGCCGAAGCAGTTATCGGACTTTGGCAAAAAGCATCGAATTATCCTCGGCACATTCCACCGAACTAAAAACACCGCCCCCCCCCCCCAAAAAAAGGAAATCTCCTATTCTCCTAATAGGAGGTTAAATCAGTAAAAATGTGTCTAAACAATAAAGTCCTTTGAAGAAATAATAATAATAAAAAAAGGTATTTTAAAACAACAGAAAATACAAGAAGTATTTTGTAAAAAATAAATTAAAAAGATATTCCATTTATTGCATTAAAAAAATTGATTAGATTTGCCTGCTTCGACCGGTCATATTGAATATCACTAAAAATCAGGTCCTGTTGCTGCAATTCGGGGATTCTGTGATAAAACGAATCATTGGGACAATTTCGGTGCCGCCGAACTGTGGCGAAACGCACCGTATTTTCCTGGTGCTTTGCCTGTATTTGGTGAATTGACAGCTTTGAGACCAGACAAATTGCCCTAAAATTGCAGAAACTGTAAAATTCACCATTTGGTGCAATTTGGGACATTAGCAAACAACCCTGAAGAACACGCTGGGTTCCACGTGCCGCACCTCGCAGGGCAAGCACATCCTCGACTCTCTGGAGGCAAATCGGTTTTTCAGTACGAGCTGGCGATGCTGCCCAGTGGAACTCGAGCTCAGCCATTGCTGTTCCCGCAAGACCACAACGTTCTGGCTGGAGAAACCTATGAACCTGTCCAGTGTTTTAATAGGAAACCGAGCTCTATATCATCCCAGATGTTCTGTCAGAGGTTTTCGATTATTGCTTTCATTAACGTGGCCGTCCTTCAATGCCACCTCCGCTTTAACGGCCTCTAATAATCTGCAATGAGCTTGTTAACCTCTTCTCTGTCCCTTGCCTTTGTCCTTGGAGATGACGATTCCATTTCCGATGCCCTTGAGTATCTAATTTCTGGATGGAATTTCTCATGAATCTCATCTTCTTGGATGTTTTGAGGGACACACAATCCTTACCTTTCATTTTCCATCAGCCTTTGCTGCTCGGGTCCAGGCCGGTCACCGCTTGTCACTGTGTCACCGGGTAATGGACTTCGAAGTCAGACCACCGGTATAACTGAAGGAAAACTAAGAGGGGAACAAAAAAATAAAAAATCATGGTGGACTGTGATGGAGTGCTCCTGCAACATTGTAACAGCAAGACACTACCTGATACTTAGGTGATGAGAATTCTCTTTATTTTCAGCTTTCCATTTAAAGGGACAATGTATCACAAAACTAACCCCTCCTTTAATGCTCTTAAATAATTGGATAGATGTTGCGGATATAACCTGTCCAATTATTTTTTTTTATCCTTTTCATAGCTTAGGTGAAGATACTGACCTTTTCTCTCTCGTCACATACTGCTCCTCCACTTCAGTTTAGGGCTTCCTAAATGCGGAAGTCCGTGCAGTTATCGAACACACTTTATGTACACACACAGCATGTGCTGCGCTAACTGTGTATTGGTCAGTATTTGCTTACTTTTGTAGGCAAGTTCCAAAGCGCCTGCGCGAAACAATGGATTGGAGCCGAGCGCATGCACAGAAGCAATCCAGAGGCTCCTGTCTCACAGAACACTTGCTGCTGCAACATGCTGACATCATTAGTGACCTGCAAGCAGGATATTCAAACCTCACTGCCTGATGACGCATGTGTAGGCGCAGGAAACTCCTATGCTTCACACAGCGAAATCTCCAAAATGGGGCTGCAGGCAGAGGGAAGGAGGCGGCTAAAGTAGTGTTGCCAGGTCGGCCATGTTTCCCTGGACACATATTACTATTTCATTCAGAGAGAGAGCACAGGGAATAGTGCTGCCCAGCAACATGTATAATTCATATTCTGCAGGAAGGAAAGCAAGGTAGGTTACCTGGGATTCCTTTAGGATTTCTTACCTGCAGCGTATGGATTCTACATGCTGCGGTTGGCATCTTTCATGCACTGCCCCATAGCATGAATAAATTATATAGGGGTAATTCAGAGAGCTTTCGAAATTTCGGAGCGCTCTCGTTCAGCGCATTTCGTTGTGCTTCAGCGATTTCAGTTCGCCAACCTGGAGGTGAATTCAGCATTCACAACAGGGTCCCCGAAGAGCGTTGAACTGGTAAAAAAAACAAAACAACAAAAACCACGCAACTCTGACATTTTAAAAAAGGTGTTAAAAACAATGAAAATGCATGTAAATAATAAAAAAGGGTCCTTATGTGTCCAAGAAAACATGGTCGATCTGGCAGCCCTATGCTAGATAGATTGGTCCTTGAACACCATCTTTCACGCAGACCTAAATAATGCAACAGTGACTACAAACTCTAAACATAATAAAATGTTACTGAGCAGATACATGTAACACAGCAAAAGAAATCTTTCCGTACCAGGCAGCTCATCACTCTCAGCCGCACGTCCTGCAGATGGAGTTTGGAAGAAATTGCATTCAGGGTTATTCAAAGAGAATCGAAAAGTCACCGCACATTTGGTGACTTTTCGTTCTCTTCAATTGGGTTCGATTTGGCGATCCCATTTCGGTGACCCTGCGGTGTATTCAGCAAGCACCACAGGGTCCCCGAATTGCAGGGAAAAGTTGCAACAAATCCGCCGAAAACTCACCGCAAAAGGAGGGTGAACGCACACCGAAACCCGCAAAAACATCTGGATTAACCCGCCGAAAAAACCCGAGCAGGAGCCGATCACACGCAGCGCAGCTGCTGGAAAAAGCCGACACCGCAGACGAATGGAGTGAATAAATTGAGAAAACGGTTCGCTTGAATGTTTGAAAAGTGAAACGCTGTTTGCAAAGAAACTACTGAGCGAAAATGTCTGAAATTTACATATGATCCAATGAATGATAATAAAAAGTGCTGTTACAGAAAAAATAAGTAAAAAAAACAAACAAAAAAAAAGCTTAAAATATAAAAAAAAAATCTATAAATAAAGAGACTTTTTATTGCAGAATTTTATAATGAACGGTTTATTAGATATTGGATTAAAACGGGAATATTTTTAACATTGAAGCCTATGGGATTCTCCTGAATAAACTTGCCGAATTAAACCACCGAATGGCAGAGCATTTCGGGAACCTTTCGCTGAATAGACAAAGCATTGCTTCTCTATGGGGAATTCACTGCCCTCGAACAGGCACCGTATGTGCAGGCAATTCGCCAAGATTTGGCGAATTGCCTTCTCTCTGAATAGCCGAATGCTGAACTGCTGAATTTCAACGTTCGGTTACCTTTCTCCAGCAATTCAGATCTCTTTGAATAACCCTGATTGAGTCTGACTCCTGCATCCAATCAGGACAGCGATCCCTGCAAAGACAGCAGATTTACCCTGTGTATCAGGGGTCTCACACTCCTAGGAGGTAGCTGAACTACAAGTCCCATGATTCTCTGGCCATCAATTACATTCAAAGAATTCTGGGAATTGTAGGCAATCAACACGGCGTGGGGGGGGGGGGCAGCATAGGAGATGCCAGCTGTGTATTATAAAAAAACGTGTAACCCTTCCTAGGGTTGCACCTATACCGATACTAGTATCGATATTGGTGCCGATACCGGGTACTGCATGAGTACTTGGTACTCGTGCAGTACCCCCGATATTTTTTTCCGATACCGGAAGCCGGCATTGAGCCGGTTTCCGAGGGGCTGGGGCGGCTGTCCGAATGCTCTATCGGCATTCGGACAGGCCCTGCAGCTGCTCTCCGCATTGTTTAATACTTACCTTCCTGGGCGCCGCCGGGAAAGTCTTCGCACGCGCGCGCTCCTTGGAAGGTCCCCAGCCGCGACCACGTGGGACCATGTGATCGCGGCTGGGGTCCTTCCAACGAGCGCACGCGCGGGAACTTTCCCGGCGTCGCTAAGGAAGGTAAGTATAAACAAAGTGAGGAGAACAGCTGCAGGGCCTGTCCGAATGCCGATGGGCCTGTCCGAATGCTCTATCAAAAAAAGTGGTATCGGTGCATCCCTAACCCTTCCTGTGTCCTTCAGACAGAACAGCTGATACTATGTAAAAAAAATGCTGTGTTTTATGTAATGGTCTATTCACAAAACACTCAAAAGAGAACTGTTATGATGCACACCAGAGTTATATACGCACAATACGGGTGCTTAACCAATAAATGGACCGTTACTCAAGGGTCTGAAATATAGAAAATATACAACTAGCAAGCACACCAAATTAAAAAATAAAGTTTATGGAGATAAAAAAAAACATAAACAAAAAAACTGTGTTGAAATCAACAGTACAGGTCAATGGAATAGGATGTCATAGGCTATAGAAAATAATACAAGATAATATCAGTATATCCCAATCCCTAATGGGGAAAAAAACTTATATAAACAAAAATCAAGAAGAAACATCTCCAGCCTGGATGAATACTACATGAAACCTACCAATAGTTGCAACACCAACACAGAATCATCAAAAAATATAAACCAAATACAAACAACCAGAAATACAGAGATACCTAAATATCATGGAGTCTCATCAGTATCGGAACAGGCAGAGACCTAGTGCCCTAACGTTTCGGCTATCAAGCCTTTGTCAAGGGTGCATGAACAGGGAACAAGCGACAATATATAGACAGAAAAAAAAGTTTAGTAAATTACCCAATGAACAATATAAAATCAAAAGCACAGGCTTGAGGAGATTTATTACAAAAAAGGGAGACAAGTCCCGATCCTCATTGAGGCCCAATGGAGCCAAAGTTTGAAGTTCATATATCCAGTAGGGATGAGCCGAACGCCCCCGTGTTTGGTTCGACTTCGAACTCGAACAATTTCAAAAGCTCGAGTTCGAACACGATCCGAACTCAATGCAAGTCAATGGGACCCGAACGTTCGATTTTTAGAGTGCCCTGCAAGAGGGCATATATGCTAGATATTTGCCATAAAAGGTGTATGGGGGTCCGGGTAGTGCCCTGGGGGACAGGAAACAAGGACAAAAAGTTTTAAAAAAAAGACGTTTTTAAAGGAACAGTGAGTTTTCCATGAAATAAAAGATAAGAATAAAAATGAAAAATTCCTTCAAATATCGTGCCTAAGAGGTCCCCATAACCTGCCCGTGAAGTGGCGGATTTGTAGGATGTACAGAAACATTTAAAAACAAAAAAATTACATTTCAAATGACGGTAAATGGTTTTCCTTTAATCTAATCATAAACAACTGCTTGGGGCTGCAGCCTGTATGAAAAGAGGAGACGTTTTAGGATACGCAGAACAAGTTTAGTGATTTTTCCTTGGCTAAATTATGGTGAAACTTATGCAGGCTTTGGATGAAAGTAACAATAGGTGCTTTAAAATTGGGCCTTTAGTGTCGGCAACAGTGCCGTCACACCGTAACCCCTCTGTGGTATTGTGGAAGAGTGCAGGGTTGGACCCTGCAGTCAAATATTAAAATGATATGAATCTGGTACAGGCGCCAGTGCACCCAAATATTTTACCTTTGGTAGCAGCAAGTGCCGTCACACCGTAACCTCTCTATGGTATTGTGGAAGGGTGCAGTGGTGGACCCTGCGGTCCAATATTAAAATGATATGAATCTAGTACAAGCGTCAGTGATACACACTGTCCCTGATAGCCTGGCTGTGCCAAGACAGATTCAAATTTGCTGAACTGTGGTATAACTCACTGATACACACTGATAACAGGCTGTGCCAAGACAGATTCAAACACACACGCTAGGGCTGCAGGCAGGGAAGCCTTATATAGTGTGCTGCGGGACTTAGCTCTGTGAGCCCTGTGGTCAGGTGCAAGGCTGTAGCCATTTACAAGCTTCAGGCCAGTGGAAAAGTGCATTGTGGGCGAACAAGCAGTGAACATGTGGAAATGTTCGGAGTTCAACGAACAGCCGAACGGGCGATGTTCGAATCGAACTCCGAACAGATCTGAACCGAACAGCTCATCCCTAATATCCAGTACAGTTCGCGTTTTCTCAATTGAATTTCCCTACTGCCACTCTTTTGGGGGTCGAAATCCATTCAATAGCCATGTATCGTAGTTGCGTCACGGAATGACCTGTATCATTGAAGTGTTTCGCCACTGGAGATTGTTGCTCGTGGGTGCGAATAATGCGCTTGTGTTCTCTAATACGAACTGGAAGAGATCTTTGTGTCTGGCCTACGTAACCTAAACCACAGGGACACCTCAGCAAATAAATCACATGATCAGATTGACAATTCATACGAGATCAAATATGATACATTTTCCCTGTACGGGGATGTGAAAAGGTGGAACCCAAAATTACTCCATTGCAGTGTATGCAATGTCCACACTTATACATACCTGCTTGCGATTTCAAAAAATGGTCAATAGGCTGCATAGTCGATGACCTCAAATCCACATTTTAGGTAGGGATGTGCGTTTCGGGTTTCGGAATTTCCACGAAATTTCCTGATTCGTGCATTTGGATTCGGCCGATTTTCCGAAAATTTTCGGATCCGAAAATGGCAGATCCGAACCAAAAACTTTTCGAATGGACTAGAAATGTGTAAAATCTAAATTCATTTTCGTTCCATTCCTGATTTCGGTTCCATTTCAGTAATTTCGGGCATCGTATTTCTCGGTTATATCGCCGATTCTGTAATTTTGTATCATTCCCATCTCAATGTATCCTTCCTGGAAAACCAGAGAAATCTCAATGTATCCTTCCCGGGAAACCAGAGAAATCTCAATGTATCCTTCTTGTAAAACATGGGAAATCTCAATGTATCCTTCTTGTAAAACATGGGAAATCTCAATGTATCCTTGCTGTAAAACATGGGAAATCTCAATGTATCCTTGCTGTAAAACATGGGAAATCTCAATGTATCCTTGCTGTAAAACATGGGAAATCTCAATGTATCCTTCTTGTAAAACATGGGAAATCTCAATGTATCCTTCCCGGGAAACCAGAGAAATCTCAATGTATCCTTCCCAGGAAACCAGAGAAATCTCAATGTATCCTTCTTGTAAAACATGGGAAATCTCAATGTATCCTTCCCGGGAAACCAGAGAAATCTCAATGTATCCTTCCCGGGAAACCAGAGAAATCTCAATGTATCCTTCCAGGGAAACCAGAGAAATCTCAATGTATCCTTCTTGTAAAACATGGGAAATCTCAATGTATCCTTCCCGGTAAACCAGAGAACTCTCAATGTATCCTTCTTGTAAAACATGAGAAATCTCAATGTATCCTTCTTGTAAAACATGAGAAATCTCAATGTATCCTTCTTGTAAAACCAGAGAAATCTCAATGTATCCTTCTTGTAAAACATGAGAAATCTCAATGTATCCTTCCTGGAAAACCAGAGAAATCTCAATGTATCCTTCTTGTAAAACATGAGAAATCTCAATGTATCCTTCTTGTAAAACATGAGAAATCTCAATGTATCCTTCCTGGGAAACCAGAGAAATCTCAATGTATCCTTCTTGTAAAACATGAGAAATCTCAATGTATAATTCTTGTAAAACATGAGAAATCTCAATGGTAGAATTATCGTATCGACAGAAATATCGGATCCGAAAAACCATTAGATTACGTCAAAACGAATAGACACTTTGAAACGAGGAGAACAAATGTTCCGAAAAACACGAAAATTTCCGAATATCACAAAAAAAGGTCGATACGGAAAACGAACCGAAATGAACCGAAAAGGAAATCGGTCGAAACAAAAATTTACAAAATCCGAACGAACGAAAAAATAAATAATCGGTGCACAAGTCTAGTTTTAGGTACTAGTAGATCCTCTTGGCTATACCCTCGGGCTTTTTGTTGAAATTCAATAAGAACCTTTTAGAACGTTGTTTTATTTTTTGCTTTGGTGTGCTTCCTAGTATATTTTCTATTCACAAAACACTGAAATTGTGTGCACTTTCAGTACTTTGTGTTTTGCTGCACTTCAGAGATTCCATTTTGCTGAAAATACAATGAATTCACGATTACGAAATAGTGATTATTCACGAAATTTAAATTGCTGAATAATATTAGTTTAAGCATTGAAACAAAAGGGAGGGGGGGGTTAATACAATGCCATGCCGTGCGGATCTCTGGTATTATAATAGACCGAAGAGTATCTCTGGCACTCAAGGGGTTATTATAATAGCATGTAGTTGGGTCTCTGGCACTCAGAGGGTTAATACAGAGCATACAGTGGGGTCTCTGGCACTCAGGGGGTTAATACAGGGCATACAGTGGGGTCTCTGGCACTCAGGGGGTTAATATAGAGCATACAGTGGGGTCTCTGGCACTCAGGGGGTTAATACAGAGCATACAGTGGGGTCTCTGGCACTCAGGGGGTTAATATAGAGCATACAGTGGGGTCTCTGGCACTCAGAGGGTTAATACAGAGCATACAGTGGGGTCTCTGGCACTCAGAGGGTTAATACAGAGCATACAGTGGGGTCTCTGGCACTCAGGGGGTTAATACAGGGCATACAGTGGGGTCTCTGGCACTCAGGGGGTTAATATAGAGCATACAGTGGGGTCTCTGGCACTCAGAGGGTTAATACAGAGCATACAGTGGGGTCTCTGGCACTCAGAGGGTTAATACAGAGCATACAGTGGGGTCTCTGGCACTCAGGGGGTTAATACAGGGCATACAGTGGGGTCTCTGGCACTCAGGGGGTTAATACAGAGCATACAGTGAGGTCTCTGGCACTCAGGGGGTTAATATGCACATTACGTCACGCCTGCTCAGGTTACAGGCCGCACCTCACGCAGGGCCCCGCTTCTCCCGCGCTTTCCTCACAGACACTGACTCATGAATCCTCTCTGGGGTATTTTGCGTATTTTCGCCTATGGGCAGCAGTGGGCGTGGCTCCTGTCGCGACGCACCACCTGCGTGTATCGCGATACGTGACGCGGCGCCGGGCAGGGAGGCTGAGGTGAGGGGATTTCCCGCCCCGGATGAAGCGCGTAATCCGCGTCAGAAATCCCCGCGACCCGAGCGAACCGTTACCGGCCGGAGGCACCGCGACATGGAGAATCGCGACATTCCGCCCGACGTCATGCTCCTGCTGGGGGGTGAGCGGCGACATATAGCGCCTGCCAAGGGGGGAGGGGAGGAAAGCAACGCTGACATGTGTCCTGAGCGGTATATACAGTGTGTGTGTGTGTATACAGTGTGTGTATACAGTGTGTGTGTACAGTGTGTGTGTGTACAGTGTGTGTGTATATACAGTGTGTGTGTATACAGTGTGTGTGTGTATATACAGTGTGTGTGTATACAGTGTGTGTGTGTATATACAGTGTGTGTGTGTATACAGTGTGTGTGTACAGTGTGTGTGTGTGTATATACAGTGTGTGGTGTGTGTGTATACAGTGTGTGTGTGTATACAGTGTGTGTATACAGTGTGTGTGTATAGTGTGTGTGTACAGTGTGTGTGTGTACTGTGTGTGTATACAGTGTGTGTGTACACAGTGTGTGTGTACAGTGTGTGTGTGTATACAGTGTGTGTGTGTATACAGTGTGTGTGTGTATAGTGTGTGTGTATACAGTGTGTGTGTATAGTGTGTGTGTATATAGTGTGTGTGTATACAGTGTGTGTGTGGTATACAGTGTGTGTGTGTACACAGTGTGTGTGTATATGTGTGTGTGTACAGTGTGTGTGTACTGTGTGTGTACACAGTGTGTGTGTATAGTGTGTGTGTGTGTACAGTGTGTGTGTGTGTACAGTGTGGTGTGTGGTGTGTGTGTATACAGTGTGTGGTGTGTGTGTGTGTGTGTGTATACAGTGTGTGTATACAGTGTGTGTGTGTACTGTGTGTGTATACAGTGTGTGTGTACACAGTGTGTGTGTACAGTTGTGTGTGTATACAGTGTGTGTGTATACAGTGTGTGTGTGTATAGTGTGTGTATACAGTGTGTGTGTATAGTGTGTGTATATAGTGTGTGTGTATACAGTGTGTGTGTGTACACAGTGTGTGTGTATACAGTGTGTGTGTGTATACAGTGTGTGTGTGTGTGTATACAGTGTGTGTGTGTACACAGTGTGTGTGTATAGTGTGTGTGTGTACAGTGTGTGTGTACTGTGTGTGTACACAGTGTGTGTGTGTACAGTGTGTGTGTGTGTACAGTGTGTGTGTGTGTACAGTGTGTGTGTGTGTACAGTGTGTGTGTATACAGTGTGTGTGTGTACAGTGTGTGTGTGTACAGTGTGTGTGTGTACAGTGTGTGTGTGTACAGTGTGTGTGTATACTGTGTGTGTATGCAGTGTGTGACTGTGTATACAGTGTGTGACTGTGTGTATACTGTGTGTGGATTCACATTGCTGGGGGGGGGTATAATGTGTGTATGTATTTACTGTGTGTGTCTAAACCCGGGACATCCTGAAAAGCCGAGAAAATCTCAATGTGTCCTCCCTGATACAATACTTTATACATCTACGTGTGTGCGTGTGTACAGTGTGTATTATTTTTAATGAAATAACACTGCATTTACATTTTATATTACATGTATATGGAATTTCAGTGTGTCACATGCGTGGATTCACATTACACAGGTGTGCGTGTATATTTCCATTATAGTGTGTATTGTATTGATATGTTCACTGCATGTGTTTCTAAGCACCTCATGTAAATCCACACTGGATCCTTCCTGGTAAAATACTTTATAAATTTATATTGTGTGTGTGTATACAGTGTGTGTATACAGTGTGTGTATACAGTGTGTGTATACACAGTGTGTGTATACACAGTGTGTGTATACACAGTGTGTGTATACACAGTGTGTGTATACACAGTGTGTGTATACACAGTGTGTGTGTGTGTGTGTATACTGTGTGTGTGTGTGTATACTGTGTGTGTGTGTGTATACTGTGTGTGTGTGTGTGTGTATACAGTGTGTGTATACAGTGTGTGTATACAGTGTGTGTATACTGTGTGTGTATACTGTGTGTGTATACTGTGTGTGTATACAGTGTGTGTGTGTATACAGTGTGTGTGTGTATACAGTGTGTGTGTGTATACAGTGTGTGTATACAGTGTGTGTATACAGTGTGTATACAGTGTGTGTGTATATACAAAGTGTGTGTGTGTATATACAAAGTGTGTGTGTGTATATACAGTGTGTGTGTGTGTACACTGTGTGTGTGTGTACACTGTGTGTGTGTATACACTGTGTGTATACAGTGTGTGTGTGTATACACTGTGTGTATACAGTGTGTGGTGTGTGTATACAGTGTGTGTGTGTGTGTATACAGTGTGTGTGTGTACACAGTGTGTGTGTGTATATAGTGTGTGTGTATACAGTGTGTGTGTACTGTGTGTGTATACAGTGTGTGTGTGTACAGTGTGTGTGTGTACAGTGTGTGTGTACACTGTGTGTGTGTGTGTGTACAGTGTGTGTGTGTGTACAGTGTGTGTGTATACAGTGTGTGTGTGTAACAGTGTGTGTGTGTACAGTGTGTGTGTGTGTATACAGTGTGTGGTGTGTGTATACAGTGTGTGTGTACAGTTGTGTGTATACTGTGTGTGTATGCAGTGTGTGACTGTGTATACACAGTGTGTGACTGTGTGTATACTGTGTGTGGATTCACATTGCTGGGGGGGGGGTATAATGTGTGTATGTATTTACTGTGTGTGTCTAAACCCGGGACATCCTGAAAAGCCGAGAAAATCTCAATGTGTCCTCCCTGATACAATACTTTATACATCTACGTGTGTGCGTGTGTACAGTGTGTATTATTTTTAATGAAATAACACTGCATTTACATTTTATATTACATGTATATGGAATTTCAGTGTGTCACATGCGTGGATTCACATTACACAGGTGTGCGTGTATATTTCCATTATAGTGTGTATTGTATTGATATGTTCACTGCATGTGTTTCTAAGCACCTCATGTAAATCCACACTGGATCCTTCCTGGTAAAATACTTTATAAATTTATATTGTGTGTGTGTATACAGTGTGTGTATACAGTGTGTGTACAGTGTGTGTATACACAGTGTGTATACACAGTGTGTGTATACACAGTGTGTATACACAGTGTGTGTATACACAGTGTGTGTATACACAGTGTGTGTGTGTGTGTATACTGTGTGTGTGTGTGTATACTGTGTGTGTGTGTATACTGTGTGTGTGTGTGTGTGTATACAGTGTGTGTATACAGTGTGTGTATACAGGTGTGTATACTGTGTGTGTATACTGTGTGTGTATACTGTGTGTGTATACAGTGTGTGTGTTATACAGTGTGTGTGTGTGTATACAGTGTGTGTGTGTATACAGTGTGTGTATACAGTGTGTGTATACAGTGTGTATACAGGTGTGTATATACAAAGTGTGTGTGTGTATATACAGTGTGTGTGTGTATATACAGTGTGTGTGTGTACACTGTGTGTGTGTACACTGTGTGTGTGTATACACTGTGTGTATACAGTGTGTGTGTGTATACACTGTGTGTATACAGTGTGTGTGTGTGTATACAGTGTGTGTGTGTGTACACATTAGCAGAAAGCCAGTATCTTCCTTGAAAAAACAATTTTTATTCCAAATATTAAAAGATGGAGCCGCCATCGTGATGTAAAGCAAGATAAGGGCTGAAACGTGGACTTTATCTTAGTTTTATATTTGGAATAAATTTCCTTTTTCGGCTTTATATTATTTTTACCTTTCGTTAAATCCTGCACGGATGTTGTTATTTTGTAAACCCGTGAATGCTGGAGATTTATATATATCTAAGTATCCGCGCGCCGTATCAAAGGGAAAAAACATTCAATGTTACAAAAATTACATATTTTGTTCTGTGCCGCAAAAAAGTCTGTTTGTAGCCAAATCGTCAATGTATGTGTTTTTAAAAGAAATGTTATTTCGAGAAGTCCTTGAGGGTATTCATTTATTGGTTAGTTATGTGTGTATTTATATAAAATGTGTGTGTATATATTTGTGTATTTTCTGTTTGTGTGTGTGTGTGATCTGTGTCAATGCACAGGATGTGTATACATTATGTGTGGATTTACAGTGCATGGGTGTGTAGATTTACAGTGCCTGTGTGTAATTATATATATATATATATATATATATATATGTGTGGTTTGACGTCACATGCATGCGCATTTGTCATGCTGTGATATCGTAGGCTTGTTTGGAGTCCAGTATGCAGATATGTTAGACAAGGAAGGATGCAAGAGACGTAACCTGGAGAAGAATTGTGTCGGTTCAGGCAGAGTTCATTCGTTAGCGAGAGAGGAAGCCAGGAGTCGGTAGCCGGGAGGTCAGTCAGAATCGAGCGCGGTACAAACGGGGTTAGGCTGGAGACTTGGTCAGGTGGAAGCAAGGGTTCGTTCAACAAGGAATTCAGTGGTAATAATGCAAGGAACTTGGGTAGCTTAGGGAGCTGACGACTGAGCGTCTTTCCTTTGGTGTTCTGAACCTTTATGGTGCGCAGGTAATGGGCTCCGCCCGTTTGTGGTAAGAGGTCCCTCCCCTGCCCCTCCTACCCACTGGGTCACCCCAGGCTCCATCCGGAACTCGCAGGGGCCACGCCCCGCAGGCGAGCCGGGAGACGCCGCCCCCCCGCCGAGACCCGGAAGGAGGACCGCGCCCCACGCCGCACCCGCGAGCGATGGTTGCCACGCGAGGGGCCGATGGAAGGGAGAGGGAGGCAGCGGGGGGACCCCAGCGCTGGACCGAAAGGTCACCACAACCCATGGCAAGGGAACTCCCAATGCCCGACGTCCCCCTGCATGGAAGACGCCGACGGCTGTCGTGACACCTCGGCCGCGCCGTGGGGGTAAGGCATGACAGCATTGCTACAGAGGCCTTCTTGTGGGTTTACCTCCCTGTTGTACAGAAAATGACAGGTTTCCTCGCGCCAGGATTTCTTTGCAATGTGATCAGTTTATTGTACACACATTCTGCATAGTGTCAATCCACACACGTGTACATAAGGGGTAATTCACAAAGCGCCAGTGTTCACTGTTGTTGTCGCTAAAGTTCACTGGATTTATCCAGAGAGGAGAAATGTTACCGCCGGCAGGTAAATGTCCTGCTCATAACACGGAGAAACATCACCGATTTTCTGCCGTAAAAAACACAAACTGCAACTTTTCTTCAGTTTGTTTCCCCAGTTTTTGCAACAGTGAATCTTCCCAACCCGCATCCTCAGGTCCACCTGACAGACCAGGTTTGCAGGATTACTTGGGACAAAAGCAGACAGAATCCAGCAAACACTGAATAGTAAATCCTATCACCTGTGCTGTGCGTCACACATCCTGCAAACCTGGCCTGTAATTCACAATCCTGCTCCCCAGGTTGCTCTGTTAGCACATCAAGAGGAACGTCAGGTCCCAGTTCTCAATGTCCTCAGAGTAAAGGTGTCTGTCGCTCTATAACATACACCCTGCCGGCCGCACTATGAGTAACGAGTACCTGCTCTGCCCGCTTGGATACAGCGGAATGTAATGGATTTCCTCTTGTTTTTCTTTTACTTTTAGATGTTGAGCTGTTTTTGTCCGACTGTTTGCAGTACGAGAAAATCAGCGACCAAGGGAGAGAGATAGGAGAGACGCTTCTAAACGGCTGCATGATCGTCCGAAAAAGGTACATCCTGATCGCAAACCTCCTGCTTGGCAGCAATCTGCACGGAACGGGATTATTTAATTGCGATTATTAATATTTTTACCGCAGATGAGAGCATAATCCTCTGTGCTTCCTGTCGCGTCATGGTTTCTCTCTTGTGCTAAGCACGTGTTCAAGTAACGCTTTATGGACAAATGCCCCCCTCCCCATCCTTTATGCCCCTCCTCCTTTATGCCCCTTTTTAATTGTACAGATTCTGCTGTAATAAAAAAAAATTGTCTTTTAAAACTCTGCTTCTCCTCTGCTCCACGGCTTCCAGAATGAGGAGACTCTGGAGCTTCTTGCGTGTGACAGGCTTGAAAGCCGCTCACGCACATGCAGAACAGTTATGGGATTATTGCTGTGCATGCACCGCCGATTCGGCAAGTGCTTGCGCCGACTGGTGTGTCAGTGCTAAGCATAGCACCAATCCATGGCTGCGGTCCCTGCAATCTCCCTCCTGTGAGCGCTTGCATACATATGCTGATGACAGCATGCTGGCATTGTCAGTTCTGGAACTAGTGCTCTGCAGGTCAGGGGGTGCAAACACCCGGCTGCTGAGTGACAGCTGTTTGGGGCAGATGGAACCCCTCCGCTTCAGGCTGGGGTCAGACGAATGCAGTGCGAACGTGCGTTTACCCGGACTTTATGACAGCCGTGGTAGCAGCAAATGACGTCCAACGCAGGCCCACACACGAAGTACGGACGCACGAAAGTTCGGCCGCCCAACGCAAGCGGCAAACGAACGCATTTTCGCAAGAATGTCGAACCGCTAGTACTGACGTACAGAGTGCGCTGTGTCCGCATAGCGACGTGTGTGCGTGATTTTAAGAGACGTCAGACGCTGCTCATGTTCGGCCAACATAACGTCCAGACACCCAAAGTTTCCTGGTTTGGATCCATATGAAATCACGGCCGATATTGTGCATTGTATGACCGCTATCGCGCATTCCGTGAAAAAGTACGTCCATTCGTTCGGATGCACTTTTTTACGGACGATGAGAAAAATGCGTTCGTCTGACCCCAGCCTTACACTGTGTTCACAACCCAATGGCAAATGTCTCCACCACACTCCATACAGCCTGACCACTTAAACAAGCAGAAGTGGTCATGGTGCCCAGCATGTCTCTTATAAATAATAGAACAGAAATCCAGTGTAGCGGTTCAGAGTGTTCTATGGAGATGACGACTCTCCGAGTGTCACCGGTAGTGTGAAACCTCGAATGGGGTTACATTGTGTCCGTGTCTGCTGTTGAGGATGATTGTAGTGTTAGGGGGGCTTGTATAGTGAATGGCTGCAGTCCTTTGTACCACAATGCACTGCAGCATAAACCGGTTCTTAATAAAGCTGCACGTTGAAAATTTTGGTTTGCGACTTAAGAGTTTGCCAGGAAACAATCGATTTCCTGAAGCGTTGTGGTGTCGCGCTGTGTGTATCGCAAGGTGGAACGTGTGCGTACGTGTGTGTTTTGAAACTGGGGGAGGCTGCATTCAAACTGTAACATGTATTTTGTATTACGGCGCTACTGAGACCAATGAATGTAACTAACAATACACAGAGCGCTCAGCTTTATGATGTTAATGGAGGTTTTAAAGATACCAAGCTGAGGATACATTGATAAAGATGGGAATTTGTGTCTCTGTAATAATATATATTGTGAATCACACTGGCTCGAGCACATTGAGACTTTTAGTCAAAGCTTCTTGATGTGTGTATAGTAGTAGCTTCTACCTTAGAAATGAAATGTCCTTATTGTGTGTTTTTGATGTTGCTGATATCTTACATGTGTTTTGCTTTTCTCTTGTATGTTTAGTTAAGAAAATATTTTCCTCTGTCACTGGGTGCATCTATTGTGTGATATTTTCCTCTGTCACTGGGTGCATCCATTGTGTGCTTTTTTGTGTTGTAAATGGCCCCCCCCTGTATCTTTCCATCACTTGCTCCTCACTGTGTGGCTTTGGCCATAGAATGGAGTGAATGGGTCAGATCTTAAAAAATCAAAAAAAAAACAAACCCAACTCCTGAGATTGCACTTGTGTGGGATGTATGTAAATGTCATTACCGGGTGTAGTATAAAGTGTTGTTAGCCCACCTATCAGATCTCTTCTCGTTGCCATCTCTTATTGTGGGTAGCCTAGACCAGTATTTCTCAACTCCGGTCTTCAAGCCCCCCTAACAGGCCAGGTTTGCTAGATATCTGAAGCACAGCACGGGTGACATAATTTGCTGCTCAGTAATTGCAGGATTCAGTCTGCACTTCCCCAAGGTAATCCTTAAAATCTGGCCTCTTAGGCTAGGGTCAGACGAGCGCAGTGCGAACGCGCGTGCAGGCGCACTTAATCACGGCCGCACTAGCAGCAAATACCGGGCAATGACGGCCAATATACGAAGTACGGTCGCACAAAAGTCCGGCTGCGCAACGCAAGTGGAAAACGAACGCATTTTGTCGAGAACGTAAAACCTCTAGTACGGTTGTACAGAGCTGCGCTGCGTCTGCTTGGCCTGTCGTGAATTGGAGACGTCAGACACTGCTATGTCCGGCCAACATAACGTCCAGATGCACAAAGTTTTATTGATGATCCGTACAAAATCACGGATGCAATGCGCATCGTATGACCGCTATCGCGTACTCGTGAAAAAAGTCCATCGTTCGAACGCACTTTTTCACAGACAACGCGAAAATGCGTTCGTCTGACCCTAGCCTAAGGGGTTGAGAAACACTGGCCTAGACGACACAATAGACCCCATGCAGCCTTGTCTAAACATTCCCTCCCCCAACCCATTCTCTCTTCACTACCTCTTTTATTATATACCACAGCTGTAAAGTGAGACTTGCCACAAGATTTTGGTAAAGGTTGCATCACGGGAAAATCCATAAAATGGAAACCGGAGATAAATAAACTTTATTTTTCCTTTTTACATGAAATTACCTCAAACAAAGAAAAAAAAACAGCAGTGTGCGCTTTATCATGCAAGTGTTTTTTGTAGTGATGCACAAGTAATCGAGTCACAGTTTATGGTTTTAGTATATGATAGTGTTGTGTTTGAGTGCTGTGATGCCAGTGACTTGTCGATCTCTTCTCTCTCCACACACCTATAGTGAGATAGATGTGTGAGCTCATGTGTGTATCTAGCTTGTAAGTTTGTTGCATTGAATGTTGCAGTCGGCCTGCTGAGTTCACACAGTATGCGAGTCTCTGGCTATCACTGATCTGAGCTCTGTGCACACGGCAGGCCAGGTTGTTTGGAGGAGGCTCATGTGGCTTTTGCGGTGGAAGACAGGAAGTTGTCAGGTTTTTATGTCACAGTGCGCAGAGAAGCGCTCTTAATGACTTGTATCGCTTTACATAAATGAACTATGTGACCTGTATCTGAGGTGCAAAAATTCTGGGCCTGATCCAATCTAGACGTTCCCCGTTATAAACTGTGTTACGACTGAGCCGTTTTGCAGCCGCAACATTGTTGCTGTAATAACTGTAGTGCGTAGGATGTTGCCCTCTCCTCCTCTACGCAGCGGTTAGTGAATATATACTATATATAAGAAAAACGCCAATGATTCAGCCATCTTGAACGTTTAATGTGATCAATAATTATTTTTACTTTTTAAAGAGATTATAAATATAATCGCACAATAGTATTAAATTATACACCCCAAAAGTACATCGCCCAAAGAATAAGTAGTATAGATGAACTACAGATAATCGAATGATAAACCATATCCTACGCATGCGTGGAAATAGGAAGAAGCCACCTAAATACCGACCAATATCTATGTTCTATGCAATATTATTCAATATATAGCAGTGATAGAACGCAAAAAACCTAAATAAATAAAAAAAGGGCAATAAGATAAACGTAAACAAGAAAATCTATAATCCAAACCTATTGCTGAAGCACAAAGACAGATATGCGATTCCTTCTCATTGACGTAACGAGGGGTCAGAGTGATCAAGGGGAATCCCTTTGTCGATGACTTGAGTGCCAAAACATCCTGGGGAGTATGTGACCCCCATCATGTAGGCTCTGAAGCCTTTATTAGAGGGGTTTCCCATGATCACTATGACCTGCCGGTATGTTAATGAGAAAGTAACACTTGTTTGTCTTTGCTTCTGCATTTTATGTTTTTTTTTTTTTTTTTTTAATATTTTCTGTTACTTTGTTTTCTTTTTCACGTTTATCGTCTTGGTCTTTTTTTGTTATGAGTTATCTGATAGATGGAATATTATTCAAATCAAGGTAGTGGTAAAATGCACGTAACTATTGGATGCGACTTGGGTGGCTTATTCTTATTTTCATGTGATTAGTATATTATTTATTCAGTTACATGTATCTCATCTATACTTTATGTTCGCGTATCTTTTAATGTACGATTATGTTATTTTTTTTCTTTCTATGTGCTCAATAAAAGTCCTTTTTTTTTCTTCAAGATGGTTCAGGTATTGGCTTTTTTTTTTTAATATATAATATATATATATATATAATTAGAATATCTCAAATTATAAAGTTCATTATTCCAGAGGCCATTTGCACATCACAGCAATTCAAAGAACTGCACCCCCAGAGCTCATGTGCTACATTCCCTATATGCAGCATAGAACTCTGGGTAAGAGATGCAATTTTCTTGAACGCAGGACATACTTGAAAACGAGAGAAATCTCAATGTATCCTTTATAAATAAATAAATAATTTTTTTAATTTTTTTTTTTTGCATCCTGGGCCTGTTTTCACACAGAACCCTTCAATCAATGCCGCGGAATACTAGATGATTTTTTTTTTTTTTGCGGAGATCAGGTTTATGCAACTGGTCAAAGCCACTCATGGACGGCGCTGTTTCGGGTTTATTGGACCCTCTTCAGCAGGAGCTAGGAATGACCAGTTGACCAATATAATGACCAATATATATATATATATATTTAAACTGTGTTAGTCCAGAAGCCACAATTTACTGGAGTATAGCAGTACATAGTGATACCTTCTTTATTGGACAGCACTACATCCTTCTATACTCTGGTAATTTTTCTATACAGTTATTATATGCATCGAGCGTTTCAGATTATCTCGGGAGGATCACCTGTCAATAGACTCTCCCAGGTATGCTTAATATGTTCGCATGGTTGGTCCTTGCCTTGTATTTCTTTACAATTATGAGGTTGGTGCATCCTCCCAGACCAAGAATGACATCACATGTAGATTTAAATACAGCAATAACCACAAACTTACATTAGCGCCAGAGTGTACATTTTTCCAAGAGAAGATAAAATTCCAGGAAATTATAAAATCTGCGCCTCCCACCCCGTGTTTCTTGCAATGTCATAAGTTTATGGAAATCTGACACGTGGGGCGACTCCTGAGCTCTTGGTTTCATGATTTATGAATTCTGTTTTTTTTTCTTTCTTCCTTACAGGTATCAGACGGCAATTGAGCAAAAGGGTGAGTGAGAAGCTGGCTTGTTATTGGCTGGGAGGGCTTGAGTCCTGCATTTTCAAGAGACAAATTAACAATGCATTTCCACATATGCAGAATGCACGTGAAACAAAATACAGTATTTTGCAAATGGTTTAGAAAAATAGATACATTATATATACTTTCTTTTATAAAGGATTTTACCAGGAAGGATATATTGAGATTTCTCTCGTTTTCAAGTACGTCCTGGGTTAAAGAACATTAAAATGTTAGTTGTTACAGAAATACAAAGTAATACAATGCAAGATATTAAAAAAAACCACATACAGATTAACAGAAAATAAATATGTAGGAAATAGTCACTATGTTACATGTTTACAGGTGCATTCTGTATATAGTCACTATGTTACATGTTTACAGGTGCATTCTGTATATAGTCACTATGTTACATGTTTACAGGTGCATTCCGTATATAGTCACTATGTTACATGTTTACAGGTGCATTCTGTATATAGTCACTGTGTTACATGTTTACAGGTGCATTCTGTATTGAGGTATGTTAATAGGGAGCTCTTGAGTGACTTTAGACTGGGGGAAGATTTGATGGCGTCTGGGAGGTTATTCCATAACTGCGGTGCTCTGTAGGAAAATGAGGATCGAGCCACTTTCTTTTTGTATTGTGGTATTGCAAGTAAGGTGCAGGTCCTGGATCGGAGGTTATACGATGAGGGAACTGCTGGAGGAAGCAGCCTATTCAGGTAGGGTGGCAGCTTCCCAGAAAAGCTCTTAAACACCAGGTTGGAAAGGTGAAGGGTGCGTCTAGATTCCAGCGACGGCCAGTTTAGTTCTTTTAACATGTCACAGTGGTGGGTCATGTAGTTACATTGTAGCACAAAGCGACAGAATGAGTTATACAATGTAGTAAGTTTCTGGAGGTGTGTTTGCGGGGCCGCTGCATACACTGCATCTCTGTAATCAATAGCCGGCATAAGCATTTGTTGTACAATCTGCTTTCTTACCGCGGGGCTCAGGCAGGATTTGTTTCTGTCTAGGGCACCTAGTTTGGGGTAAATTTTAGATGAGAGTTTTTCGATGTGGGGCCAAAGGATAGATTTGGGTCTAACCACATACCTAGATATTTGAGAGAAGTGACTGTGGTCAGCGTGTCATTTGATTTTGTCCCCCGCTGCCTAGTCAAAAAAGTCACGCGCTGTAATATGTGGTTGTGTCGCCTTTTGTTGTGATTGCGTCACGCATTCGCCGCGGCATCGTGTGGATAAGCTCATGCAATGTCACAGCATTTATTGGCGTCCAGAGCAGCATTAATTTGTGGAAAGATCTTGTATTGATGGGAGAGTCGCGGCGCTGCGTAAAGTCTTCTCCAGCACATTATCCCAAAGATTAACCTCAATGGGGTTAAGGTCTGGACTGTGCGGTGGCCAATCCATGTGTGAAAATGATGTCTCATGCTCCCTCAACCACTCTTGCACAATGTGAGCCCGATGAATCCTGGCATTGCCATCTTGGAATATGCCCGCTGTGCCATCGGGGAGAAAAAACCCATTGATGAATAAACCTGCTCATTCTGTATATTCAGGGAATCACATGACCTCATTTTATGCTGAAACCTATTAATCTCTGCAGTAATTATCCAGTGGAAGGCGAGCTCCTATCGGCTGACTTACAGCTAGTGGCTGACCGATTAGGTCAAGCAGTGTAAATGGATATATAAAATGAGTGTGTATGTATGTACAGGACTCAAAATTTCAAGTCCCGAGCTACTAGCTAGGCCTTAAGAGTTACTCACCACCAGTTGCCGCACCTAACCCCTACCCTGCCCTTAACTCTGACCATAAACACACTGTCTTAAATTATCTTGAAATGACACTGTTAAATTTTTTATTCAGAATAAAGTTACAAAAATAAATAACATTACCAATATTAACATAAAGCTTTGTAAAATTGAAAGTAAGTACTCTACATCAATGGGGATGCAAAAAATGTAAGTGCTCAACTTTTAATAAACTTAGTGCATTTTTTCATCACCACAATCACTCCAGATACACGTATACCCAGACCCACAGACCCCAGATACACGTATACCCAGACCCACAGACCCCAGATACACGTATACCCAGACCCACAGACCCCAGATACATGTATACCCAGACATCAGACCCAAGATACATGAACACCCACAGACCCCAGATACATGTATACCCAGACACAGACCCCGGATACATGTATACCCAGACACAGACCCCGGATACATGTATACCCAGACACAGACCCCGGATACATGTATACCCAGACACAGACCCCGGATACATGTATACCCAGACACAGACCCCGGATACATGTATACCCAGACACAGACCCCGGATACATGTATACCCAGACACAGACCCCGGATACATGTATACCCAGACATCAGACCCAAGATACATGAACACCCACAGACCCCAGATACATGTATACCCAGACACAGACCCCGGATACATGTATACCCAGACACAGACCCCGATACATGTATACCCAGACACAGACCCCGGATACATGTATACCCAGACACAGACCCCGGATACATGTATACCCAGACACAGACCCCGGATACATGTATACCCAGACACAGACCCCGGATACATGTATACCCAGACACAGACCCCGGATACATGTATACCCAGACACAGACCCCGGATACATGTATACCCAGACACAGACCCCGGATACATGTATACCCAGACACAGACCCCGGATACATGTATACCCAGACACAGACCCCGGATACATGTATACCCAGACACAGACCCCGGATACATGTATACCCAGACACAGACCCCGGATACATGTATACCCAGACACAGACCCCGGATACATGTATATACAGATATCAGATCCTGTAAAGTGCAGCAGAAACTTTTGGCGCTATATAAATGTTGACAATAATAATAATCAGATCCAAGATACATAAATACCCAGACATCAGACCCCCAGACAGCAAACTCAAGATGCATGTATATCCAGAAATCAGACCCCAGATACATGTATACCAAGTCATCAGACCTCAGATACATGCATACGCAGAAATAGGATAGGCATAAGGCTATCCTAAACAAAAGATAAATCCAGGTAAAGTATCCATGTAATTGGGCGACTATATGGGCCGAAAGGTTCTTATCTGCCGACATTTTTCTATGTTTCTAAATCAGAACCCAGTGTGAGCAGAGCGAGGGAACGTTGACTTGTGGTGCTGCGTGGTAACAGACAGGCAGGGTGCAGCCATAAGAGAACCACAGGGCAGGGCAGGCATGGGCGGCAAATGTCTGGCGCGCCTTCTCTGATGTTATCAAAGGGGGCCGCCAGTTGGTCGCCATCTTGGATTCTCCTGCTGGCGGCCGGGCCTAAAAAAAAAACACGCTGCCACCGGTATATGCAGCACAGGCAGAACAAAATAATTTTTTCTGCTGCCTGCAGGTGCATTTTCACTCGCCCTCACTTAATTTCCACTCGCCAAATGCTAGTAGGCGAGTGGAAATTTTGAGCCCTGTGTATGTATATACACTTTATCGGTTTATAATCTCCTTTATGTTGGTGATGATTAACCTTCACACTGCCAACGTGTAAGATCTGTGTTGTCCGAGTCTCCGGTTAAGGCTAGGGTCAGACGAACGCATTTTCGCGTTGTCTGTGAAAAAGTGCGTTCGAACGAATGGACGCATTTTTTCACGGAGTACGCGATAGCGGTCATACGATGCGCATTTGCATCCGTGATTTTGTACGGATCATCAATAAAACACTTTGTGCATCTGGACGTTATGTTGGCCGGACATTAGCAGTGTCTGACATCTCCAATTCACGCACACACGCCTCTAGCGGACGCAGCGCACTCTGTACAACCGTACTAGAGGTTTTACGTTCTCGACAAAATGCGTTCGTTTGCCACTTGCGTTGCGCAGCCGGACTTTTGTGCGACCGTACTTCGTATATTGGCCGTCATTGCCTGGCACTTGCTGCTACTACGGCCGTGATTAAGTGCGCCTGCACGCGCGTTCGCACTGCCTCAGTCTGACCCTAGCCTAAAGCAGAGGAGAATCAGACGCACCGTGTGTAATATGCAGCGAGGTGGGGGGGGGGGATGAAACAAATGGACCTGCTTATTACGAATGCAGATCTTTAACCATTTAAAATGTATTTATATATTCTATATATTCTTTATATTACGAAATATTTATTTGTGGAATGGGGATTTATTATGGAAATCTGGAGCAGATAATTTTTTTAACTTTTTCTTTGTCCCTTATCTCTAACTTTCAGCTTTTTTAGGACGCAATAGAAAAAGATGCCGCCTTTTTGTTTTTGCATTTTTCGGAAACAAAATTCAGTTGAAGGTGATTTTTCTTTTTTTTTTCTTTTCTCATAAAAATTTGGCTCTATCTGAGCACGATACAGAGCTCCTGAGTTGGTGTTTTTTTAGGGTTGGAGCTAGGGTTAGATGTTTGTAAACCTAACCCTTATTTCTAAGCTTAACCCTAAAAAAAACAAATTCAGGAGAAATCTAAAATTTTCGGATGGCAACGAGTTTTATGAAAGAATTCGGCTTCAGCAAAATTTTGTTCCCGACAAAAATCTTCCAAAAATTACAGGAGGCGTTATTTTTGTCGTATCTGGAAAGAAGAAAAATATATAAATTCAAAGTTTTTATTTCAAGCAACCAAATTTGTTACTTCACTAACAAGCGACATAAAAAAGAAACGGGTGCTCAAGACTTCTGCATTTTATCTTGTTTTTTTATTTTTTCTGTTTATAAACAGATTTATTTATTTAAATCCTATTGGCACAGACGGTCTCAAACAGCCCGGCTCCCTCTGTCACACCTGGACAGTTTGCCTATGGACTGTCTTGGCTCGATGCTGCATGTAATATAGCGTAGATTATGTGCTTTTATATATTTCTACCTTTTGGGGGGGTTTTCTCCCTGTACCCCCCTTTCCTATCACACTCCTGCCTCGGAATGTCATGTTGCCAGACCTGACAGGATTGTAATTGCTCATCCTAACCATTTGTTACTTCTTAAAATGAATTACCAGGCGCTGATTCGCTGGCCGTGTGACGTACGAGCCTGAACTGTCCGCGACGACGCTCGGTGAAATCCCCGCTGGATTGGGTTATCACATTTTCATACGGGCCGCGCGGCAGTCTGCTGGGCCTAATTGCGTTGAGATCCTTTGTTTCGGTGCCATCAGCAGATGAACCCAACATCTGGCTTCATTCAACTAAATGCAGCAAAACACAATGGCCAGATGTTTCCGAGCGGCAAAACAAAAACCCAGACAGACGCAAAAGAGTTTTAATTAGAGCTCCCCCCCCCCCTCCTCACAATGCGCGTCTCGTACGGTTTGGAGTTGCGCGAGGCAGGTAGGTGTCTCGATGCATCGTCTTTTTGTGACACCTTCCTCTATTCATGACTTAGAATCTTTATTTTATGGGATTAATATCCACTATAAAATGCTGCGACTAGGAGGGAAAAATTCTCTTTATTACTCAGATAAAACGACGTATATACATTATAAATAAATGATTCTCTTGCTGCAGAAACAAATGAACATTTACAGCTTTAGCTAATTTATCGCGGCATTGTTTTCCCCCGCAGAAGCGACGTTCTTCCTGACACAGACGCACGCCGTAACGGGGCAATTTCTCTTTTGCTAAATGTCTCTATAAAACACATCCTTTTTATTCCTTAAAATACTACTTTATTTTGGCCTGTTATCCTGTGAACAGCAATCTTCCATATATTTTGAGATTTATACGCTCTTTGCGCGACAAGTGAATGAACGTGCATGGAGACGGTGAAGGTGCCAACAGGTAAATGCGTTTTATTAAAAAGTGACGTGAGAACAAAACTGGAGGAAATAAAGGGACATTAGTGAAATCCCCCCCCCCCGTATTAAATTATCGGACAGATGCTGCAGACAGTACCTGTTTTATTAATATTTTTTTGTTAAAATACTCACCTTTTCTCGGTGCACACTGCTCGTCCCAGTCATTAGCGGTTTCCTAAATGCGGAAGTCCCTGCAATTTTCTTAAGCAATTTGCGTACCTATGCAATTTTCACAGCATACGATGCGCAGATTGCTCAGAACTTGTGTGCAAGTTCTGTACCACTTGCGCAGAACAGATTGGAGCTGTGCGCGCATGCACAGGGTCAATCCAGCTGCTGCTTCTGTCAGGACGCTCGCTGTTGCAGAATGAGGTCAGTGATTGTAGCATGCTGCCTCTTTCCTGGAATTTGTGTTTTGGGCATAGCGGGGGGGAGGGGAGAGATTGACCCTAATCACTTGTTCTAGGAATCCACCTGAACATGGATCAGGAGATACTGTTGCACACTTCGCAATGTGTCATTGTTTGGTGGTCACCATGCACCCCTTGCTGTAGTGATGCTTTATGTTGTTACCAACGCTAGAATGACATCACATCGTGTTTCATTTAACAAAGACAGAATTAATTTTTTATTAATGCTGAATCAAACCATTTTGATATTTCTGGACACTGTATATACTGTAAATATGTTGTGTTTTCTTGGTGCGCTTCCTGTACCAGATTGTAACAGCTGTAGACTGATTTTTCTTTTGTCACCAATGTACAAATCTCCGCTGCTCCCCTCAGGTCCCAGTTTGGCGTGGAGCCTTTCTCTTGGAGTAAGGATTAGGTGCTGATTTATGAGGGGGGATTACCAGCCCCTGATACTTTGTAGCTGAGGGAAATGTGGATGTGTGAGAGCGAGCGGCCACTGTTACTGCGAGAGTCCCGCTTACAATAACAGGCCGGCTTCATGTAGTTATGACAAGTACAAGTAGCAAATCGTTAAAGTAGAAAACCCGGTTTTGTGTGGTGACAACGAGATGGCCTTTGAAGTGGAAGGAGAGTGTTTTATGAATAAATGGAGTGCAAAGTGATTGGGCTAACCACTATTTACAGAATCCCCCTGTCCGCGTGCCGGCATTTGGAGAGCACTTCTTAGAGTAGTAAATGACACCATAACCAGGTTTAAATTTATGATGTGCTAAAAATGTAAACACCGCAAAGCGATACAGTTCTGCCTGCGCAGAGCATGACTATAGGCTGTCTGGGCTTCCCCCGTATAGTGCTAAATCTCTATAGGAGCTTTATGGTGGCTGCTTCGCTTGACATGGGCGCAGAGAATTACTGAGACCTTGTAAAGTGTCTGCATGAACCCGAGTCAATGGAAACCTGCCCTTCTAATATTTTAATGGGGTGTATTAGCGATCGCGACTTGTTGATACACCGTGAATGCATAATGCAACTTTTTAAGATTGCTGCTCATATCGGATTTCCTTGGTTTGCAGCCTGGCAGGCGTTGGTTTGGTTACATAAGCATCGAGGACTCCATCTCATCAGCGCTGATTGACAGCTTGCATCGTCAATGTTTGCGGCTGCAGATTCAAAATTAACGGCTCAAGCTGCTATTCCGAAAGAGGAGCCATAAGCTTTGCTTGGATGTTGCGGCTGCTTTCTGTACGTTAATGGCTCCTATACTTTGTGTAGGAGCTGATACTTTGTTTAGGAGCCGTTAATTTTCAGCTAGTCAGAGGTGAACAAGATTTTCCAATGCAGCTTGTTCTTTTCGTCTTGTGTCAGTCAGGGCCGGATTAACATAGGGGCAGATGTAGCAGCAGCTCCAGGCCCATGACCCAGAATAGGCCCACAGAAAAAATAAATTTGACTGCAATGATGGGCATTTGGACCTCCTATATCTCCAGCTCCATAGCAGCTAAAGGGTCATGTCAGGTATCACCGGAAAGGCCAGAGCATGACATTTCCAATGATACCAAACCTGACCAGGTTTTATGTAAAAATGAAAGTAAAATATTTATTTTTTATTTCTAACACCTCAATATTTTTCCCTTTCAATTATAAAGGGAACAATGATGCTGCAGTAACTCACCATCACATTTCTCATGTCACTAACAAGCGTGGAAGTGATGGTACAATCCATTATTATGAATTGTTACATCAAGAACCTAAACTGCCGCTCTGCAGCAAAGTGCACTGGGGGGGGGGGGCTTTGGAACCCTGCGCCACTAATCTTTACACCTCGAAGATCAAATGAGGTGTCGTTGGACAGGACAGGGTCTCGCCTTTGCATTAATACCAAACATGACCATGTAAAATCTAAGCAAGAAGAAAACAAACTTTTTTTATTATCTGTTGTTCCAAAGCGATGGCATTGTCCATTTGTCACGTATAAAATGAGCAATACCACTGCTATTACTCACCTTCTCATTTCCCACGCTGGGAGCAAGGTCAGTGTTTTATACATAATCATATTATTCATAAAATATCAATTTTTTTGGTTGAAATTGTATATTTTCTCAGAAACCTGTAGTAACAGGTTCCCATTTAATTATTTTAACAAGAATTACCTATAGAATATATAACCAGAGTTTGGATGATAGAATATGAAAAAATAATTTTACACGCTGTGATGATTGAAAATTTACTCCCACAGTATCTGCCTGGTTAGAAATACCGGTATCTGCACTACTAAATAACCTAAAATAGGTTTTCAGTTCACTAAATTCCAAAAAAAGCCCACCAAAATATTCAGCTCCAGGCCCATAGAGATCTTAATCCGGCCCTGGTGTCAGTAACCTGCAAAGAAGGCGCTCTCAGAACCTGGTCTTAAAATAAGGATATTTCATTTTTTGTTGGTTGTCCTTTTATTTTATGTTGCTGATATCTTACATCTGTTTTGTCTTGTTTGTTTTTAATTAAGAAAATATTTTCCTGCTATATGTCTCTCTGGGCGCATCCATTGTGTGATATTTCCTCTATATGTGTCACTGGGTGCATCCATTGGGTGATATTTTCCTGTCACTGGGCGCATCCAGTGTGTGATATTTTCCTCGGTGTCACTGGGTGCATCCATTGTGTGATATTTTCCTCTATATGTGTCACTGGGTGCATCCATTGGGTGTTATTTTGTATCTTTCCATCACTTGCTCCTCACTGTGTGACTTTGGTCGTAGAATGGAGTGAATAGGTCAGTCACCGACTCACATCATCGTATTGTGTGGGATGTATTCAAAGCACATCACCAGGTGGTAGATTAGAAGCCTTTTAAGATCCCTGTTTTATCTCCTTCAGCTGCCAACTCTCATCTCAGCCTGGAACACAATAGCCCCCTGAAGCCTTATATAAACAACCCCCCCCTCCACCTCATTAACTGTTAGTGAGGAAGACGAACCACATAAAGTAAATTATTTGGACAGATTTTGGTAACTGTTGTATCCACAAAATGGAAACTGGAGATAAAAAAAACCTTATTTTTCTGTTTCTTTTTTTTTTTTTTACATACAAAGAAAAAAAAAGACAGCCTGTGTTTTATAATTTGTCTTATGTGTATTATCATGTGATTTTTTTTGCTTGTAATGCAAAGTTATCTAGTTACAGATTGTGTAAGTGCTAGTGGCCCGTTAAGTGATTTTGCTTTTGATAATCACTTAACACTTTAAAATAGCTGAGAAAATCCTTTACTTATTTTTGGTCCTATGGTGCAGGTGCTGTCTCCTCTTTCCTTATGCAGCAGACCACTGGGAACAAATGGTCCCTAGGATCCTTCAACTGCCCCAGAGCACCCGCACGAGGTCGCTCAGAGCTCTCGCAGGGTCGCACTTCTTTCCCTGGAGTCTTTTGAACTCCAGGAGACGATAGCAGTGGCGTGACGTGCCACTTTGACACTGTATGGGTGGTCATCCACCTCTCCAAAGTAAGTCAGAGTAAATATTAAAGAAGCACCAATCCTAAAAGTCAAAGCACTGTAATAATCTGGATAGAAATTCACACCGTATTCTCTTTTTCACACTCCTTTTATAGCATTATTTAACTGCAATTTATCCAATAAAAAAGGTTTAAATCTGAGCCCCAACACAAAATCGCTATAAAATTACCAGTTGTCGTGCAGTGCTCCTCATTCGCTGCTGCCGGTTGGACTGAACTCTAGGCCGTTTCCCTGCAGCCAATGACACCTCGCGCATCTGCTGCATAGGTGGGCTAGAGGATGGGCCGCCACAGCAACCGGAGGGACCCCTATCACTTTTAATGCCCTCCCGATAAAGGGTTAAACATCAATGTTTGTTAATGAAAGTGGTTGCACAAAAAAATACTTAAAAAGAAAAGCCCACAAACTTAAACATCAGATGGGTCCACAAGAAAAACTTTAAACACTGACATACAAACCTTGGGAGAAGACCTCCAGAAAGTTTTACGTTCATTTTTACTGCTTGCCCCTCCCTCCACAGTTTGAGCCTGGGCACAGAGGTATTTCACTCAAAACTACCTTGAGACCTAGCATTTAAGGTAATGTGTTCATTGTGTGTGTGTATATGTAGTCTATGTATGTCCCTGAACTTTGTTTATTTTATACTATTTTTACTGTGGAAAAGTGCATGTGATCATAGCTTGGAGAACTTAGATTATTTTAATTTGTTTAACAAAAATGTAAATATTCCTTCAATATACAGCCTCCTGGTGCATAACTAAGCTCGATTTCATGCCGAATAACCTTTTTAACTATAATGTATCATGAATAGATTTTCATCCAAAATCATTTCATTAAAGTAATTCCAATTTAAATCAATTGGTTTTAAATAAAAAAATTGATTTTTTTTAATGTTTTTAATCCACCCTGATTGGAAGTTAATGATGTGACCCCCTCGTATAAAAGAGGGACTTCTCTGCTTTCAGAGGAGGGCTCTCAAACTTTTCTAAATAAAGCACAGTATGAGATGAGAGCATTCAAAATTGCACACCCCAGCAAGATAAAGTATCCCTTTCCATCCATCTGGTGCAGATTTTCATCTTTTTATAGTGATAATTTGTGTTTTAGGGTGCCAAGCGGCTCTTTTTTTTAAAAGGGGGATTTCCGGACTTATGATTTTTGCAGTATGCTGTCTCGGTAAGTAAACCTGTGGGGAGACAAAGGCTGAATAACAGCCCTGCTAAGCCACAGATAAACACTTGGAACAACCGGCAGAAGTAGTTAACCATCTCCTGCAGTATATATGAACAAGTGACATCTCCTCAGAAAGTGCATGTTACCTCCTTCCCAAAAAGGGGTCACTTGATTATGTCAGTTTTAAGGACCATGAAATCTACATCTTACAATTTAACCACTTCAGCCATTGCAAGCTGCATAGTTTTTCTTAGTCTGCAATCTGCTGGCTCTCCATCCCGAATTTCAATATATAATATATATATATCAGGTTACCATGACACAACACTTTTAGGATGAGTCAAAGCAAACACAAGCTGTTCCTCTTCACTGCAGGGAGGAAATCGATGTGGGACATCTCCCACACGTCTTTAGCACTGAAGGGGCTAAAGTTTAAGCTCACCTGCCAATGTTGAGGCACACCATGTTTTCCCAGGTCTACCCAATTAGCTGTGGCTGCTGAGCGTTCAAAGGTGAGACTGAGATCTTATACTGTACACCCCAAATAAGGGCTGTTTTTTGTTATACAGGACAAAAACGTGTCTATGCGAATTGGCAAGAGCGCTATTGGTCTGCCCGAAGTTATGTACACCCTCACGTTTCATAGGGAGGGTATAGCCTGATTGCTTTTTACAGCAGATTGCAAGTTAGGTTGCAGCCACAACTGGAATGTCAAGAACATCTGTTGGCACGAGTTATAGCAACTAGGGATGCACCGAAATGAAAATTTGGGACCCAAACCGATACCGAAAATGCAAGATGAGCTTGGCCAAAAACCGATACCGAAAATGACTTTCTATATATGACTATATGTACACATACTGTGTATACATGTGTCTGGTGTGTGTAATAAAAAAAAAATATATATATATTATAGTGATGCTCCTTCGAAATGAAAATTTTGGAACGAAACCGAAAATGACTTTTTTTTTCCCCATCAATTTATTTTAAGATAGTTTTTTTTTTGTATAATTTTATTAATACTAGACTTTATTAAATTAATATCATGAATTTAAATTAATCCACATTAAAAGTTTTAAGATATTTTTGTCCTATTTTGGTTGAGTTATTTTGCATCTAGTGCATACATTCATTTGTAAAATTTTTGGACACACACATTTTAGGCTAAGGTCAGACGAAAGCAGTTTTAACGTGCGTTTAGCCGCACGAAATCACGGCCGTGCTAGCAGCAAATGACGTCCAATGCCGGGGAACATACGACGAACGGCCGCACGAAAGTTCGTCCGCGCAACGCAAGTGGCAAACGAACGCATTTTTTCGAGAACGTCAAACCGCTACTAGTGATGTACAGAGTGCGCTGCGGCCGCATAGCGGCGTGTGTGCGTGATTAGGAGACGTCAGACGCTGCTAATGTCCGGCCAACATAACGTCCAGACTCAAAAAGTGTTTTATTGATGATCCGTACAAAATCACGGACGAAAATGCGCATCGTATGACCGCTATCGCGTATTCCGTGAAAAAATACATCCATTCGTTCGAACGCACTTTTTCACGGACAACGCGACAAATGCGTTAGTCTGACCCTAGCCTTATAGTTGCAGAAGACATTTACACATCCCAGAAATTTAGAGAACTTTGAATTGCTGGGATGTGTGAATGTCTTCTGCAGCTATAAAGTTTATTTGTTGTGTGGAGACTTTTAATCAAATTTTTTTTGCCCTCCACCACAACTTAAATGAGTAGATATATATCTATAATGGCTCCGAAAAAGACAAACTATTGCAAAATGAATGTGTATATGTTCCATTAACCTTTTTGGAGGCAAGGATGTAAGCTCCCACATTAACCCCCCCCCCTCTTGTCCTCAAAGCAGACACCACTGGCAGGAGGTCAGTGATAAATCACTTGTTTCTCTTCACTGAGGCCAGAGGTTACTGATAGTGTGGATCATACAGTTAACCCTTTGTGTGCAGAAAAAAATAGGTGTAGCAGCTCCTGCCTCTTTCCAATTACAATTATCTCCAGCTAAGCAGCATTGAAAGAGTGCTCGCTCAGTGTCAGCTGGGATCAGCAATTTTCGACTGGTGTTTTGCTTCCGGGCCGAAGCCGATAACCCCATTATCGGCAGAATCTATTGGTGGCTGAAATTCCGGTGCATCCCTGATAGCAACCCTTGACAATCCATTCAGTCTAGTCTCTGTTCTTATAGACCTGTCTTTTTGTTGTCTGAGCTTCGATTGTAATCCAGACATGGAGTCTTTGCTCGAGCTGGTTTGAGTGGCATTGGCTGTAAACGCACGATGTGGCTTACGTAGGCTGAAATGATGGTGGGGTTTGCGTCATCTCTTGTGCAGAGGAGGCTTCCTTGGCATTTCCTTTCTGGTCGGCCTTTTTGGGTGATGGCAGATTGATTTCCGTATGGTATTGTCTTCTCTGTAATGGCGCCATGGAGTTAAAACCTCCCTATGACACCTGAGTACACCTTGTAAAGCAGACAACGCATACGGTTACCTGCTCTTGGTGCTGTCATAGACATGTTTTTTTTTTTTGGTTGTTTATAGACCCAACTTGCCTCCCTTCCCAATCTTGGAGATTTTTGTCTTTGAGCTTTTAGACTGGGGTCAATTAAACTCACGAAATGCATCCATTGTAATGACAGCCATCATAGAATTTTAATGGATTGTATAGGGGAACAACACACGCACCTTTTCATGCCCGATAGAATGGTTGCGGATTTTTGGTGGACGTCAAACTGCTAGGACGCACCTAGGGGCATGTCTATATACATGATGCTTTCTATAGGTGGCAGGACATCAGACAAGCGTCTCCATTGACGTCAATGACGCGTGTAAGAAACTACAAAACACAACGGCATCTTTTGGCTTCCACGTTTCTCGATGTTATCTTAACGTCAAAATTCTTTCACGTAGTGTAGCGTCCACCTGTACGTCCTTGTAACAGTGTGTCCGTTACAATAGATATACTTTCTGGGCACGTGTGGCCCCAGCCTAAAGTTTCCAAGGCAAATGGTGTAGAGTTTGATTTTGTTTTAAGGTTAAAACCGATGTGTCGTTCCAGGTTGGAGACAAAACTTCAATGTTTTCACTACAAAACCTCCAAAAAAGTAATATATTTTTGAGACGTTGTAATCAAAATTGTATTTTGGCATAAAACTGACTTGGACATGGTCTGGATCCTGGAGCCGAGTTGCACTTGCCAGTGAAAAGATGACATTGGGCAAATGGCACCCAACATGCGGCAGCGACCCCCCCCCCGCGCTTAGACTCGCAGACTCTTAACTGGGCTGCCATAACGAGCCGGGTAAACACCCGAGTGCGGGAAAGCGCACTCAGCGCCGAGTGAAACAAAAACTGTTGATCAGTGAGGTCCATCATGCTCCCGTGATTACATTGCGTACCTAAAGCTTGCAGTGTTTTCGGGTTGCAGGTGGCACCCCCACTTCTGCTTTCGACGGCGATCGTTTATGCTCTCTAGAAGTGAAATCAGGTGAAGTCCGATCGGGCAGGGAATTGACTGTCAATGTCACCTTCTATCCCCGAGCTGATCTCTTAATGGGCAGAATCGGCTGATTTAATTTGTGGTCAGGAGCTGCTGTCTCCTATTAGGAGACTGTGTATGCAATGCTGCTCCTGCTTGCTGTGTGCTGTAATGCCCCCTGATGGAGGCTCGCGGCGTTGCATGCATTTTATTCTAGTGGTGTCGGCCTGTACATGTATGTTGATACTCAACGTGACAATATGAGGGTTGTTCGCATCCAAATTTGCCACCGAATCGCACTGAAAAGTGCATTTAACAGTATCTGCAGTTTCGGGGCAATTCATTTATTCACGAAGCTGTAATTTCACCAAATACAACAAATTGACAGCGAAATACTGTGCATTCCATTGAAATTCGGCGTGGTTTGGCACCACCAAAATTGTCTCCTAGAGAACTCAAAACTTTTTTTTTTCTTAAGACCATTTATTTTTTACAAAAATATTTGCTTTTTTTTTTTTTTTTTTTTTAAGACGTTTTATTATCTTGAAACAGCCCTTTTTATTATCTGATACATTTTTATTGAGTGTTTTTCAGAAAGCACCAATTTTTCAATGAAAATTATGTGTTTTCTCGTTCGGCCCACTTTTGTACGCTTTGGTGACTTTTCAGTTTGCTGACCCTGCATTGAATTCAGTATTCACCTCAGGGTCCACAAAGTGTGCCGAACGGGAGCTGCCAAATGCTGCCGATCAGCCACCATGTTCCGCCACACGCCACTGAAAAAAAACCAATCAGCCGCCGAACTGGGGGGGGACGGACAAAAACGCCTGCTATTCTTTAAAAGGCATTTAAAACAATAGAAATGCATGGGAATAATAAGGTCCTATAATAAAACTGTCTATAACAATAAAAAAGTAAAAAAAACATGGCTAAAAGATCCAAAAAAATAAAGGCTTTTTGCTGATACGAATAAACGGTTTAAATAAAGATGGTAATGTTTTTAAACCTTGAATCCTATGGGATTCGCTGTGTTTAAACCTGTTGAACTGAATCACCGAAAATCTGAGCATTTTGCCAACATTTCGGTGCAGCTCAGTGTTCTGTGAATAGGTTAACCAATTCTTCTCTATGGGACATATTCATTGCGGCAATCTGAGGCGAACTGTATCGTATTTTGCTGTCAATTCGTCAGGGTGCAGAAATGGACAGCTCTCCGAATAGCCTTACTGCCACGAAATTGCGCAGTACGGAGCAAATCACCGCTCGGTGCAATTCGGCGCTTATTGAATAACCCTTTTATTGTTTTAAACTGCTATTGGGAACCCCCCCCCCCCGTTTGAAATTCACCAAGGTCAATTTGGTGCTTTTCGCCAACATCCGACAACTGCTTCTGTGACTCAATTTTCTGCCAAATACAGTGAATATTCAATAAATAGTGAATTCGCTGAGTTTTTGACGAAATGGAAACATCGAAGTGCACCAAAATTGAACTCCATTACGGTGTTTTGTGAATAGACCCCCCCCCATATGTTATTACTTAACTTTTATTTTGTTTATCCGTGTATTTCAGCCTTCTAGTTCCTTAATAAATCCATTTCTGTAAACCAGTGACTCTGCGTGACTCTGCGTGACTCCCCATAACTGCATCATCCTGATACCCAGAGAATTAATCAATGGGTTTTTTTCTCCCCTGATGGCACAGCGGGCATATTCCAAGATGGCAATGCCAGGATTCATCGAGATCAAATTGTGCAAGAGTGGTTGAGGGAGCATGAGACATCATTTTACACATGGATTGGCCCCGCACAGTCCAGACCTTAACCCCATTGAGGTTAATCTTTGGGATAATGTGCTGGAGAAGACTTTACGCAGCGCCGCGACTCTCCCATCATCAATACAAGATCTTGCCACAAATTAATGCCGCTATGGACGCCAATAAATGCTGTGACATTGCATGAGCTTATCCACACGATGCCGCGGCGAATGCGTGACGCAATCACAGCAAAACGATGCCGCGGCGAATGCGTGACGCAATCACAGCAAAACGATGCCGCGGCGAATGCGTGACGCAATCACAGCAAAACGATGCCGCGGCGAATGCGAGATGCAATCACAGCAAAAGGCAACACAACCACATGTTACAGTGTGTGAGTTTATGTCTCATATGCAAAAGTCATCAGAGTCAAGCAAATAATGAAAACCAGAAACAATCAAGGGCCATCAGGAACATATGACAAAAAAGTCCAGCAAATGCCCCTCAAGCCGGAAAAAAAATAAACACACAAAGGGGCACTAGAAGACATCATCGGGGGACAGAAAAAGGGGGCAATATGAAATACAAAAAGTAAAAGAAAAGACCAGGGGTCTCACCATCCCATGTCCAAAAATGGGAGCAGGGCTGTAAGGGCAGGGTACCGCGAGACCATCCAGGACTCCCCGTCCCCCCAGGCAGGCAGACAAGACATAGGCGACTCAGGTCGTAAAATCCTTTATAAATAAATAAAATAAAATAAATAGGTCAAGAAAGGCCCAGACGAAGTCGCAATCTGCACTGACCACGTTCTGACGGGAGGCAGCAGGCAGTGTTCCTGCTGGTGTTGAGGGAGCCACACGGCGCCATCACAGAAGGCCGCGTGGCCTCCACTAGACATCGGCTTAGGTCTTCAGGGGCTTCTCCGGCCTCGACTTCCCTTTCCTGGGCAGGAGGCCATCGGCCATCTGTCAGATACAGGCTGCTGGGCTCTGACATCTCGTCTACGTGCCGAACGTTCGGTACAACCCCACCATTCAAGACCCCACTTACCACTCAAAGCTGTCCAACCTTCCTTGAGTCAGCAGAACCCGGTAACGAGGTGGCCTCCATCTCGTTCACACGCGGGGCGCACACATCCCGGCAGCCCTCCCGGCATGGCCAGCAACCGATGCAAGACTCCACTGGTGAGCGGGCCATCATCATCCTCCTCCAACAACGCCGCCAGGCGGGCATCTAGGCCTGAAAGTGTGGCCTCCACAACTCCAGCAGAGGGAAGGGATCTGTCCCTCCACTCCTGCTTTATCACCATCCAGAATGGCCTGGAGACGTGGGCCCGCCATCTCCACAGCCCTCATCATGGTCCCATCAGGGGACAAGGCAGCGGGGCAGGGAGACATCAGGAGCTGGGTGGTAGGCTGCAAGATGGCCGCCGGCATCACTCCAGCTGAGAACGGCCGCCAAATGTAAGTCTCTGGTCCAGAGGGGGAACAAAACGGGCTCCGGACAACACACTCCCGGTGGCCGGCCACTTAGTGTCCTCAGGTACAAAAATCAGTAGGGAGAGTCAGCAAAAGACCCCAGGGTGAGAAGGACGTGTCAGAGCTCCATCATAACATGACCTCTCCCGTCCACAGCTGGCCACGCCCCCCCAGATCAGTCGATAATTTTTATGGTTTATTTTAATTGAGAGACAGAATTACAACAAATACATAAAAAAAAACACCTTTCAAAAACGTTTATAAATTGATTTGCATTTATTGCGTGAAATAAGTATTTGACCCCTTCACAAAACATGACTTGGTACTTGGTGGCAAAACCCTTGTTGGCAATCTCAGAGGTTTCTTGTAGTCGGCCGCCAGGTTTGCCGCATCTCAGGAGGGATTTTGTCCCTCTCCTCTTTGCAGATCCTCTCAAAATCATTAAGGTTTCGAGGCTGATGTTTGGCAACTCCAACCTTCAGCTCCTTCACAGATTTTCTATAGGATTAAGGTTTGGAGACTGGCCAGGCCACTCCAGGACCTCAATGTGCTTCTTCTTGAGCCACTCCTTTGTTGCCTTGGCCGTGTGTTTTGGGTCATTGTGATGCTGGAATACCCATCTACAACCCATTTTCATTGCCCTGGCTGAGTGAAGGAGGTTCTCACCCAAGATTTGACGGTACATGGCCCCGTCCATCGTCCCTTTGATGCTGGGAAGTTGTCCTGTACCCTTGGCAGCAAAACACCCCCAAAACATAATGTTTCAACTTCCATGCTTGACGGTGGGGATGGTGGTCTTGGGGTCATAGGCAGCATTCCTCCTCCAAACACGGCGAGTTGAGTTAATGCCAAAGCGCTGGATTTTGGTCTGATCTGTCCACAACACTTTCACCCAGTTCTCCTGTGAATCATTCAGATGTTCATTGGGAAACTTCAGACGCACCTCAGGGGTGTGGGAATTATATCGCCCGACGCCCGGGACATGAAGATCCGGGCAAGTAGTTTTTTTTTAAGATGCAGTCCGGCGGGCTAGAAGCCCGCCGGACTGCGGACGAATTACAAGGACGCCCCGATACCGGAAGCCGGCATTGAGCCGGCTTGCCGGCATCCGAGGGGCTTGGGCGGCTGTTCGAATGCTCTATCGGCATTCGGACAGCCGCCCCTGGAGCTCTCCGGCATACTTACCTTCCTGAGCGGCGCCGGGAAAGTTTCCGCGCTTCCGCTCGTTGAAGGACCCAAGCCGCGATCATGTGGGAGTCCCACGCGATCGCGGCTAGGGTCCTTCAACGAGCGCACGCGCAAAGACTTTGTTGGCGCTGCTCAGGAAGGTAAGTATGCCAGAGAGCTCCAGGGGCGGCTGTCCGAATGCCGATAGAGCATTCGAACAGCCGCCCCATGTCTGGTCTGGGGTCTGAGCTGGGGCATATATCCATGAGAGCTTGGGGGCATATATCCATGAGAGCTTGGGGGCATATATCCATGAGAGCTTGGGGCATTTATCCATGAGAGCTTGGGGGGCATTTATCCATGAGAGCTTGGGGGGGCATTTATCCATGAGAGCTTGGGGGGGCATTTATCCATGAGAGCTTATGGGGGGGGATTTATCCATGAGAGCTTGGGGGGGGCATATATCCGAGAGCTTGGGGGCAGTATCCATGAGCTGGGACAGTATCTCCATGAGCTGGGGCAGTATCTCCATGAGCTTGGGGGCAGTATCTCCATGAGCTTGGGGGCAGTATCTCCATGAGAGCTTGGGGGCAGTATATCCATGAGAGCTTGGGGGCAGTATCTCCATGAGAGCTTGGGGGCAGTATCTCCATGAGAGCTTGGGGGCAGTATAGCCATGAGAGCTTGGGGGCAGTATATATCCATGAGAGCTTGGGGGCAGTATATATCCATGAGAGCTTGGGGGCAGTATATCCATGAGAGCTTGGGGGCAGTATATCCATGAGAGCTTGGGGGCAGTATATCCATGAGAGCTTGGGGGCAGTATATCCATGAGAGCTTGGGGGCAGTATATCCATGAGAGCTTGGGGGCAGTATATCCATGAGAGCTTGGGGGCAGTATATCCATGAGAGCTTGGGGGCAGTATATCCATGAGAGCTTGGGGGCAGTATATCCATGAGAGCTTGGGGGGGGGGGATATATACATGTGAGCTGGGGGCATTTTTATGAAGTCTGTTCTTATTGGAAAGTGGTCACATGACATAAAATAAAAGTATCGGTGAGTACTTGAAAAAAGTATCGGTACTTGGTCTTAAAGTGGTATCGGTGCATCCCATATATATATATATATATATATATATATAACAAAATAGTGTTTAAATAAAAGTCTTTATTCATCACATGTATCTGACGCTGCCTCCTATAGGCTGTTATGAATAAAGACCTATTTAAACACTATTTTGTTGAAATTATCAGGACAAGTTGATCGTCCTGAGGGACAAGTATATTTTTTTTACATTTCCACACCCCTGCGCCTGTACATGCGCTTTTTTGAGCAGGGGGACCTTGCGGGCGCTGCAGGATTTCAGTCCTTCGCAGCGCAGTGTACTACCAATTGTTTTCTTGGTGACTATGGTCCCGACTGCCTTGAGATCATTGACAAGATCCTCCCGTGTAGTTCTGGGCTGGTTCCTCACCGTTCTCATGATCATCGAAACTCCAAGAGGTGAGATCTCGCATGGAGCCCCAGACCGAGGGAGATTGACCGTTACTTGGTGCAATTATTCGCAAATTGAAGAAACACAAACTGTTGTCACCGTCTCACCAAGCTGCTTGGCAATGGTCTTGTGGCCCGTTCCAGCCTTGTGTCGGTCTACAATCTTGTCCCTGACCTCCTTGGACGGCTCTTTGGTCTTGTCCATGGTGAGAGTTAGCAATCTGATTGATTGCTTCTGTGGACCGGTGTCTTTTATACAGGTAACAAGCTGAGATTAGGAGCTGTCCCTTTTATTTATAAAGGATTTTACCAGGAAGGATACATTGAGATTTCTCTCGTTTCCAAGTATGTTAGAGAGCGCTCCTAATCTTAGCTCGTTACCTGGGAGACAGAAATCTCACTGATTGAAATGAGGATCAAATACTTATTTCACTCATTAAATTGCAAATCAATTCATAACTTTTTTGAAATTAGTTTTTTTGTGGAGGTTTTTGTTGTTGTTCTGTTTCTCACTGTTACAATAATCCATTAAATTGATCATTTCTTAGTCAAACCTACAAAATCAGCAGCGGATCAACTCTTTTTTTTCTCGTGTGTGTGTGTGTGTAAGATAGATATAGATATATAGATATAGATATCTATTTATCAAATCTTTTCAACAGTGGGGAATACAGATTTTGTTTTACAATGGGAGCGCTGAGGCTCAGACCTGCGCTGGAGCTGCTCCTGTAACTCCCCCTGCTGGTTACTGGAGAGTTGCTGTGGCTTTGATTTAACCCTTACATGGCATCGGAGAAGACCAGGAAAATCAGAGGCATTTGGGAACATTCTCCACATGGAAATGTAAAAACTAGTGGATCTGCAACATTATAACCAATGTTAATCGGATCCACGGACTGTTACTTGTATTATTGTGTCAATACTTTTTTTAATTCTTTTTTTTAGTAGTAACCTCTTCTTTTTTTCTCCTCGATGCATGTGTGTGTATATATGTACATATATATATATAGGCACATCCCATTTTATACGTCATTGCTTTGAAAAGCATTTGTTTAAGAAAATCCGGTAAGAGTTTAACAGGCAGTGGCATTGATTTTGGGTGTATGTGTTTAAGAGGTTGTTTGGTTTTGTGTATTTGTTTGTATTGGTTTGTGACTGTGTGTTTATGATACTGATGGAAATTCTGGTAACTTGTAGCTTTGGTCCATGAGTTTAAGGCTGGGGTCAGAATAACGCATTTTTAATGTGCGTTTAGCGTCACTTAATCACGGCCGTTGTAGCAGCAAATGACGGCCAATATACAAAGTCCGGCCGCGCAACGCAAACGACAAACGCATTTTTTCGAGAACGTAGAACCGCTAGTACTGACGTACAGAGTGCGCTGCGCGCTAGCGGCGTGTGTGTGTGATTAGGAGACGTCAGACGCTGCTAATGTCCGGCCAACATAACGTCCAGACACAAAAAGTGTTTTATTGACGATCCATGAAAAAACACACACGTAAATGCGCATCGTTTGACAGCTTTCGAGTCCACCGTAAAAAAAATACGTCCGTGCGTTCGGACGCACTTTTTGACGGTCGATGCCAAAAATGCGTTCGTTTGACCCTAGCCTTAGAGAATTTTGTCAATCCCTGTTCGATTTATTACTGTTTATATAGCGACAAACGTTTCTGCGGCGCATTAATCCAAGAGGGGTGTGTGTGTGTGTTTTTGTTTGTTTGTGTTTGTTTTCTACTAGGACCTGGTTCTCTTCACAAATATTTTGTGACCGGCTATGTGGCTGCACAGATTCTCTCTATCCTGTGATTGTGATTCAATATGAAAATACATACATTAATGATGCAGCTTACAAGCAGGTCCAGGCAATGGCAGGGGGTGTGTGTCTTCTAGGGCTGGTTCAGCTAGAAGCCCCCTTACTCCCCCCCCCCCACCCTTACTCCCCCCCCCACCCTTACTCCCCATCCCCCCACCCTTACTCCCCCTCCACCCTTACTCCCCCTCCACCCTTACTCCCCCCTACCCTTACTCCCCCCCCACCCTGACTCCCCCCCACCCTTACTCCCCCCCACCCTTACTCCCCCCCACCCTTACTCCCCCACTCCCCCCCTCCCCCCCACCCTTACTCTCCCCCCCACCCTTACTCCCCCTCCACCCTTACTCCCCCCTCCACCCTTACTCCCCCCCTCCACCCTTACTCCCCCCCACCCTTACTCCCCCCCACCCTTACTCCCCCCCCACCCTTACTACCATTTAAATAAGATGCAAACATATTTTTGCATTACAAACAAAATCCCCTTATAAAGCACACGCTGTGTTTTTTCTTTTGAAGTAATTGCACGTAAAAAGGAAAAATATATTTAGAGTTTATTTTTTTTATCCCCGGTTTCCATTTTGTGGATTTTTCCCATGATGCAACATTTATCAAAATCATATGGTGAGTTTTACTTTACTGCTGTGGTTTAACAGTCAGTGGGGGTGGGGGAATGAATGTTTAGATAAGGCTGTGGTGGTGTGATCCAGGCTAACTGAGATAAGAGCTGGCAGCTGAATGAAATAACACAGGGAGTTTAAGACTTCTAATCTCCCCCCTGGTGATGTCCTTTGAATGCACCCCACACAATACAATGTGAGTTGGTGACTGACCCATTCACTCCATTCTATGACCAAAGCTGCACAGTGAGGAGCAAGTGATGGAAAGATACAAAATATCACACAATGGATGCACCCAGTGACACCTATAGAGGAAATATCACACAATGGATGCACCCAGTGACACAGAGGGAAATATCACACAATGGATGCACCCAGTGACACATATGGAGGGAAATATCACACAATGGATGTGCCCAGTGACACATATAGAGGAAACATCACACAATGGATGCACCCAGTGACACAGAGGGAAATATCACACAATGGATGCACCCAGTGACACAGAGGGAAATATCACACAATGGATGCACCCAGTGACACAGAGGGAAATATCACACAACGGATGCACCCAGTGACACATATAGAGGAAAATATCACACAATGGATGCACCCAGCGACACATATAGAGGATAATATCACACAATGGATGCACCCAGTGACACATATAGAGGAAAATATCACACAATGGATGCACCCAGTGACACATATAGAGGAAAATATCACACAATGGATGCACCCAGCGACACATATAGAGGAAATATTTTCTTAACTAAACATGCAAGAGAAAAACAAAGCACATTTTTCCAGTGTCACTCTGCTCTTCGGGAGAAAAAGCGGTGGATTAGGCTGCTCTTTTCATCGCAGGATGAGAGGCGAGTATGGGATCTTTAGGGGGGTGTTTAGAGATTGTTAAATGATTTTGCATTTGCAGATTCATTTAGCGCCAGCTTGTAGGAGGGGGTAAAATTTGTCAGTTCCCGTCCTGACGGTAACTTGTGTCGGCACCTTCTAATACCTCACTTGTCGAAACGTTAAAAAAAAATGATTGTGATCCCCATGTTAAGTATAGGAGACGCGAAGTGCAGCAGGCTCGCACAAACTGCGGGGGGGACGGGGACCTTCACCCGACTGTAGCGTCAAGATCGGAATATCGTTAAAGACGTTAAAGCTACTTATTCTAGCGCCAACGATTACATCTCAAGACCCTGCTATGGAATAGAGCCCATAATTTATTGGGGATAAGATGATCAAAATAAAGTGCACCTTCTAGATGTGGTGTCGCTCTCAGGTTAACGGGACATTCTACTCATCCTGACCACTTTTGAAGTGGTCAGGAAGTGAGGAGTGCACCCCCCCCCTTTTGATCTGGTTTCATCGTGGCGTGAAGTGGAGTTTTCTCCACCCAACCCAGCGTCACCAGCCTCCGGGATTTTGAATTTCCCGGCTGCCGGTCACCAGATCGGTCACTAGTGTTGTCACACACAGAGCGCGGCCGACGTTGCCCTCTGAGTCCAATCGCTATGACGAACGTTCCCAGAGAGGCAGCGGTGGATCAGATATGTGCATGCGCGTGCAGCTCCGATCCATCGCTCTGCGCAGGCACTACAGAACTTTTGTACACAAAGTGCTCAAGTCCCGTAGTACAATTTGTGGCTCCTACGCTAAGCAAGTTGTGCAGAAAAGCTTCAGGGACGTCCGGGTCCGGAAGTCCCTGGGCGGAAAGTAGGATCTGCTCACAGCGATGGAGAAAAGTTGAGAAAAATTGGCCAAAAAAAGAAGAAATAATTGTGTAGAGCAGTGGTTCCCAACCGCGGTCCTCAAGTTCCCCCAACAGGTCGTGTTTTCCCGATAGCTGAAGCACAGGTGATATGATTTGCTGCTCAGTGGTTGCAGGATTCAGTCTGTATTTCTCCAAGGTGATTCTTAAAACCTGTCCTGTTAGGGGGACCTGAGGACCGCGGTTGGGAACCATTGGTGTAGAGCCTATTTTTTTTTTATTTTTTTAGCAGCCTCTGCCCAATTATTTAATGGCAAAAAAGGAAACTTGTTTTTTTAACATTGTTCCTTTAATACCGCCATCCAGTTCCTCTCTGAAGCCGCGCATGGCTCTTCCCCATCTCTGTATTAAACGATGGTGCTGTTACTGATGCCGCAGACGCGACCTTAAGCTCTGCCGTATTTCTAAAATATGTTAAGTGCGTTGAGTATAATTTTTTTGACGCCTGATTTGTTTGCCGTGTCACTTACCACGCACACAGCGTCCAGATAATGATGTTGTTTTTCTATTGTCTTTCCTGTAAGATATAGATCTCATCGAGACGCGCGGAGTTAATTAATGAGAGGATTACTCTTGATGAGGACCGGCTCTGGGGTACCGGCCAGGGCTGCGGCCGCGTCTGCCTCCTGAGCTCCTTCCAATGTGTTACTTTTTATTCTCCAGCAACAAGCCACTTTGTATCTAATTACAAGACGCTGCATTTTTACATCTGTCACACGAGGTTTCTGAGCAACGAAGACACGATCACTCTGATGTCAGGAACCATCGAGTGAGACAGAGCAGCGATATTCATTTATTCCTTTTCAACGTGCGCATCTTTTACTCGCTGAAAAATAAGTGCATTATTCCTGCAGCTAAACTGCTGCTGAAAGCTTGGCATGGAGCGGAGCCAAGGGATATTTTCCATGTTTACGTTTCCAGTGGAAAACTAGTATCATAGCAGCCATCGGTGTTTGCACAAAATAAGAAGGAATATACAAGATCCAGTAACACCGGAATAAATTATACTTTAAAGGGCCGGTACCACCAAAATATGAAATGTCCTTATTGTGTTTATTTGATGTTGTTGATATCTTACATGTGTTTTGCTTTCCTCTTATATGTTTAGTTAAGGAAATATTGCCCTCTATATGTGTCACTGGGCGCATCGATTTGTGTGATATTTTGTGTTGTAAACGCCCTTCCCCCCTGTAACTTGTCATCATTCACTCCTCACTGTGTGGCTTAGAATGGACTGAATGGGTCAGATCTCCAAAAAAATTACTCGTTAGTTACAGTGGATTGCATCATGTATCTAGTTTTGTAAACCCACTTTCAAATCTCACTCCACTGCCACCTTTTTATCTTGAGTAGCCTAGGCAACACAATAGATCCTCTGAAGCCTTTTCTACACATTCCCTCCCCTACCCCTTTTGGCTCTTCACTAATCTATTTATCCTATTTTTTTTTTTTGAAAATTTTCTGAAAATGTTGGAATTGCATTTTTGGAACTGAAATCAGAGACTTAAAACAGGACTCAAAGCACTAGCAACTATTGTAGCGCTGTACAATGGGTGGGGCATGACAAAAAATATACATACAAGTTGGACTCCAGTGAAACATCTATACGGGCTACCTTGAGTTCAAGATGGCGTTATTGGGCTTGCATCAACAATGACGGCGTTTTGACTCTCGAGAGTCAACAGATCCCCACATGTTGATGCACTAGAATTCCCAGAATTCTTTCAATACAATATACTGTATGGCCATGGAATTATGGGAGTTGTAGTTCAGACTGCCCTGCTTATACATATTTACATAGGCCGAAAAAAGACATGCGTCCATCGGGTTCAGCCTCTCACACATCACCTACTGCTGTTGATCCAAAAGAAGGCAAAAACCCCAGTCTGAAATGCTCGCCAATATGCAACAAACTGGGGAAACATTCCTTCTTGCCCCCAGATGGTGTCAGATTTCTTCTTGAATCAAGAAGCTTTTACCCACATATTAAATATTATAACCCTTAATATTCTGTGTCTGCAGGAAGTCATCCAGTCGCTGCTTAAAAGTCTGTACAGTCTCTGATCCAACCTCCTCAACAGGCAGAGAATTCCACAGCTTTATTGTTCTCACCATAAAATAACCTTTGCTATTCTTTAGGCTGCATTTCCTTTCATCCAGTGTAAATGGGTGACACCGTGTCCTGTGTATAGTCCTGTTAATGAATAGGTTTCCAGACAATTGTTTATAATGGCAAAATATATATATATATATATATACACATACACATACGCATATGCATATGCATATACATACATACATACACATATATATATTATATGAAAAGGTATGGTATGTGAACCCTTTGGGATTACGTGGAGTTTTGCATGAATTGGTCATAAAATGTGCTCTGATCCTCATCTAAGTCACAACAATTTGAAAAACACAGTCTGCTTAAAATAATACAACACAAACATTATATGTTTTCATGTGTTTATTGAACATAACATGTAAACATTCACAGTGCAGGGTGGAAAAAGTATGTGAACCCCTAGCCTAATGACTTCTCCAAGAGCTAATTGGAGCCAGGAGTGAGCCAACCTTGAGTCCAATTGGTGTGATGTTATTGGATGTGTTGCTGAAAGCTGTCCTGCCCTTTAAAAACACACACCAGTTTTGGGTTTACTGGTTTCAAGAAGCACTGCCTGATGTGAACCATGCCTTGCAGAAAAGAGCTCTCAGAAGACCTACGATCAAGAATTGTTGACTTGCATGAAGCTGGAAAGGGTTACAAAAGTAGCTCCAAAAGCCTTGATGTTCATGTGTCCACGGTAAGACAGACTGTCTACAAATGGAGAAAGTTCAGCACTGTTGCTACTCTCCCTAGGCGTGGTCGTCCTGTAAAGATGACTGCAAGAGCACAGCGCAGAATGCTTAATGAGGTAAAGAAGAATCCTAGAGTGTCAGCTAAAGACTTACAGAAATCTCTGGCACATGCTAACACATCTACAGTAAGGAAAACCTTAAACAAGACTAGAGTACATGGGAGGACACCACGGAGGAAGCCATTGCTGTCCAAAAAGAATATTGCAGCATGTTTGAAGTTTGCAAAAGAGCACCTGGATGTTCCACAGCACTATTGGCAAAATATTCTGTGGACCGATGAAACCAAAATTGAGTTGTTTGGAAAAAACACACAACACTATGTGTGGAGAAAAAAAGGCACAGCACACCAACATCAAAACCTCATCCCCACTGTAAAACATGGCGGAGGGAGCATCATGGTTTGGGGCTGCTTTGCTGCCTCAGTGTCACGGATCCCCTTGATAACCAAAAGTGTGGTCCCTTTACGCAGACCGCTCTCTACCCTTCCGATCCTTGAATGGTCGGTGATACTAAACAGACAAATAACCAGACAGTATATGAATAAGGGGTAACACCAGACAGAGGTATGGAATAGGGTATAGTCACGACTCTTTCTGACTGCTAAGATATAAATCTCTTTATGCAACTCTCTTTCTACTCTTCCGATCCTTGAGTGGTCGGCAAAGCTATAAAGGCAACGAAACAGGTAACAGACAAAGAAAGGGAAATACCAGACAGGGGTACAGACCAGATCACAAGTCCTCCCTAGGACTTTAGTAATAGCAGAGGTAGTCTGATGTGTGCTTAGGATGCCACACAGACTGACCTCGGTACCAACGTTAAGGGCAGAACCTAGAACAGAGTATATGCAAACGCCAGGAGTCATACACAAGGAGATTCGTTTGCCAATGCCAGGGGTCGGTACACAGGAGGGTTCGTTTGCCAATGCCAGGGGTCGGTACACAGGAGGGTTCGTTTGCCAATGCCAGGGGTCGGTACACAGGAGGGTTCGTTTGCCAATGCCAGGGGTCGGTACACAGGAGGGTTCGTTTGCCAATGCCAGGGGTCGGTACACAGGAGGGTTCGTTTGCCAATGCCAGGGGTCGGTACACAGGAGGGTTCGTTCAGGAAAATAACACAAGAGCTCTGCGGGATGTGAATACCACGTCAGGGCACCGGTGTATGGGAGAGACTGGGATTTAAACCCGGCGGGTCCGCGTCACAGCGCCAGGCCCCGCCCCTCGGCGTCCCACGTGAGCGGGCCCGGAAGCGCTTACATTCGGCGCCTGGCCAGCGAGCAGCGAGGAAGCTGCTGCCAGGCGCCCCATCCCCTGGGTCCCCGTGACAGAACCCCCCCCTCCAGGGGCGGCCACTGGACGACCCCCAGGGGCACGGGGGTGTGCCAAATAGAAGGCCTTCACTAGCCTAGGAGCATGGACTTCCGCAGCCGGTACCCAAGAACGATCCTCTGGACCGTACCCCACCCAATCGACCAAATACTGCAAGGACCCCCTAGACAGCCTGGCACCCAGAATGGCCTTAACTTCGAATTCCTCCTCGCCCTCCACAGAGACAGGAGGCGGTGGAGCATGGACTTTGGTGTACCGGTTACATAACAACGGCTTCAAAAGGTTTACATGGAACACATTGTGTATTTTAAAATGGGGGGTAACGCCAAAGCATAGGAGACAGGGTTGAGTCGCCGTAGAATCTTATAGGGGCCGATATACCTAGGAGCCAACTTCATGGAAGGCACTAAGAGCTTGATATTACGTGAAGACAGCCAAACCCTGTCCCCAACTTGATACACGGGTGCCTGCCTCCTGTGCCTGTCGGCCTTGGTTTTCTGAATGGCACTACTCTCCTCCAGTGCCCGTCTCACTCTTCCCCAAGTCTCCTTCAATGATGCCAGTTGTTTATCTAAAGCAGGAATCGTGGTATCAGGAAACGTGGCGGGGAGCACGGGAGGATCAAAGCCATAAACAGTGAAGAAAGGAGAATGACCTGAGGATTCACTCACTGCGCTGTTAATAGCATATTCTGCCCACGGTAGCAGATCTGACCAGTTATCTTGCTGTTCTGAGATGAAGCACCTGAGATATTTCTCTACGTTTTGGTTTGCTCGTTCTGCTGCTCCATTGGTCTGGGGGTGATAAGCCGAAGAGAAAGAGAGGTCTATCCCCACGTTCTTACAAAACCCTCTCCAGAATCCGGAGATGAATTGGGTCCCCCTATCAGAGACTATCTCCTGAGGGACACCGTGAATGCGGACCACATTGGTAATGAATATGGGCACCAGTTCAGCTGCCGAAGGTAGTTTCTGAAGAGGAACATAGTGACCCATCTTGGAAAACGATCTATGATCGTAAGTATCACTGTATTCCCTCTTGACTCAGGTAGCTCTACTATAAAATCCATGGCTACATGTGACCAGGGTCGTTCGGGGATCGGCAAAGGCTGGAGTAAGCCAATGGGTGCTGTTTTGGGACTTTTCTGCCTTGTGCACACTTCGCACACAGCAATGTAATCTTTGACATCTCGGCGCAACGTGGGCACCAGAGGAGTTTACTGATACTAGACACAGTCTTGGTGATACCCATATGCCCGGAAGTTTTATTGTCATGATATATGTTGAGTACCTCTTCTCTTTCGTTCTCAGGTACAAAGAGTCTCGCGGGAGGTTTTCCCCCAGGAGCTGCACCCTGGACGGTCTGCAACCTTTTCATTAGAGGAGACGAAACACTAATCGTGGTAGCGGCTATAATCCTCTCCTGGGGTACAATGGGATGTTGATCTTGGATATTATGTTCATAGGACTCATATTGTCTCGACAATGCGTCTGCTTTAATGTTTCTGGACCCAGGTCTATAGGTAAGCACGTAATTAAAACTTGAAAGAAACAATGACCATCTCGCTTGTCTGGAGTTTAAACGTTTGGCATCTCCAATGTACGTGAGATTCTTATGGTCGGTTATGATAACAATGGGGTCCTTAGACCCTTCTAATAAGTATCTCCATTCGGCCAAGGCCGCGATGACTGCTAACAATTCTCTATTTCCAATGTCATAGTTCTTCTCTGCCGGGGACAACTTTCGAGAATAGAAGCCGCATGGATGCAAGGGTTTGTCAGGAGCCTCCCTTTGGGACAAGACTGCACCAAGGCCTAGTTCGGAGGCGTCAACTTCTAATTGGAAAGGCAGAGCCGGATCTGGATGCCGGAGAACAGGAGCAGTAGTAAAGGCTTGCTTTAGTGCCTCAAAGGCTTGGGTGGCTTGAGGTGTCCATTTCTGATTTCCCACCCCTTTCTTTGTCATAGCCGTGAGAGGGGCCACCAAGGCCGAAAAATCTTTAATGAACCTTCTGTAATAGTTCGTAAACCCCAGAAACCTCTGAATGGCTTTAAGTCCTTGGGGTAAAGGCCAGTCGAGAATAGCTGAGAGCTTCTTGGGATCCATTTGAAACCCCCAGGAGTTATAATATAACCAAGGAATTGCACGGTTACTATGTCGAATAGACATTTTTCTAGCTTACAGTACAATCCAGCCTTCAATAGTTTTTTCAACACTTGTTTTACGTGGACATGATGAGTGTCCACATCAGGAGAGTATATCAGGATATCATCCAGATATACTATGACGAATTCTTGCAGGAATTCCCTTAGAGTGTCATTTATCAGGTCCTGAAAGACGGCTGGCGCATTACATAACCCAAAAGGCATCACCAGGTATTCGTAATGCCCGCTACGTGTATTAAAAGCCGTTTTCCATTCGTCTCCCTTTTTAACCCTGACCAGGTTGTACGCTCCGCGTAAATCAAGCTTGGTATAGACACGAGCCCCTTTTAATCGGTCAAACAATTCTGTTATGAGAGGTATAGGATATGCATTTCTTATAGTGATCCTATTTAAACCCCTATAGTCGATGCAAGGTCGCAGATCTCCCTCTTTCTTGGAGACAAAAAAGAAACCTGCTCCTGCTGGAGAGGAGGACCGTCTGATGAATCCTCGTTCCAGATTCTCCCTTATATACTCCTCCATAATGTCGTTCTCCCTTTGTGACAAAGGGTATACGTGACCCCTAGGAGGCATCGTACCGGGGAGCAAGTCAATAGCACAGTCGTATGGACGATGTGGTGGTAGAACCTCAGTCCTGGCTTTAGAGAACACCTCCTTTAATGCCTGGTAACATTCAGGGACCTCTGTGGACAAAGGAGGGGCTGTGGCAATATTGAGGCTACCAATCACATTAACTGTGCCTAGGCACTTAGACTGACAACTCTGACCCCAACATTTTATGTCTCTCTGGACCCAATCGACTACTGGGTTGTGCTCTGTTAGCCATGGAAACCCAAGGACGACAGGACATGAGGGTGATTCAATGATTTGAAATCTTATTGTCTCCTGGTGCAAAACTCCTGTTTTCATACATACAGCGACTGTATCGTGAGTGATATGAGGACACGCCAGGGGGTTACCATCTATGGCCTCCACCCTTAGAGGCCTTTCCCTGAGAACCAGTGGTATAAGGTTTTTGGCAGCAAAATTCTTATCTATAAAATTGCCTGAGGCCCCAGAGTCCAAAAACGCCTCAGTCTTGAGGTGAACCCCCTCCCAGGTTAGGGAGACCGGTAACAGAATCCTGGATTTGTTTTTTTCATTATCCACAAGGGAGGCACACAGAGAACCGACAACCTGGGTGTCTCCTGTTCTGAATCCCACTCTGCTATGTTCAACCCTGCCAACCCTGGGTCTCTGAGGACATTGAAGGCGGAAGTGATCTGCCCCTGCACAATAAAAGCAGAGCCCCTTTTCTTTTCTGTGAGCTTTTTCTGCTTCTGAAATACCTGTCCTCCCTATTTGCATGGGTTCAACGACTGGTACATCTGTTTTCACATTCTCCGAACTGCCTGAAGTACTGGGGTGTCTGGGTAACGAGGGTAAAGGAGGCAAGACCCTTCTGGGTCTATCTCTGGTGTGTCTCCTTTCCCTGATTTGATCGTCCATGGCTATACAGAAATCTATCAGGTGGTCCAGACTCTCTGGTAATTTTAAAGGAGCCAGTTCAAACATAAAAGCCTCGTTCAAGCCTTCGGTAAAGGCTAAGGTTAAAACGTCGTTCGGCCAAAGGACTTCAGAAACCAAAGTTTTAAACTCAATAGCATAATCGGCGACCCTCTTATTACCTTGTTTGATATGAAACAAGGACCTACCCGCATTGGTAGCCCTTCTAGAGGGATCAAAGGTACGTCTTAACTCAGAGGTAAAACCCTCATAGTCATAAATGATGGGTTTCTTATTTTCCCACAACGGCGTAGCCCACAACAAAGCTTTTTCTGTTAAATGATTAATCAGATATCCTACTTTGGCTTTATCAGACATACAAGAACCTGGATTGTTCTCAAACAGAATCTCGAGTTGAGTCAAAAACCCCCGACATAGGCTTGGTGTACCATCATAGCGTAGGGGTGCCTTCATACTAAGCCTATGTCCTTCAGGGGAGACCGGACTGACCCTAGGTAACACTGGGTCTGGAGGGTTTGTGGTACCTGTATTGGACCGATTTAGCAGGGTTTGCAGAGCGAGAGAAATCTGGTCCATCCTATGGTCCTGTTCCTCTTGTCTGGCTGCGATACGTGCCAGCTGGTTAGAGAGGTCTGCGGGATCCATTGGCCCTGACGTAATGTCACGGATCCCCTTGATAACCAAAAGTGTGGTCCCTTTACGCAGACCGCTCTCTACCCTTCCGATCCTTGAATGGTCGGTGATACTAAACAGACAAATAACCAGACAGTATATGAATAAGGGGTAACACCAGACAGAGGTATGGAATAGGGTATAGTCACGACTCTTTCTGACTGCTAAGATATAAATCTCTTTATGCAACTCTCTTTCTACTCTTCCGATCCTTGAGTGGTCGGCAAAGCTATAAAGGCAACGAAACAGGTAACAGACAAAGAAAGGGAAATACCAGACAGGGGTACAGACCAGATCACAAGTCCTCCCTAGGACTTTAGTAATAGCAGAGGTAGTCTGATGTGTGCTTAGGATGCCACACAGACTGACCTCGGTACCAACGTTAAGGGCAGAACCTAGAACAGAGTATATGCAAACGCCAGGAGTCATACACAAGGAGATTCGTTTGCCAATGCCAGGGGTCGGTACACAGGAGGGTTCGTTTGCCAATGCCAGGGGTCGGTACACAGGAGGGTTCGTTTGCCAATGCCAGGGGTCGGTACACAGGAGGGTTCGTTTGCCAATGCCAGGGGTCGGTACACAGGAGGGTTCGTTTGCCAATGCCAGGGGTCGGTACACAGGAGGGTTCGTTTGCCAATGCCAGGGGTCGGTACACAGGAGGGTTCGTTCAGGAAAATAACACAAGAGCTCTGCGGGATGTGAATACCACGTCAGGGCACCGGTGTATGGGAGAGACTGGGATTTAAACCCGGCGGGTCCGCGTCACAGCGCCAGGCCCCGCCCCTCGGCGTCCCACGTGAGCGGGCCCGGAAGCGCTTACATTCGGCGCCTGGCCAGCGAGCAGCGAGGAAGCTGCTGCCAGGCGCCCCATCCCCTGGGTCCCCGTGACACTCAGGGCCTGGACGGATTGTTGTCATTGATGGAAAAATGAATTCCAGAGTTTATCAAGACATTTTGCAGGAAAACGTAAGACCATCTGTCCGCCAACTGAAGCTCCGCAGAGGATGGGTGATGCAACAGGACAATGACCCAAAGCATACAAGTAATTCAACAAAAGAATGGCTTCAACAAAACAAAATACACCTTCTGGAGTGGCCCAGTCAGAGTCCTGACCTCAACCCGATTGAAATGCTGTGGCATGACCTTAAGAGAGCGATTCACACCAGACATCCCAAGAATATTGCTACACTGAAACAGTTTTGTGAAGAGGAGTGGTCCAAAATTACTCCAGATCGTTGTGCAGGTCTGATCTGCAACTACAGGAAACGTTTGGTTGAGGTTATTGCTGCCAAAGGAGGGTCAACCAGTTATTAAGTCCAAAGGTTCACCTACTTTTTCCACCCTACACTGTGAATGTTTACATGTTATGTTCAATAAACACATGAAAACATATAATGTTTGTGTTGTATTATTTTAAGCAGACTGTGTTTTTCAAATTGTTGTGACTTAGATGAAGATCAGAGCACATTTTATGACCAATTCATGCAAAACCCCACGTAATCCCAAAGGGTTCACATACTTTTTCGTGCCCCTGTACTTAAAAAAAAAAAATAGGTATTCCGCAACTCAAAGTCTTATTCAATAAAACAGCGTTTTCTTTTATTGCATCAAGTAAATCGACGTTTCAGTAGAAAAATAGTACTTTCATCAGGACAACAACTTGTTGTCCTGAGAAAGTACTGTTTTTCTACTGAAACGTCGATTTACTTGATGCAATAAAAGATAACGCTTTTTTATTGAACAAGACTTTGAGTTGCGGAATACCTATTTTTTGATATTTGGATCCCATTCCAGCACCAAAGCAATTTGTCCTGATACAGGGTGTGCAAGGATCGTGTTTTTCTATATTTATCAGATCCCTCTGAGGCCCGTATATATCTATATAAAGTTATCAGATCCCCTCTAAGGCGCCGTTTCTCTAAACTAAACAGGTTTAAGCTTGTTAGTCTTTCCTCATAATTTAACCCTTCCATTCCCCTTATTAATTTAGTCGCCCGTCTCTGCACTTTTTCTAGCGCTATAATATCCTTTCTTAAGGCAGGTGCCCAAAATCACACGGCGTATTCAAGGTGTTTCTGACGTTGATTTGTACAGAGGCAAAATGATGTTTTCATCCTGAGCGTGAATTCCCTTTTAATGCCAATACCTTGCTGGCCTTGGCGGCTGCTGTTTGACATTGGGCATTGTGTTACTTAGTTTGAAGTCTATGATTATTCCCAAATCCTTCTCCTGCTTGGATTTCCCGAACTCCGTACCATTTAGGGTATAAGTTGCTTGTGTGTTCTTCACTCCAAAGTGCATAACTTTGCATTTATCTACATTAAATTGAATCTATCTAAATCCCTCTGCAGCGAAGTAACATCCTGCTCACATTGTATCACTTTTCCTAGTTATACCATATTGTTTTGGAAAACAACCTTCGTGTCCCCTAAATAAATCCTTTTTTTTTAAGCTTCTATAAAAGGTTTCCTCCTGTTTGGCAGCAGCTCCTGTGGGTCTTTTATATTTTTTTATAATATTTCAATAATATTAAGATTTTATTTATGTTTTTTATAAAATCTCAAAATACTGAAAGTGGTTCTTTCAGGCCCTGGATACATAATGGTGCGCACGTCCGTAAGAGAGAACTTGAAAGAAACAAGAACAATGTAATAAAAAATACAAATCCTTTTATTTTTTTGCATTCAACTGCAAGTTTGTTCCTTTCTTTTTAAATTTTATTTTTTAGGTGTACATACGCACCTTTTCTCTCGCCGCGCGCTGCTCATCCCTGTCAGCTCAGGCTTCTGAAATCCAGAAGTCCGTGTAGCTTTTTATGCAACTTATGTACATATGCAAGATGCGTTACATAGGGTACGCAAATTGTGCCTTGTTTGGAACATGCATAGTTTACTTATGCAGGTTCTGCAGTGTGTGCGCATGTACAGGTCTGACCTGTGGGCTGCTTCTATTGGGACACTCGCTATTGTGGGTGGTCAGAGTGGGTGATGTCAGCACGCACGGTATGCTGACATCACCAGTGATTGATACTTCGATCCGTGTGTGTGTGTGTGACGCCTGCTCTTCATACAGCAATTTTATCAAAGGAGACGGAGGGGGGGGGGCACACAGCCCGACCATTGTAAAAAGCTGAAGTGGTCGGGTTGTGTAGAGTGGCCCTTACTAACGGCATAAATCCTCTTGTTTGCGTTCCAGGCATGTAGCTACAAAAAGTGTCCGTCTGCTGGTTGTCAAATCAACCGATTTCTCCTAGAGAAGCCCTATGAGTGGTTAAGTCCTCCCGGATCGCCTTTGAGTCATTATGTATTTCTGGCCTACGGTGGCCCAGTGGAAGGCTGTCTAGTGGCCACTTCAAGGGTGGGGGCCAAGACTTTGAAGAGCTGCTGCAGTGGACAAGGATGGACTTTAAGTCTCTGGATCCCAACTAGGGCTGAAAAAACGAATCGATAATGAGAATAGTTGTCAACTATTTTCATTAATCGATTAATCCGTTGTCGATTTTTAAATCTGTCTGTGTACGGCACACATTGTATGGAGTCCGAGTAATTAATCCTCTCAGACTCTACTTTCAGAGCTGATTTAGAAAAGACGTGCCGGCTTCTTTACTCGCTATGGTTTAGCTCTAGAGTTCTGTTAATCTTAACCAGTTTGGTTTTATTTAGTTTACAACAGTAGCAGAACCGTTGACCAGTAGCACAGACCCTGGGGAGCTGCCACTGTGTGGAGGAGCTGCACCGCTGGTGTTTTTATCCTTGCTTGGAGCTGAAGTCCTGTGCCACCACCTCACCCTCCCTGCCTCCCCCATTAATCAGGTCACCAAACTTCCCCCAAACTCCTTCCTACACTCGTCGGTTTATTTCCCAAACCCAAAGATGCACAATTTGTGTATGTATGTATGAAAGTTATGTATACTACACAAATTGCTTTTGAAAAAGGGAGGGGGTTGAGTTTTAAATGTTCCTTTCACACTTTTTTCTTTTTTTTCATTCAATTAATCAGCCAACTAATCGATTTTATGAAAATAATCGTTAGTTGCAGCCCTATTCCCAATCCTGGTCCTCAGGTCCCCCCTAACCGGACAGGTTTTAAGGATTCCCTTAAAACAGCAAATCATATCCCCTGTGCTGTGCTTCACATATTCTGCAAACCTGGCCTTTTAGAGGGACTGGTTCCTGCTTTAAGTGGCGAGAGTGTCTGAGTTTAGGAGCTTGAAGAGAAATAGCCGAACCTCCCGTGTCCTGTCGCAAACTGACGAAGGAAATTCCAGATTTCTCAGAGGTTGAACTTTGCTGACGCGTCTGTCGTTTGTGATGTCAGAACGAGATCCTAAACCAATTTCCTGTTTTGCCCTCTACGCAGTAAACCAGTCCAGACCATCCTCTGGGTCGGACGCATCCTTCCTGCTCCAACCCATTCATTTTCACAACTTCAAAGCTCAAAGGGGGAATTTATTGAAAAAAAAACTTTTTTTTTTTTTTTAACTTTACAGCACTTTTTCTGCCGGCTCGTTTGCTCCACAATGTTTACTCTTTCCTCTATCCACAACCCGTTGTTTATAATAACAAAAAAACTCTTCTTTCATATCTGAGATTTTTTTGCCTGAAGTGACCAAAAGCTGATGATCTGAGCAGGACGCGCCTGAGGATGGGGTTTGCCTCGGTGTTTGCAATTGACCTTGCACCTTAAAATGGCAATAAAATATTTTTTTCCCCCACTAGTATTTGCTTGAATTTTTTAAAGTGTACCGGACCTGTGTATAAGGAACCACTAGCAAAGGATAACTTGGGTAAAATGGTGATAATTTGGCTTGTTCTACTCAAAAAGAGTAACAGATTAGTATAAAAGTCCTTACAGATACATTGAAAAACATGATCTTACACATTAAACCTAGAAACCTAGAAAATGTCGGCAGATGAGAACCTGTCGGCCCATCTAGTCGCCCAATTACATGGATACTTTACCTGGATTTATCTTTTGTTTAGGATAGCCTTATGCCTATCCCATGCCTGCTTAAATTCAATTACTGTTTTGGTCTCTACCACTTCAACTGGAAGACTGTTCCATGTATCCACCACCCTCTCAGTAAAATAATGCTTCCTGATGTTACTTTTAAACCTTTGCCCCTCTAATCTAAGACTATGTCCTCTTGTTTTGCTACTTTGTTTCCTTTTAAATATACTCCCTTCCTCTACCTTGTGGATTCCCTTTACGTATTTAAATGTTTCTATCATATCTCCTCTGTCTCGTCTTTTTTCCAAGCTGTACATGTTAAGATCATTAAGCCTTTCCTGGTAACTTTTCTCCTTCAAGCCGTACACCATTTTAGTAGCCCTTCTCTGAACTCTCTCTAAGATGTTTATATCCTTTTGGAGATACGGTCTCCAGTACTGCACACAGTACTCCAAGTGAGGTCTCACCAGTGCTCTGTACAGTGGCATGAGCACTTCCATTTTCCTACTGCTAATACAGGCTCTCCCTACACAACCAAGCATTCTGCCAGCATTTCCAAGCATTCTGCCAGCATTTCCTGCTGCTCTATTACATTGACTACTTACCCTTAGATCCTCTGCAATAATAACCCCTAAATCCCCACCCTCAGATGTATCAAATATTCTATATTCAGCCCTTGGGTTTTTACGCCCCAGGTGCATTATCTTGCACTTATCCACATTAAAACTCAATTGCCACAACTCCCACCATTTTTTTAGTTTACCTAAATCATTTGTCATTTGGCTGATCCCTCCAGGAACGTCAACCCTGTTGCAAATCTTTGTGTCATCAGCAAAAAGACATACTTTTCCATTAATACCTTCTGCAATATCACTAATAAAAATATTAAATAGAATGGGTCTAAGTACTGACCCCTGAGGTACCCCAATGGTAACAAGACCTTGCGTTAAAATGCTACAAAGTATCACATGAGCAGCTAAACGGTGTTAAATCTACGAGATGACGTGTTGACTTTGAGGAGTGCATTGATGACCAAATTATTTCCGTGTTGATAAACAGCGCAGCGGATTACACGGAAGAAATTCACATTTCAAAACAAGAAATCTGCTGAAAATGGGAATAAATTTAAGCCACAAATCCAGGGTAACAGAATAATGAAGTGATTTGCCCCCCCCCCCACGTTTCTAGCGGGAGGCAAACAATCTGTTGGTCTGGCGCTAGACTCCTACCGGATGCTAACGCAAAAACGTGCTGATGCTAGGGTTGACTGACACCAGGTGATCAGGCCTAAAGCGTTTTAGGGAATCCTTATGATAAGCTTTCTAAACCTCATATATTTCTGCTGACTTAATAACGAAACATATGACTGGAAGCTAATAAAAGCTGGTGTGTGTGTGTGTGTGTCGGCCAAAAGGGAACTCTGCTCACTCTGAAGATATGGTGGAGGAGTCGACTTGACCCCTGGTGTGGATCTGGAAAGTCCCAGCAAGGCCTGAAGTGTCCGTGTATCCATAATAAATACATTTACTTCTTTTGCAAAAACCCCAAGTGCTCAAACCCAGGTTTCTGTATTTGTTGGCTGTTCACAACATGTATAATCTTGGAGCAGCTGTGTGTGTACGTGTATGTGTACACAAGGAAATTACAGCAACACCTTGTATCTATACTGTACAGGGATTTCCAGTCATTATAACCCCCTGAATCTTACCCCTGTACAGCAGCCACTGACCCCACAGCTCTGTATTCTGACACATCCCTGGCTGCTGGAAAGCTGCAGTAAAGTTTGACATTTTTATGAGGGTGGTGGCTGATACTTGAAACAAAAGGTATGGACGAGGTTTTATCTGCATGTTTTTATACAAAATAAAGTGTAGGCGTTCTTGGCGGTGAGAAGGTTAATCTGTCTTTATAGCACTAGACACAGTATAGGGAATTCAGTTTATATATAGAGATCTGGTGGCACGTGTCCATGTCAGGGCACCCCGCATGGCATGCGTTCCTGGTTTGGATGGTTTAAGGGAGGACGCGCTCGCGTCAGAACCGGCAGTTTTTTTTTTTTTTATCTTCTGATGATTAAGTTTGGGTCAAAGCTCGGCTGCTGCATATCCACCATACATCATGCTCACAAACGGCGGCCACGTCCTTTCTAAATGTCACTGCTTCACAGTCTGGCATGAAATGTCATTTTAATGAAATGTTTTCTTTCGCAGGTGAAGTGGACCATGAGGTCTCTGACGAGAACCCCAGCTACGGAATGTCTCTGGCATCGGACGCCACCTCGATGACCTCCGATTACCTGGATGACGGTGAGTGCCGCAGCTGAAACGGATACGTTTCCCTTCCTCCCCTATGATAAATAATTTAATAAGTCTTCGTCTGGCTTCTTACAAAGGCTGATAGAAGGCTCCAGATTATGTAAAATATTCTATTGCGATAATTAACTAGCGCCGTGTGTAAAATGTCACGCGTGTCCTCTCTGTATTAATAATTTATGGCCACAGGAATCTATCTGCGCATATGTCAGGTTAGGGCTCTGATCCCTGCCTGGCTGGAAAAACTGGATTCCTCCGTCATGTCACCGGGCACCAAGTATGAATCAATCCTCGAACGGTGCCCATTTCTTAAAGGGATAGTCTGTTTTTAAGAGTTCCCTCTTTTTGCCCTTAAATAATTGGGCAGATCCCGCTGACAGCCCCTGCACAATGAGTTCTTTTAGGGGCTGATTTTCCTCCCCTTTCCCCCCACGCCACGCACTGCTCTTCCTCTTCGACTCAGGGACTCCCGAATTTGGACGATCCTGCACCTATCGAATGCCATTTGTGCTCCTAACAATTGCGTAGCACTGCAGGACTCACACACTTTACATACACAGGTTCTGTAGCGCCTGCACAGAGTGATGGATCGGAGCTGCACGCGCATGCACAGATCTGATCCATCGCTGCCTCTCTGAGATCGCACGCTTCAGCGATTGGTCTCACAGGGTGACGTCTGCCGGTCCCTGTGTGTATGTGGACATCATTAGTGACAGGCAGCCAGGAAATTCAAAATCCCGGCAGCTGATGACTTCACTCCATGAAACGCTGTGATTTCACCAGATCGGGGGGGGGGGCACTCCTCACATCCTGACCACTTTAAAAAGATAAAGGGGTGAGGGTGAGTAGCACGTCCCTTTTAAATGGAAAACTAGATTAGCTTCTCTTGAAATTCTCAACAGGTTTTTAATTCTTTTTCTAATAATCTTTTCTTTCCTCCTGGATCTTATTTCTTGGCGTCGTCTTGTTTTCCGCAGCATTACAGGCCGCTCTTACCAGGAAAATGATTAAGTTGTTGGTTTGCAGGTTTAATAATGTCACGGATTGTCTGGATGATCCCAAAGTACCCCCTGATACTGCGCACAAAATATTTACTTCCTCAAAAGGGTTAATCACTTTAACAGTTTGGCAACGTTGCTGCTGCCATGGCAACAAAATTGCCAAGTTCATCTTTGCCCTGTCATGGACACATTCAAGGGGGCAAAGTTAAAAATGCAGTTATAACCAAAATAACAATTTCTGGCTGTTTTTGTTACAGAAAGTAACAGTGATGTTTGTAACGTGCCGTTTCATAATCAGGGTTATTCAGAGAGCGGTGAAAAGCAGGAGAATGACTGAAGAATGGAAAATTCGAGGTCAAAATAGCCGATTTGGAAAGTGAGATGAATGGGAGAATTTTTCTGGTTTGGCTATTTTGACCTAGAATTTTTCATTCTCCAGTCATTCTCCTGCTTTTCACCACTCTCTGATTAACCCTGCTGGTGTAAGAAGACCCGCAGTGACACTAGTTTTGAAGCCTGGGAGAATTTACATGACCGTTTCTAAAGGGAACTGCAGGCTATAGATCAGTCTTTCCCAGCCATGGTCATCAGGACCCCTAACGGGCCAGGTTTGCAGGTTTTACCTTGGGGAAATGCAGACTGAATCCTGCAATCACTGAGCAGCAAATCGTATAACTTGTGCTGTGCTTCACATATCCTGCAAACCTGACCTGTTAGGGGACCTGAGGCTTAGGGTTAGGGTTGGGAAGCACTGCTACAGATGATCCTTACCACATGCAGTTATTTTGTAAAGATTTTTAGAGGCCTATTGAATTTTGTGATGGGTGTAATGCCATAACTTCTGCACAGACCAGGAAGTGGCAGAATATTCTCAGCCGATCCTGGGCTCGCCATTGCTTTTGGTGTAAGACTTTCTAAAATTACTTTTTAAGGTGTTTGTCTTCAGGTTATTCACTAAATCCTGAATTGCACCGTTCATTGCAATTTCGGGGCAGTTCATCTATTCACGAAGCTGTCAGTTCACCAAATTCGGCGCTCTTCGGCGGCAGTGAAACTGTCCCATAGAGACGTAATGGTTAATTTATTCACCAAATGCCGAACTGCACCGAAATGTCAGTGAAATGCCCTGATATTCAGTGATTCGACAGATTTAAACAGGCGAATCACATAGGATTCAATGTAATGTCATTTTTTATTTTTTTCCAAAAAGACTGTTTATTCTTCTCATGTTCAGCTAAAGCCTTTATATTTTAGCTGTATTTTTTTTTTTACTTTTTTCCCAATTTTTTAAAAAGCCTTTATTTTTTTTTAACAAACCTTTTTAAAATATTTTTTAAAGGACTTTTTATTTAGACACATTTTAATACATTTTTATTGGTTTAGACACCTATTAGAAGAATAGAGTTCCCCCTCCCCCCCTTTCTTTCGCCAAGGCCACTTCGCCACTTTTCAGCGACGTTCTCCAACTTTTTCACGAGGCTTCAGCGACTCCATCTTCACCGAACTGAAAAGCACTGAAATTTAACTAGTGAATACACCTTTAGTATTAATCGACCAAAACCCTTTCTGATGTATAATTATGTATTTATAAAGCTAAGTGCACTTTCCCTTTAAGCTTGGTATCAAGGTGTGATTTGTGACATTGTGTGTCTGAGATAAATGTTACTCTTTAGTATCACAATGTTACTCACATCTGTAAATGTTGCATCGGTCTTTCCATGTGCGGCTCCTTAGAGCAGGTCCTGTCATCCTCCCCATGATTCCACTGGAGTGCATCTTGGTTTGGCATCCTCTTCTCATGTATGCTTAACGTCTCATGGATCTTTAATCCCTTGTCCGTCAGTGTCAGAACACCCTGGCATGTGATGCAAAGAAAAAACACACAAAGTTAACACAAACCGTAATGAAACTCCCCCATAAGCTATTTAAAGGGACATCAGTTAGGCCAGGAGAGTGGCTGGGAGTTGTAGGAGTTAATCACACTCGTCTTACCCTGCTGTTAAATCACAGAATTCTTTGAATGCAATAGATGGCCGGGGAATCATGGGAGTTGTAGTTCAGAAACACCTGGGGGTCGGAGTTTGAGAGCCCTGTGTTAAATGATGTTTTGGGGACCCTGTGGTTCTCGCAGCAGCTTGATGGACGGTGGCGGCTTCTTACTTACCTGATAAACTCCGTCATTGCGCTTCAGTCCAGCCTGCTATTTCCCGGTCTGCACGGCTTTCCCTCCGCTCTTTGCCGGTAGCGCTGGTTACTTTAATTGGTTGCATTAAACATGTAATTGTTATAATACAACGCAAAAAAAACACTGCATGAGAAGCCAATGGCTTTGGTTTGGGGTTTTATAAGCCATAAATGTCTCGGTAAGTGCACTGCGCCTGGGATCGCAAACTGTGACGTTGGTTTGCATGTATTTTTTTTTTTTTTGTTTAGCGTTTGCTTTTTAATTGACCATTAACCCTGCGGAGGTAGCGTTTTATGTTCTAGATAAACAGAGATGGACAGTGCCTCCTTGTGGTCGTAAAGGAGAAAGCCTGGATTCTAAACCCTGTAGTCAGGCCCTCCTCTGCTCAGTGGGTCCATGGTTTTATTACAGCTAGGTTTGTGGGTTGTTTGGTAAACTTGTAAAAGTTTCCCCACATGTGCACGTACGTGCAACTGAACCATTTTCTCGTGTGTGTGTGCACGGTGCCTGGGTGTTCAAGGGTATAAATACAGTGTTACTGCACATATTTGGCGAGGATACAAGGTGTCACTTTCCTGGGTGTTCAGAGTGGATATGAAGGTGTATATTTTCTTGTTTATCTTTGTACACGTGTAGCAGGCGTCGGTAACCCTGGCTCTCGTGTTTTGCAATTATATCTACCAAGATGCTCAGCCAACCTAATAAGTGTCTGAGCATCATGTGAGATGTAGTTCCTAAACATTTGGAGGGCCAAGGATTTGACCCTTGATGTACAGACTTGGTCTATTTTATTTATTTACTGAATGTGCGTTTTCCTGGGTATTCGTGTATATACGAACAGTATTACTTCATACCCTCAGTATTAATTTTCCTGTGTGTTATATGTTATATATATATATATGTGTGTGTGTTGCCATATAGCCTCCATTTACATTTTCCTGGATAATCTGGTGTAACTTGGCATCGCTGCTCCACCTGTAGTTAAATCCTAAGTGTTTTTGTGTCCCTTGTGAAGGAAGGCAGCGCGCGTGACCTCATCCAGCGGCCTTCACCAGTGCACGATCCATTAATGTGATTGTAAGGCTGGCACTGTGCGCCTGTACCGACGTGCTTACTGGTGCCCGTCGCAGTGTTGTGATGCTGCAACGGGGCCAGTCACACGCTTGTGCGTGCGCATGAAATGCACGTGCCACAAGCGTTAGTTATCAAAGCCTCCCCGTCTGTGTGCTTTGCAGCGCTGAGCGCACTGTGTGGTCAGACGGGCGTCGAGTGGAAGGATCGTCCACTCTCACAGACGTTCTTTCCGCGGTCCAATGACAGTCGTCTGACCCCAGCCTTAAGAGACAAAAATTAGCAATGTACAAATACACCACATAAACGTCAAACCAATGCATCCGTTCAGTGCTTTACTTGCAACATCTTGATATATAGTATATTTACAAACATGCGTCCACTGCAGTGTAACCGAGCAGATCCGTTTACACACGCTTGTCTGTCTCTTTATATAGATACATTATATACAAGTTATATATATATATATATCTCTGTTGATCTGTGTGTGTATATATGTATGTATCGCATCCTGTTGTGCCTGACCTCTGCCGCTACACACTTTATTCTTTCCTAAACCCTCAGTCTTCTGTGGAATAATAGTGTCCTGTTCATTAAGAAAATGAATGAGTGCAGAGGGGATTTAATGCAGTCCTCCTATCCACGGGCCTCTCAAACTGTATCAATAGGAGCCGTGATAAATTTCCCCATAACATTAAAATGTTGGGTTCAGGATGTGGCTAAAGACCGTCCCTGCCGCAGATCAAATACTCGTATATCCCGTTATTTTGTGTGCGCGTGCGAGAGGGCTTTATTTATTTATTTTAAATTAGTTCAGATTAAAATATTCTTTCTAGGGCTACCTGGAGGTAAATGCATTCATTCAGCGCTTCCACAGCATCTCTCTGAATCATCGGACCCCCGAATCCTCCCGGGACACGCGCCGCTTTGCATATAATAATACAACTGATCTATTAAATAGCGAGCGCATCATTTAATGAGCCAGAAATCAATTTCCAGGAATAATCCTGAAGGCCGGTAAATATATGGCGAGCTGTCAGGGAGAGCCGGTCAGTGGGCGCACGGCTAATGCTTAACCCTTTCCTGGCTGTTTCTTTTATTATTTAATGGAACTCCTCTTTCCCTTTTGACTTTAATATCAGGAGAGACTTGTGTCCCGGCAGCAGCGGCACGGTGTACCGAGATGCCGCGGAGAAATGCCGTCTGAAATATTATACTACATTTATACACCTATAATGAACCATTCAATAACAAGTACAGAATATAGAGAAGAGTCCAGGGGGACAAAACCCCCTCATGTCGCTTTTATAGGTCGCAGCACTTTTTTGTTTAATACATGGAGTCTGTGATGTAGGGGCTGCCTGGGCCGAACACTGGAGAAAGTTTGTTTCCATAGTGCATTGGTCTGCAATATTGGACCCTCCAGATATTTTGCAACATTTCCCATGATGCTCAGCCAGTCTAATGAGTGACTGAGCTTCATGGGAGATGTGGTTCCGAAATATCTCGAGTGCCAAAGTTGCTGACCCCCTGGCCTAAGGAAACTATATCCCATGTGTCCAGCCCAGAAGGCACCTAATCGTAGTTCCCGTTTAGGGTCTAAAGCAGAGGTCAGCAACTCTGACCCTCCAGATGTTTTGCAACTACATTTCCCATGATGCTCAGCTAGAGTTTCTGACCTCTGATTTTAGACTCGAAATGCAACCTATGATTAGGTGCCTCCTGGGCTGGACACTGGGGATATAGTTTCCTCAGGCCGGGGTGGGGGTCAGCAACCTTGGCTCTCCCAGATGTTTTTGAACTACATCACCCATGATGTTCAGTCACTCATCAGATTGGCTGAGCATCATGACAAATTTAGTTGCAAAACATCTGGAAGGTCAGGATTGCGGACCTCTCTCTGCTGTAGACCTTACTCATTACCATTACCAGGGCCGGACACTGGGGATATAGTTTGGTTTACTTAGATCAAGGGTCAGCAGCCTTGGCCCTTCAGAGGTTTGGGAACTACATCTCCCTTGATGCTCGTCCACTCAATAGGCTGGTACGTCTGCCTTAGATGACACACAGAGCCTATGATTAGTGTAACAGATCTCCATACCACGACTGGGTCACATCTATTAATGCCTCTCCCTTGCCGGACTTCTTTTCTCCCACCAGCAGTCTTTCATGCCTTTCTCCAGCCCTTAGCCAAAGCTTAAGTACGGGTACACTGAAAGCGCGATGGTAGCATCCCCCAGAAATGAGGCAGCATGCAGATCTTCAGGTTAGAACCGGCAGACTGACTCAGCCTTTAATGAAAAATATATACAGTGACAGACTGGGCCTAGAGGCCAATTGAAACGGACACCCTGGCATCTTGCTGCACTACATCAGGAATCCCTGACTTTTTCATATTGCTGCGACTGCTCAGCAATCACTGCCAGGTGTCATGCTCTGTGACATGATTAGACCAGGGACATATATGGGATTAACTCTGGTCACCAAGATGCACTGAGCAACGTTCCAACAAACAATAGTAGATTGTGGGGATAAACATGGGTATTCAAATTATACAGTATCAGATAATGGGACAATGTTTGCCTGACAAGACAAAGACCGCTCCAACCTTTAACAGATGTAAACCTATTCTAGATGAGGCGGAGTTGGAAAGGGCTACAGTGACCCACACAGTAACCCTATTAGCAGATAGTAACAGATAAATCTATACAATAATAACAGTAACAGTATTCATGAGAAGCAAAGATAACACAAACACCCTGCACCTAGAATTGTATGTACAGGTGACTTCAACATAGGAGAGGGCAGGGAAACAATATAGAACATCAGGCCTGCACCTCTCAAATGCATCTCTAGGTCCGTGTAACCCAAGTTCAAAGTGACTCTCGTCCCACAACTGGAAACCGAAATCCGTCATTAGTTGCAGCCTGGGCCAGATATGGGGGATATAGTTTGTTAAATTGTAAGCTCTTGAGCAGGGTCCTCTTCTCCCATTGTGTCTAACCTAGGATGTATATTTTTAATTTATTTGTCCTACCTGTTGTACAGCACTACTGAATGTGTTGGCACTTTATAAATACTTATATCCCATAGACCATGGTGTTCCCTATTCACTGGCCTCTGTATCATGTACTCGACTCTCTGGCATATCTATATATATATATATATATTGTTTGCAATTTAGAGGGAATTAACCCCAGCCTTGATCTTTCCTCCTTTTTATAGAGCTTATTTTATATATATTTTTTTAATTAACACAGACCGCCATACAGTATCATTTTAATGCACTTCCCAGAGGCAGTGTCAGAAGTTAATGGAGCTGAAAATACGTTCTGCTGCGTCTGCAAAAAAAAAAAAAACCCTCGATCCTTTTCCAAAGTTATCTGTTACGGCTTTCAATCTGAAATTTTTATTTGTATTTATTTAGATTTTTTTTTTTAGTAATTTTTGGAACCTGAGAGCAGGCGCGCGAGGCGAGGTGCGAGAAGATGCCAGCGGCGCGGCAGCACACGTAAACGCGAGGAACCGCGGCCTCGGCTCCAGCGAATAACCGGCTGCAGGAAATTGCGTTTAGCCTCCGGCCAGCAATAACCTGCGCAAAATACGCATTAAAAAAACATGTAAAATGTTCTCATTCTAATCCGCGACACTTTGCTCCATAATAAAATGGTTTCTCTGTATTATTAAATTCTTTCTTCTCCCGTAACCTTTTTTTTTATTTTTAATTTATTTTCTCCTAATTTAGTTTCTGTTTTTGAGGATGCGTTTTTCCATTTTTCTCTGTGGAAATGGAAAGTGTAACCCTGGGAAAGGACATAGCGGTGAATGAGGACGGGGTACGGGGAGTTCAGGGTTCACTGTATGTTGCTGCGCGCGGCTTTCACCTTCCATTGAAAGGAAGCAGCAGGTAATTGGGTCAAATCCATGAACATAGATCTTGCTGTAAGGAGAGCGAGGGCCCGGGATTGTTGTGAAATTTGTCTAAAGCCAGCGCGTTTCGCTGAGTTAATGAGTTCAGAGGGTAAATGGAGTTCAGGGTTCAGTTCCTGTTCATCTGCTCTTTCCCACCAACGTATCCGAAACGCCGAGCGCCGTCACGAAATCACCGAACATAGAGGGTAACACCCAATATTTATAAATTCTATTCATGTTTATTTCATAATCGAAATTAAAACAAGTTTTTTTTAAGGTCGCGCGGATTACGGGACTAATTAAAACTTTTTTTTGTGAATCTGGAATTTACGGAAACCCTAAAGGTGTCTGCATTGTGTTACCTCGTGTACATTGCTACTGTTTTACACTGATACATCGCGTTCCATTTTTGTATTTTCTCACCGGGCGAGAAGCAGCGACTATATCTTTATATCAGCGTTTGGAAACCCGTGCATTCCAGGTGACAATGTGATCATGATGACGATGGTGGCACGTACCGGCTTGGCTGGTGAATTTAGCGATCACTTAGGGAGATGACGAATGGGGCCGGCACCACGAGAATTTTATGAGGGATGAAATATAGGAAGGGAATACCGGCCGGTAATGGCAGGCAGATGGCGAGCGGGGAAATACCTGGCCCGGCCGGACCATATATTACATCCTCCGTGCCAGCAAAGTGGGGCGCTCCCCGAGGAACCGAGCCCAGTGAACACACAGGCGTTTTATTATAAAATGGGCAAAAAACAAACTCAAACCTTCGTGATCTTTTTTTTTTTTTTTTTGGCGCAGGCCACATTTAAGCTGCAGCAGTATGTTGGCTATCCCCGATCCCGCCGCGCTCGTCTCTCCGCTCTTTTTGCTTTGTGCTGTGCTGATCCCATCCGTCCTGTTATATATTTTTTTTTCTTCTTTTGTCTTTTGTATTGTGTAGAAGTTACATTAGAGCCGTAATGTATCGCAGTCGTTATCTGTCCTCTCCCCGCGCCCCCTTCCCCCCACCCTCACCTCATCAAAGCCGTGTTTTTCACAGAAGACGTTTAGTAGAAGTTCAGGGACCAACATTGTAAGTTTATTAATGAAGTTGGAGGCCATTGAGAGTTCATAGTTCATGGCGTGTTTAATGGTGCCTTTATTTTTTTTTCTCTTCTCCCTTCCATCCCTCTGCTGCTCAGAACAGTCCTCTTCATTTTAGGAATTTTTCAACAAATCTTCCAATAAGTCACCTGGGACAAAGTAGAGGTTGTTCCCTTTTATTTCTCTATTGTTATTTTATTATTGTTTATCAATATGTCACAATACTTTCTATTGGTTTATTTTTTTTTTGCCCATTTGAGAGTGCGTGTGTGTATGTATATGTGTATTATATAATAGGATATATCTATATATATTTATATCTTTTAAGCATTTCACGTTTTTGTAAACGTAGTTATTTGGCGCTTTTACCCCAAAGCGTCGTCTCTGTAACCTAATATGGGAAAAAGGACGCCGCCGACAGCGGCAAGTTGGGGTGACACTCGATTTGTACCGGGTGACGGGAACAGATGGGTCTTCATTGTGAAACTCCGCCTGTATGTAAATGTGAACGGAGTTTCACCCGAATCTGTGCCTGACCTGACCGTGCACATGCCGAGGGGAGGGGGCTGCTGGTGAAAGGGGATAAAAAATGGCCGCGGGATCCTTCCATTGGCAGGTCAAGTTTACTATCAGTCTTCCTGTGTATCCGCGGCCACGGAGACGTGTACCCCAGTTTCTTGCTGCTATTTTGCGTCGCGTTGCCTCTCCACGTGAACCCAGTTTTTTTTTCTTTAATCCCCCTTTGCTGTTTTATTTTTAGGTGTTTTTTTTTTTTTTTATCAGTTGGGTGTTTTGTGTTTGACACAACTTGATATGATTTGACTCATCGCTACAGTATCCATATCCTGTGTAGCTTTATATGGTCTCATCACGCTCTCTGGTTTGAGGTTTTATCATCCCCCCCCCCCATTTATTAAGATTTTTTTTTTTAGGACCATTTCTTAGTTGTTTAATAAGTTTTCAGATCTATTTGGTTTAGAAGCGCTGCCGTGCACGTTGTATCAGTGACAAGTTACCTGGCTGTAAAAAAACTAGCAAAAAATAAATAATAATAAAATATATATATATTTACATCATAATTTAATTCATGGTAAAATCTGGGGTACAGGAAAGGAGATAAATGGGGAGAAAATTGCAGATCCACACAATCATTTAATATTTTCATCTCGAGGTGATAACACTTTCTAATGGCTTTTTATTTATCTTTGTTTATGTACGGGTGTGCCGACTCCTTGGTGTTTTAAATTCTCTCCGCATTCCACGCGTTTCCCCTTTTTTCTCCTTTTTTTTTTTTTTTTTTTACAGCACTCCTGCTGTGTTGAAGGGATATTTATAAGGGGTTATTCACAAAGCTCCGATCCTGCAAATATCGGTGAAAGGCGCCAAAAAAAAGTCGGCATTTCACAAGACTAGAATCCAGAGAGCAGCAGGAGAAGCTTCACTATGAAGCCTCTCCGGTCACTGTTTGGATTCTAGTTTCGTGAAATACAGGTGTTGATCAGCGCTGCAACACCGGCGCTTTTTGCATAAAGAAATTTAAAAAACACATATAAACTTCCTGTTTGATCAGCACAACCAATCAGTGTGCGAATTGATCCAATACCGCTCCTGGCACTCACTGATTGGCTGTGTGCAACCAAAATATTATACTTTATATAGTGCCAACGTACTCCGTGGCGCAGAACAAGTACGATGTAGACAGACTTTTTTTTTTCTTTCCCTTTCCTTGCTGCTTTCTATTATTTCAGGTTAAACAGACTTGATCATAGAAAAAGACGCAGCTCTTCTTCACTGGAAGATCCCTTTAATTCAGAAGCCTTTAATAAACGTATCTGTCGTCTTTCTGTGGATCGGGCCTTCGCAGCAGCTGTTTTGGACCCTAGTGACCCGTAATCCATAGCTGGGGTTTCCCTGTCGTGTTCCCGAAAAAATAAACCATTGCAATTTTTCCCTAATTTTTTTTATTTTTTTTAATTTTTTTTCTTTCTGTCTCCTAATATTATATATCTATATATATTTAAATGCCCTGTTATGGTTCCGGTCCCCTGGAGCAGGGTGTGTGCGCGTGTCCAGCAGAGCCACCTGGTGGCCGCACCGTGTCTCACCCACCACTTCCATAGTGTGTTAATGTGTTGACTTGTCGTATTTATTTGTTTATAAAGTATTTTAGCAGGAAGGATACATTGAGATTTCTCTCATTTTCAAGTACGTCCTGGGTTCAAGAACAAATGTTACAGTAGTTACAGAAATACAAAGTAATAGATGGAAGATATTAAAAACAAAACCTTTTGTGTTGCCGGTCGGGATTTTTAAGTAATGACATCTCACATGTGTTTCGGCAGGCTGGCTGAGCCTTATAGGAGTTGTAGAGCGCGTCGGCCGGAGCGAGGGAAGGTTTCTGGCTTCAATTGCTTTATAAGGGACGCACATTCATAGGCTGAAAAAAGCCGTGTGTCCATCGGGTTCAGCTTTTCACACATCACCTACTGCTGTTGATCCAAAAGAAGCAAAAAACCCCAGTCTGAAGCGCTCGCCGAATATGCAACATATTGGGAAAAAAATCCCTTCTTGACCCCAGAATTTCTTTTATTTATAAAGTATTTTACCAGAAAGGATACATGAGGTTTTCAAGTATATCCTGGGTGTGAATGGCGTCAGATTTCTCCTTGGATCAAACAACTTTTACCCACATACAAATTGGTGTTCTATTTTTTTTTTTTTTGTCATAAAATAAAAAAAGCGCCAAAATGGCTATAGAAACATAACCTGTGTAATTTGTGCGTAAAAGGTCATTTTCCTTCAGAACTGGAAAGAATCCTTGAACTTTTTCCCTCCAGTAATTCCTTTTATTCACTTTGAGGCTTTTTTTTTTCCCCTCTACATTCAACAAAGACATCTGTTTGCATAATGTGTGCGGAGCGACACAATATTAGGCTGGAATCTATCTCCATCCTGTATGCATGGCTTGCTGTAAATTGAAATAGACGCAGCACAAGGTCCAGGCCTGGACATATTGGTTTTTCCTCAGCTGTGTGAACTTTTCACCCGGGGGTCTGAGTCGGGTCACGCGTTGACCTGTCTGAACCTCACTGGTAAAAGCATGTCTCCGGGGCTGACCCCCTACCTCGGGAGCAGCATGTCTGCCCGGCCCCGCTCACTTGTTGCTCTAATGCGAAAGACGACTGGTAACCACGTCCTGCTTTCCGCTTACCCACTGCCATATAACAAACTTTTTCTAAATGCTGACAAAACTGTAACAATGCTCTTTGGAACAGACCTAAACTACACAAATTGCAGACACCCCATCTATGTGTTGGGTCAAAATCAAATGGCACGCTGACCACAGTCACTTCTCTCAAATATCTAGGTATGTGGCTAGACCCAAATCTATCCTTTGGCCCCACATCGAAAAACTCTCATCTAAACTTTACCCCAAACTAGGTGCCCTGTACAGAAACAAATCCTGCCTGAGCCCCGCGGTAACAAAGCAGATTGTACAACAAATGCTTATGTTGGCTATTTAATACGGAGATGTAGTGTATGCAGCCGCCCCGCAAACGCACCTCCAGAAACTTACTACATTGTATAACTCATTCTGTCGCTTTGTGCTACAATGTAACTACATGATCCACAATTGTGTCGCTGGAATCTAGACGCACCCTTCACCTTTCCAACCTGGTGTTTAAGAGCTTTTCTGGGAAGCTACCACCTTACCTGAATAGGCTGCTTCCTCCAGCAGTTCCCTCATCCTATAACCTCCGATCCAGGACCAGCACCTTACTTGCAATACCACAATACAAAAAAAGTGGCTTGATCCTCATTTTCCTACAGGGCACCGCAATTATGGAATAACCTCCCAGACACCATCAAATCTTCCCCCCCAGTCTTAAGTCACTCAAGAGCTCCATATTAACATACCTCAATACAGAATGCACCTGTAAACATGTAACAGTGACTATATACAGAATGCACCTGTAAACATGTAACATAGTGACTATATACAGAATGCACCTGTAAACATGTAACACAGTGACTATATACAGAACGTGCCTGTAAACATGTAACACAGTGACTATATACATAATGCACCTGTAAACATGTAACACAGTGACTATATACAGAATGCGCCTGTAAACATGTAACACAGTGACTATATACAGAATGCGCCTGTAAACATGTAACACAGTGACTATATACAGAACGTGCCTGTAAACATGTAACACAGTGACTATATACATAATGCACCTGTAAACATGTAACACAGTGACTATATACAGAATGCGCCTGTAAACATGTAACACAGTGACTATATACAGAATGCGCCTGTAAACATGTAACACAGTGACTATATACAGAACGTGCCTGTAAACATGTAACACAGTGACTATATACATAATGCACCTGTAAACATGTAACACAGTGACTATATACAGAATGCACCTGTAAACCTGTAACATAGTGACTATATACAGAATGCACCTGTAAACCTGTAACATAGTGACTATATACAGAATGCACCTGTAAACATGTAACATAGTGACTATATACAGAATGCGCCTGTAAACATGTAACACAGTGACTATATACAGAATGCACCTGTAAACATGTAACACAGTGACTATATACAGAACGTGCCTGTAAACATGTAACACAGTGACTATATACATAATGCACCTGTAAACATGTAACACAGTGACTATATACAGAATGCGCCTGTAAACATGTAACACAGTGACTATATACAGAATGCGCCTGTAAACATGTAACACAGTGACTATATACAGAACGTGCCTGTAAACATGTAACACAGTGACTATATACATAATGCACCTGTAAACATGTAACACAGTGACTATATACAGAATGCGCCTGTAAACATGTAACACAGTGACTATATACAGAATGCGCCTGTAAACATGTAACACAGTGACTATATACAGAACGTGCCTGTAAACATGTAACACAGTGACTATATACATAATGCACCTGTAAACATGTAACACAGTGACTATATACAGAATGCGCCTGTAAACATGTAACACAGTGACTATATACAGAATGCGCTTGTAAACATGTAACACAGTGACTATATACAGAATGCACCTGTAAACATGTAACATAGTGACTATATACAGAATGCACCTGTAAACATGTAACAGTGACTATATACAGAATGCACCTGTAAACCTGTAACACAGTGACTATATACAGAATGCACCTGTAAACCTGTAACATAGTGACTATATACAGAATGCACCTGTAAACCTGTAACATAGTGACTATATACAGAATATGCTTGTAAACGTGCAACGCAGTGACTATATACAGAATGCACCTGTAAACATGTAACATAGTGACTATATACAGAATGCACCTGTAAACCTGTAACATAGTGACTATATACAGAATGCACCTGTAAACATGTAACATAGTGACTATATTCCCTACATATTTATTTTCTGTTAATCTGTATATTCGTTTTGTGTTAATATCTTGCATCTTATTACTTTGTGTTTCTGTAACTGTAACACTTCAATGTTATTGATCCCAGGACATACTTGAAAACGAGAGAAATCTCAATGTATCCTTCCTGGTAAAATCCTTTATAAATAAATAAATAAATATCGCCTTTGCGAGACGAAAATACTTCTGTATAGGAGCTGGACGGGGAGAACATTTTGACTAAGAAAAACAAAGTTTGGTTTTCAACTGACACTTTGTAACGTTTTCGATGCTGCAAGATGGAAATCGACTGGCGTTCCGTCAGCACGAGCCGCCTGTCAGATTGAGTTACCCACAGTTTGTTTTCTCTGTAAGAATCGGGTTGGTATTATTATGGCATGGCCCGTCCCGATTTATGGGAGTTGCGCTCACAACATCTCGTTTTTGTTGAGTTGCCGACATCGTCATGTCTGTGCGTCACCGCCCGTACTTCAATGTTCATCCATTTCTTTAGTTTCCACCACGTTTGCTGAACGTCTGTTCCATCCATTGAATGTTTCTGCATTCATTACTTCCCACCCGCATCTCCAGGACGAGGTCGGGCTCTGTTTAGGTGCACAACTGTCAAAATGTGTTTTCGTAGGAAAAAATAAAGATCAGGAACTAAAGAGTCATCTGAGAGTTTTGGTGAAAGCCGATGTGAAACGCGTCTCGTACAGTCCCCAAGGCCCCTCACTCATTGGGTGTATTCACAAAGCACAGAAAATGAATTCCGTTTTGGTTCTTTTCACTTCAGTGATTCCATTTCACCAAAAATACGTTGATTTCACTATTTATCGAATGTTCACCGTATTTTGACGAAATTAGAGTCGCCGAAGCAGTTATCAGATGTCGGTGAAAAGAGCGGAATTGTGCGAAATTGCCTCGGCGAATTCCAACGAAGTTTAAATAAAGTCTCTGGTTCTCCTAATAGGAGCTTAAAGTCATAAAAATGCAGTAAAAATGTCCCTTAAAAATAATAAAAAGGTCTGTTAAATAATAAGTCTTTAAAAAAAAAAAAAAATATATCTTTTTTTAAAAATTGAAAAAGGTCTTAAAAAAATATCAAAGGGGTTTTTGCAAAAAATAATGGTCTTTTTTTTAAAAATAAAATAAAAATTCCATTTTATTACATTGAAACCTACGGGATTCATCTAAAGCCGTCGAGTTCAAACGCTGAAACTTGGGTCATTTTGCTGAAATTTGACATTCTGTGAATAGTCGAAGCGATCGTTCTGTGATAATTTTGGTGCCGCCGAATTGACTTTGCAGATACGGTGAAATTCAGTTGGTGAATAACCCCCATTGTGTTCAAGGTGATCCAGACGTGGACTCTTTGCTCAAGGTGCCTTCAGGCGTATCCTCTAAAGAAACCCTCCTGACGAAGCCTAACCAGGCTGAAACGATTGGGGGGGGGGAGGGTTTGCTGTATCTCTCGTACAGAGTGGGCCGCCTTGGCATTTCGGTTGGCACCTCCGTTCTGGCTGCCCTTTTGAGGTGATGGCAGCTGATTTCCATACGGTTCCATCTTCTCTGTGATGGCACCATCGAGCTAGAACCTTGTGATACCTTAGTGGGGGAGGGGGTGCCCGCTGTAGGGCAGGACGCTCATTCCATTGACCACTCTCTGGACCCTCACAAACCTTGTGGTGTTGCCTGTCCTCCGGACCCTTGCCATCTCGTACAATCCTATGTCCATTAAAGAGCGTGACGTGTTTGAGTTTGGTTGTGATGTCACGTTGCGCGGTTTGGCTGCCCCAGTTTGGTGCGCTCCATTTTGAAGGGTTGGAAAACCAGTGTGAGCCGTGGAATTGCCCGTCTTCACATCGGCACAGAGAAACTCGTCTCTTAAACGTATCACAGACTATAAAAGATGCAAAAATAGAATTTATTGTTTTATGTAACCGGGTTCTTTTGGGAAATTCATGGACGTTTGTAACGAGCACAAATGGGAAACAACCCTAAAACCCGGCCTGATTGATCGCGAGTGGGTGGGCTCGATGGACCTCTGATTCTTACTGAAAAATACATATTGGGTTATTTGCTTGGGGGGGGGGGCAAAGTTCAAAAAGTGAAAAAGTCAACGGGAACATTACTTTGGTTTCCATGGTAATAGCCCTATAATTAGCACTTTCCCCTGACCTGCTCTTTGTACACAAACCGGCTTGTTTTTACAGGAGTCGCCGAACGTGGCATAATTATTAATTAATCAGAAAAATCGCAATAATATCTTTGGTCCAAATGCAAATCACGATTGTGCTTTCTGAATCGGAGAGGATTTCTCACTTTTTGTGCACGATTGGAATGTCCCCCCCCCCCCCGTCCTCTCTCGTAATTTTATGTTTTCAGCATTTAATTTCTATATTTTACTCAGCAGTTCGGTTCAGTCGCCGTGTGATCTGTCGGGCAAATACATCCTTCTTTGGAATTAATAGGATGCTCTATTAGATCGTTCCCTTTTTCACCCCTTAAATCAGGGATGTCCAAACTCCGGCCCCCCAGATGTTCCTGAACTACAACTCCCAGAAATCTGACTGAAATTAAATGAAGCATGGACATCTGGGGGGCCGCTGTTTGGACATCCCTGCCTTAAATAATTGGGCTGATCCTGCTGACAGCCTCTGCCCGATTTTTTTTTTTATTTTTTGGTAATTTTACTCACCCATTCTCCCTCGCCGCGCACTGCTCCTCCTCTTCAGCTCAGGGTCTCCCCAACCCAGAGGTCCCTGCAGTTTGTCCTCCTAGACAACTTGGGTAGCATAGAAGCCGCAAATCGTGCAGCGCTACAGGACACAGACGTTACAAACACAAGTCTTGTAGCACCTGTGCAGAGCGATGGATCGGAGCTGCACGCGCATTGCGCAGAGCGATGGATCGGAGCTGCACGCACAGAGCGATGGATCTGATCCATCGCTGCCTCTCTGAGAACGCTCGCTACAGCGATTGGTATCGGAGGGGGACATCGGCCGCTCTCTGTGTGTGTGACATCACTAGTGACTGACAGCCGGGAAATTCAAAATCCTGGCTGCTAGTAACGCTGGGTGGGGTTGGAGAAGCTCCTCCACTTCACCCAGTGGTTTCACCTGATTGAGGTAGAAGGGGGCGCTGCTCACATCCTGACCACTTTTAACCAATAAAGTGGTCAGGAGGAGTAGAGTCCCTTTAAAAATCCAGGAGACGTCCAGTCACTAATGACCAGTTGGACGCTCTTCGTTCGGTTCATTCGATTGTAAGCTGCGTGGTCAACTAATGGTTCCAATTTGCGACCGTCAGGGGAATTAGCCGAGCATTTAATTTACGGTTTTGTGCCCAGCGTCTCGGCTGCGACGTCCCAGCGTCTCGGCTGCGACGTCCCAGCGTCTCGGCTGCGACGTCCCAGCGTCTCGGCTGCGACGTCCCAGCGTCTCGGCTGCGACGTCCCAGCGTCTCGGCTGCGACGTCCCAGCGTCTCGGCTGCGACGTCCCAGCATCTCGGCTGCGACTTGTCGTTTAGCGAAGACTCCATGGACTAGGCCTGGAGTCATACAGGGTTATTCAGAGAAAGGTGAAAACCAGGAGCACGCGCAGAACAATGGATCGGAGCTGCACGCTCCGGAGGAGAACTGGCAGGAGAATGAACAATCTAGACCAAATAGCTGATTTAGAAAGTGAGATAAATGGGAGAATTTTTCTGGTTTGGCTATTTTGACCTAGAATTTTCTCTTCTCCAGTCATTCTCCCTGAGTTTCACTTTTCCCTGAATAACCCCCATAGTTGATCGCTTTACAGGCTCCAAAGGAAATCTCACCGGAGAAGATCATACATCCTAAATTCATTGCTTAGTGACAAAAACTTCATGAGCCTCTACAAGAGTGAATTATATCTGTAAATCCTTATTGCAAGGCATGACCAAGTTATAAGTATTCCTCCCCATCGTAAAGCGCTACGGAATCTGTTGGTGCTGTATAAGTACTTGTAACTGTCACTCCTTGATGATTGTGTTTAAATCTCGATCCTTGAGGT